>ML677333.1:84573098-84985773 GCA_007922305.1 Dermatemys mawii
GCTCTAAAACTTTAGTTAGTCTTTAAGGTGCCACAGGACTCTTTGTCCATTCTATCAAATGCCACATCACAAACAAGCAGTATAAACATCACTGTATTTGAGACCTGCTGTGTTGGAGAAATGTGTTTTGTGATGTAAACATCTTTTTAAGATACTGCTTGAAATATGCATTATTTTGGGAGGATGTTCTGCCCTGGAAAATTGTGTGTATAAGATATTAGCAGATTTAACTCAATGCATCATGAATGTGGGGGGAAAGGTGCAATCCCCTCTTCATACCGCTGGAGGATGCTGTTAAAATTCCACAGGAAACCCAGATCAGGCTCATTGCTGCATGAGGGAGAAGAAGCCATCTTTGTACTTAATTGTGGTGGAAAGTGTTTTCTGATCTTAATCTTGGCATGATTTTTTTAAAAAAAGAATAAAATAATCACACAGGAGAAGTTGATAGGGCGGATTTAATTATAAAGTGACTTTATTAGGTCATCTTTGAAATTTAAAAAAATAATTTCTGATTACAAGATTTGTGATACCCTCTGTAGCATCTTTTCCAGGGCCTCAGTTCAATTTAAAATACCATTAAATTGACTATTGGCATATAAAACAAAAATTATGATGAACTAATTAATTAGTTATATTAGGGCCACTACTCAGCTTGCTGGTTTGATATTACAGGCCAGCATTACCTGGAGTATTCAGTATAATAAACATATGTGTCCGTTCACCAGATTCATTATTTCTCAGAGACAAATCTGTTAATCTCCAGATATTCCATTATAAGAAGTTCTAGCTAGTGTGTGTTTCATACTCTAGGCACTAATGTGTATATACTTATCTGATTAAAAAAAGCAGTTAAGGCAGACTGGTTTACCTTGAAATGGGGACGGGAGAGGCGGGAAGGGGAAATGGTTCTAACTCAAGCTCTGGGAGAAAGTCTGTCATCTAATTCATTTCATGAAGAAACAAAAGGAAGTGGCACTACTTTGACTTAATAGGTAATCTTAATGGGTTTCATCCTTGTAGTCTCTTTTTATTTATAAATAACTTGGGTGTAATAGTCTGAACCCAGGCTTGAGTGCCAGAGACTCCTTGGTTCTAACTTTGGCTCTGACACTGTTACCCTGGGTGGTAATAATTGAGTCACTTTGACCACAGTTTTTTAAGGTGGCTTCTGGTTTTTGGTGCCTCAGTTCTATAATGTCCAACTTGAAACATCCTGAGCCTTATTTTCAGAGATACTGAGCACCCACAGCTCCTTAGAGAGTCAGGAAAATTAGAATGTGCTGAGCCCTTCTGAAAGACAAACACCAGTTGTCTCAAATTGGGCAGAGGCCACACTGGCATATGTTGGCCTTAATCTTTCTACCATAACTTCCCCGTTTATAAAAAGCAGATGATTAGACTTAGAAGTTCTGAGACGAAGATGAGAGAATTAGTTAAGTTGTGTAAGGTGTTTAATAATACTCCGAGTCACATTTCATTTTCAGAGAGAGAAGGTGGGTGAGCTGCTATCTTTTACTGGATCAACTCCTGTTGGTGAGGGGGAGAAGCTTTTGATCTACACAGAGCTCTTCTTTGGGTCTGGGAAGTGTACTCCAAGTCCGTTATTCTCCGATAGGACTAAATGCTAATACCCTTAGGCTATGTCTCCATTTATGGCAGCATGTAGAGTACATGCATTACACATGTACCTGTACTCCACAGTGAAACGTACTGGCAGTGGTGAGCTTCCAGAGCCTTTCCCTGCTGATGCAGCCTTTCACTGCAGCAGGGAAAGGCTTCAGCAGGGGCGAGGCAGTGCGACACTACACTGCTAAAAATAGCAGCATAGGCACTAAAGTGGGTAGTGGGAGGCAGTGCTTAGGTGGGTAGGGTGTGTGACCCAGGAGTTAGGTGTGTACTTCACTCACTGCCTACACTCCTGTTTATACCCAGGCACTGCACACTCAGCTAGCACGTCCCCTACACATCCTGCTGTAAGAGTAGACCTACCTTTAGTCATGCTGGGTATCAACATCTGGCCTATAATGAAGCAGAAGTTACTGTAAAGTAAGCTTTTGAAAAACAATAACTTCATATAGCTTTAGTGATAAGGGTTTGTTTGAGTTTGCATTTATATGCTTGTGTTGCCTTAAGGTCCTCATGATGAATGCAGTTTCCTACCTAATCCTTTGCATTGCAGACGTGACATTTTACCTTGTGTCAAAATCTGGCAACTCTGAGCAAAGAGAAGGGAAGAAAAGTGATTGACTGGGTTTCCACTGCTAAAAAACAGTCATTGGGAGTTCAGTTTTCTGTAAGTGTGATTCATTTCCTTCAGGAGATCAGCACTCAGCTGTCGCAGTGTATATAGCCTCTCCAATGCTATTGGCAGCATGCACTCACTGTTGAGCCTCCTGTTTATAGTGGAAAAGAAATAAAATGAAACACTGAAAACCCAATTAGCTGAGCAACTAAATTTTCACCAAGTTCTCTATCCTAAGGAAGTTAAACAAATATTTGTAAAGAAGTAATAAAAATAAGGGAATTGGGATGGAATTTTTCCTGCCATGGAAAATATAGACTTGCCCCATTTCAACATGGTGTAGGTGTTGGAGAAATAAACAGCAGAGTTAATGACAAGAATTGACTACTAGGTATGCTAGCGTTTAGTGTGTCTATTTTTGTAATTAATGAATCTTCTGCGGACATCTGAAGCATGAGCTACAAACAGAGGTTAATCTGAATAGGTTTAAATCTCTATTATAGAGCCATTTTCAGGAAATGATTTGTTGTTACAGTATCTCAAGATCTTCATTGCCTCAAATTCAAGCTTGCCACAGGCACTCAGATAACAAGGGGTAGCATAAATGCCATAAGACAAAGCCCCGAATATTGAAACTGTTCCTACAAAATCGGGATGTCAGGTCACCCTAGCCATCCTAGAAGTATAAATACCTTCAAGAGGGATGTCCCGTTCTTAACTTCTTTAGAGGCTAATTATTCTTCTTTAGTAAAGATCAGGTAGCCCTGCTCCTATTGAACTTCTATCAGAAAGATCATTGAGTCCAGAGCATTTCTGATTCTTGAAGTCTTATATGTCTCACATTAGAACAGTATTAAGAAAAAGAGAGAAAATGAGTTGGAAGAACTTCAGGCTGGTAAACTCATTGCTTCCGGTAGCAGACTCTGACTGAAGCACTGACTTTTGCCAGTTTCACAGCAGCCCACGTCTCTCTCTGTCTCCCTCCATCTGTTGATTCAGATCTTTCAGTAAATCTGTGAAATATTCCTCACTTTTTGTAAAACACTGCCTTGGAATGAAAATATATAAAATTACTCCAAAGTTAACATTCACATAATGTAGTTCTTCCGAAGAAACTACCCACTACCACCGGGCTCTATGCCACCACCACCCCAATGGCCATATTGGGACCATTGTGCAGTGCACTGCCAACATTCTGAGCTTTGCCTGAGAACTCTTGAGGCACGCTCACTTCAGAACCACCTCGAGATTTAGAGGAATAAGAAGCTGGTACTGAGGACAAAGACTGAGAACCATTGCCCTCACAATTAATGAGGTCATTTTAGACCTGGCAAAGACTGTGTGGCAAACCCCGGCATCAGTGGCCCTAACCTGCAAGCAACTGGACAAAAAGTACTATGTCCCTGCTAATTCCTATCCTCCCACCCACCAACCAATTCCATTGTGGTGGATGCTGTCAACTCTTGCAGCCAACAACATCTGTCAACGGTTTCTCCCTCTGACAGGGACTGGAAGCTCCTCGATCTGTTAGGCAGAAAAGCATACTTCTCAGCCACTCTAAAATTTCATATTACCAACTACCAGGCCTTCACGGTGAAATACAATTACATAAATTAGTCAACATTGAATGGCTTTATTGAAAAGGTTCAAGAGCAGCAGCCATGTTAGTCTGTATCCATAAAGAAAACAAGGAGTACTTGTGGCACCTTAGAGACTAACCAATTTATTTCAGCATAAGCTTTCGTGGGCTGTTTTATGCATCCGATTGAAAAAATGTCAGAAATGCATCATGACTCATTCAAGGTCATTATCCAGGAGGGCCAATTGGTGGCAAAGACATCACAGCAATCTGTGTTTGATTCAGCCTACACGGTGGCTAGATCTATCTCCACGGTGTTGGTGATGCAATGAGCATCATGGCTTCATTTGGGTTTGGGTTTTCCAAAAGAGGTGCAGGCCATGGTTGAGGACCTTCCCTTTGAGGGCATAAAGTTCTTTGCCAAGAAAACTGACTCCTCCCTTCATACCCGGGCTACCCTCTGGTCACTGGGTATCTATACACCAGGACAAAAGAGATGATTTAGTCCCCAAATCCAGCATAGGCCACATGTGTCTCAGTACCAATCTCAGCACCACTGTGAGCCATAAAGAAAGAAAGGGAAATTCCATTAGTGAAAACCATCTGCCACATAATCTTCATCCCAGCCCTCTAGGCCTAAACACCACTTTGATGGGCAGGTCAAGGCACTGTTAGACCACTCCCCACTCCAACTGTCCAAGCTGACCATTGTTCCACCCCCTTTTTGGCCACCATTGGTAGCATTCTGCAGTACCTGGGTACACAAAAGATCTGACCGATGGATCCTAGAGATTGTGGAAACTAGATACTCCATTCAGTTTACCTCCCTACCCCCTCCACAACACCCTTCCCTGTCCCTCTTCAAGAACCTTTCTCATGAGAGAAGAGAGAGTTTATTCTGGTAGATCGCATTCTCCAGCTAAGCACCATAGAACCAATATCTCAACATCTACCAAGGCCAGGGGTTCTACTCTCATTATTTCCTAATATTCCAGAAGAAGGGAAGTTAGAGACCCATATTAGACCTCAGAGCTCTGAACAAGTTTGTCAAGGCTCAAAAATTCTAGATGGTTACCTTATCGATGATCATTCCAGCATGGGAACTGGGAAACTGGTTTTCAGCCCTTGACCTCCAGGATGCCTATTTTCACATCTCGATCCTACCAGCTCACAGATGATTTCTCAGATTCACTCTGGGGGACAACCATTACCAGTGCTCCCCTTTGGGCTGTCATTGGCCCAACAGTATTTTCCAAGGTTCTCTCAATAGTAGCCACTCATTTACACACTCAAGAGGTAATGATTTACCCATACTGGATGATTGTTCCCTCAGAGCCTGATCCCTCTGGGAGCCTCACCAAGTCACCGACACTACAATGCAAGGAGTCAACTCCCACTCTAGTGCAATTCCTGGAATTTTTAGGGGCAGACCTCGATGCGTTACAGGCCAAAGCCATCTGATCTCAGCACAGGTTCCTGTCTTTAGTTACACTCATAGACACCATCCAGAGCAGCTCACAAATACTGGACAGGCTTTGCCTCCAGCTCTTGGGACATACAGCAGTGGCCATGGCGGTGATACCTCATGCCAGGTTCCAAATGCAATGTCTCCAAATGTGGTTCGGCTCGGTTTCCAAACCAAAGTCCTTGTGGCACCTGCGACAGTAGGGGAAATTTAGGGAAGGCATATAGAAGGTCCCCGTCCCTGGGAAGAAGGAGAGCATCACATAAACTGGGACCTTACACCAGTTTGAGTTTTTCATCCTGGTGAGTAGTGACAGTGGTTTGTCCAACCTGTCCATGAAAATAAAAAAGGATGAAACTCATACCATTGTGATAGCTCCTATTTGGTCAAGACAGACCTGGTAACTGTATTTGTCACAGCTTGAGACATGTCTGTCAATTGCTCTCCAGTCCATTCTGCTGCTTCTCTCACAGAACAGAGGACATACCCTACACCCCAGCCTGTGGATTCTCTACCCCAAGGCATGGCTCCTGTTTGATTCCAACAACTAGAAAGCTCCAGTTCCAGAATGGTACAAGAAGTTCTGTTACACTCTTGCATCTGATGAAATGGGTTTTAGCCCAGGAAAGCTTATGCCCGAATAAATGTTAGTCTTTAAGGTGCCACAAGGACTCCTTGTTGTTTTTGCTGATTAACACAGCGACCACTCTGAAACCAGTCCTTGAAATGACGCACTTACCTGCATAAATGGTCCAGGTTTCAGATTTGGTGATTGTCCTGACAAATCTCCCTGTGACCCTTCCACATACCCCAGACTATGCTTTAACCCTTAAACAATCTGGAATATCTCTAAGCTCTCCCAGGATCCATCTAGTGGCTATTACAGCCTTTCATCAACTTTTAGAGGGGTATTCAGTATTGTCGCACCCTACTACAAAGGGCATAGTAAACCTCTTCCCTCAACGTCAACTTCCTTCCCCTACATGGGATCTGAACCTTGTACTGAATGGACTGACTAGGCCCCCCTTCAAACCCATGGTCACCTGTTCACTAACGTACCTATCCTTGAAAACAGCTAGGAGAATAGGAGAGACAGCAACTCTGATGGTGTATCCTCCCTACATAGTATTTTTTCTGGACACGGTTGCGTTCAGACTGCACTCAAAATTCATTCCTAGGTAACCTCTCACTTTCACATGAACCACTTGATTCACCTTCCAATCTTCTACCCAAAGCTTCACCAAGACATCAGGGAGGTTATATTGCATACCCTGCTTGTCCAGAGAGCCCTGGCCACATACCTGGCAGGACAAAGGCCTTCAGGAAGTCCCCTAGGCTTTTTTCTCTGGCAGAAAGATCAGAGGGCTCAGCAATATCAGCCCCAAGACTTTCGAAGTGGGTCACAAACTGTATCAGATGTTGTTACCAAGTTTGTAATGTCACCCCTCCAGATGTATATACACTCCACCAGGTCAATCTCCTCATCCATCGCCTTCCTCAAGGGTGTCCCTATCTCAGAAATCAGTAGAGCAGCAACATGAGCATCAGTCCTCACTTTCACAGAACACTATGCGATCATTGGGCACTCCACCGCTGATGTCCTCTTCAGCTACATGGGGCTGACATCTGACTCCAAAGTCCAGACCGTCCAGAAGGGGTACTGCTTGGGCGTCACCTACAGTGGAGAACCCATAGGGGAACACATCTCGAAGAATCATCATATTGCACAAAGTGAATAACTTCTTGTTTTTTTTTGTTTGTTTTTAAATCATGGGAATCCCAAGATTCCTTTTGGATGAGGGCCCTGCTATCTGCGGAGGAGTTTAATTTCACAAGCATAGACTTACTGCTCTCTACTGCCTGTCTGCTTCTAACAGGCATTTGGTGGCTTCACACCAGGAGGGAGGCAAGAAGATGTCCTTCTCTGTGGCATGACTATATAGGGAAGACAATATAGAGGATCAGTCTTTTTGTCCATTTTAATTCCTTCTCAACATGCTTCATAGACAAGCTTTTCAAATGTGACAATAAACATTATGGCCTCTTTTCAGGAGAGCATACAGACTTAGTATCAAATATTCTTTCAGAGAACAGTGTGCATTGCACCAGCTGCCCATCCTGAATTTTCGGTAACCAATTCACACAGATGTCTTAATTTTAAACCCTTCTAGATGTCGTGTAATAGTTTTGGCATATTACAATAAAATGGCATGTAGTATAGTGTGTGGGGGAGAGAGGAGGGGCGAATTAATTCCAAGGAAGTGTATACTCATTTGCCTCTCATTAAATGGGTTAGTAGAAGCACTTGTTGCCTAGTGCATAGGGTATAATGCAGGGTTTTTTCAGCTCCCATGAGTAGTGGTTTAATGAGTTCCTGCTGGCATTTCACAAACTGTCTTGTTAACTACTTCTTGTTAAATATGTGCTGTGTACATTTAAAAGATTGTTTATACTGTAAATCAGTTCAGGTCTTGAACTCTGAGCTTTTCTTTTGTAAGATTGTTCTGTTCAGTTAGAACAACTGCTACTCTGATTTACCCCCAGTGAAGACAATGGGCCAAATTATTAGGAATTACCTAATATAATGCCATTCAAGTCAATGGAATTACACTAGTTAATTTGGCCCAATGGGACTGCATGGGGTGTACAAGCCGGTTCCTGGATACTACCAAATCGTGTGTAATAGTGATACAGAATATATGGAGCTGCTTATAACGATAATGTTACACACATACAGACATGGGCCAGAATCTTTGCCATAATTTAGGCCTAAGCTTTTAAAACATGTCAAGCAGCAGCAGTTCTGTGTTTCATTCAGGGGAGCTGTAGGTTGACAACAGCTGACTATATTTAACCACAAATTCTTGCTAAAGTGCGAAGTAACTTCCTCCTTTATCTCTTCCCTCCCCCACATATACACACATTTTATATGCTTTATACCCATAAATTCATAGTAGAAATAGTAGATCATGCCAATTAGAGCCCGGGGCCTCAAATTTAGACACTTGTTAATGTTTTGACATTTGATAAGTTTTGCAATTTGTTTTTATGCACATCCCTATTGGACCAAAATGTGACACACACTCTTAGCTTACAGCTGCAAATTTAAGCAAATAAGAGATGTGATTTGGTAAAAGACCATAATTTTTTTTGTTAACTGATATATGTGTTGTCATATTAAAAAGATTCATAAATATTAATAAAAATATATCCATTCTAATGGCACAAGATTAGATCATTTTTATTTTTATTATGGTGAGAGGGCCTGGATCATCCTATAATATTTGGTAGAATATCATTAGAGGGTCACGCACTACCTTTTTCACATAGGCCAACCTCAGTGAGTTATCCAAATTTTTCAGTGAAAATGACTTTTCAGAATGGATGAAGTCTGTCCCAGATTGCAGTCATTAAAACCTTCCAGGCTAACACACCCTCATCTTAGTTCTCCTTTTAGCCAGTGGGTTCCTGATGAGTGTCTATTGTTTCCATGCGACTCCGCATTCCTGCTGTACCCCCACCCCCTGCTCCCGCCCCATTCTGAGGCTCCTATTTCCCCCTCTTCTCATCTCAGGATTCTGCAGTCATACACAGCCCCTGGCATAGGGGATCTCTCCTTTTTTTCCTGTCCCCCTTTTAAGTATCTTTCTACCTTCTTAAGATTCAAAGGGATGTGCAGATGGCTAGTGCCCTCTTTATTTCTCCCCCATCCATGGAATAGGCTTTGGGGAAGCGGGGTGCATGAAGAAAGGAAGGAATAAAGTCTCTCTCTCTCTCTGCATCCCCCTGGTGGTTAAGCAACTGCTCCTCAGCTTTGTTAGATGGCTCTCATAGGGAGAGCAAGGAGCAACTTTTTCTTTAAGTACTAATGGCTTTTTCAGTTCAAAATCAATAGGCTTTTTCCATTGTTGCCTAGAATATTCCCAAGTTGTTGGAACTGATTGGCTGTAGTATTCAAAAGTTACTGTGTTACAGACCAACAGGCAGAGAAATGCTGTTAAGTTGAGTGTAGTACTTCATTTTGCCTGGCCAGTCAGAAAATTGAAGCCATTTAAAGCATTCAGTAACAATGCTTCCTTCAGTTTGAGAAAGTTTTGTTGCCTAAGCAACTGGATGATGATATATTGTAAATAGTTTGGACTGTGCTGTCTATTTTAAATAGAAATGTGATCAGTAAGATATATCGATATAGATAGATGCAACTATTCTTTAATAAAGGTATATCTCACAAGGTATTTGTTTTGTATTAAAAATGCTGATGCATCCAAAAGGCATGTTGAGAAGCAAATCTTCAAGGTAAACCAATCAAAATAGTATAAGAATTAAATGACCATAAGGACTGATTATCTTATGGTTGGCAGTTGCACAGAGAAAGTTTCACGTGTGAAGTGATCCTACTAACCTTGTCCCTGGGGTGTAGGGAATCATCAGGTACTGTTAGAGGTGTAGTCAGCTGTTTTGTATGATTTCATTAGTTATCACTTATTGGTGATTGGCCAAGCACATGGATCAAATGACTTCATGTTGCTGAATTAAACAAAGGAGCAGCGAAAAGACTTTACAGTAAGACTCTGTTTTAACATCAAAACAGACATTTTTAGACAGTTGAAAATTCTGGTTAAAAAAAAAAAAGCATGGAGTCATGCACAGTTGGAACACTTTGCAAAGGAGCCACAGAAGATAACTTGTAGAAGTAGATTGCTGACTGGAGCAAAGCCAGAAGTGTTCAGCATATGGGCCAACACATCTTACACAAACTGGTATGACACAAGATGTTTTGCACAAAAATTTTGCAGACACAAGGTTGCAAGAAGCCGTAAACGAGACACCTTGTTTTCTCATTGGATGATTAAAAGAGACACAGTTTCAGTTACTTTCTGACTGGTCCTCACTACCTTTGCCAAGAATTGGAACCATGCCATGCCACCAACAGAAAATATATAAAATGCTGTGTATTGTTCAACATGTTGCTTCCTGAAGCCAAAACATCTGAACGAGAGAGACTGTGAGCAGGACTTTCACCATCCAGCCCGCAGGAGCACCTTCTGTTTGGTAATAGCTGAAGTCTTGTCACTGACAAGCAGCCCGTGAACTCTATCTTTTAAACGCCTATCTAGGGAAACCATTGTAAATCTGGAAAGAGAATAGGAATACATCTGTCATAACACCTGGAGAGAATTACCTGAATGAACTTTCTATTTTGAGTAACCAGTCATTGTAGCTGTGAAGCTAAGCTAGAGAACTTGCCTTCATGCCAGCTCCAACTGATAAATAGCGAATGACTTTTATACATGCATTGTTTACCCAAGTGACAGTTTTGTTATGCAAGGCTAAATGCGTCTCAGAAAGTATGTTCCTGATTTAAAACCCGCTGAATGTCTAAAATCTCTTACATGCACTTGTTACACTAACAAGCTTAATTGTCTAGAAGTTGTGCCAGCTGAATAAGTAATTGAGTGTGTTGAGGGTGGAGAAACTCATTATACTAACTAAGCCTAGGGCTATTTGAGTCAGGACACTGGGCTTCTCTACAGCAAAAGTTAGCCGTGAGAAATGCTGAGTGTTTCAGAGTTCAGTCCAGAAACCGCACAGATATTGTGGTCAACAGGACAGATAGTTAGTTTGCTAGACAAAAGGAGGAAGAATCTTTGAATTGCCTTATAAGGTAAAGGTTTACCACTCTTTGAACCTTTGGTTAAAGTAACATGAGAGCCTATTGAATTGAAATTCCAGAAAAATTAGAATATCTTCAAAGTTATTATCGGCATATTATGTTCTGGGTGTGATATGTGATAGTTTTTTGTGTGTATAAGTGGCAAAGGTTGGCTATGAGTATCAGCTTGGCAAGATAATTTTGAACTGAATTGACAATACTTTGATGATTAAGTAATGTGTCTAATTTCTGAGTTCTACTTAGAATTGTTTTGGTTTAAGGATCTACATTTAAGGATCCATCAGTCCATACTGATAACACACTCACTTGCCCACATAATTGTAGACTTAGAATAAAATTTTGCCTTTGTAAAAAGGTTGTAAGAGAGCCTGGAATTAACTGAACTGATTTATTGTCTGATGAAAATTGTAACATCTCATGTTTAGTTTTTCACATTGTGAACATTATCACCTAACCATCTTTATTTTGGTTTCTGTAACTTTTTATCTCCTTTAAAAGTTTATTTTGGCTAGTATAACTCATAAATTTTATAATAATTCTCCACATTATACTTTAAGAAGCTCTGATCCAAAGAACAATGAAAAACTTAGTAGCAGTAACCAAGTTAATTAAATTATTTACCTATTATGTTTTTATAACTTTTTTCCTCATACCTGAGAATTGTTACGTTTTTGCTGAGCTCCTGCAATTTATCTTGAAGTCAAAAGAGAGCCCAAAGACTCTCAGGATTTGGCTCTAAGGGCTTATCTACTTTCTGACTGGTCCTCACTACCTTTGCCAAGAATTGGAACCATGCCATGCCACCAACAGAAAATATATAAATGTTATTGCGCTCTAAGGTTCTGGCTCAGGGGTGTGAAAAATCACTGAACGCAGCAAGTCTGTGTGCTTTAAAGTGCTAGTGTGAACAGGCTGCAAGCTCTGGGAGCTAATCCCCTTGTGGAGGTGAATTATCAAGAGAGCTGGGAGAGCTCTCTCCTAGTGCTCGCGTGCAACCACCCTCGCACTTCAAAGTGCTGCCACGGGAGCCTTCCCACGACAGCGTTTTGAAGTTTCCAGTGTTGTCGTGGCCTAAGTTAGAAACCTATTCAGAAGGTGCCTTCTCTGAACTGTGTTTTAAATCTCTTCTCAAAGTTGTTTGCTTACATCATAAGCAGCTCTCACTCAGAATATGTATTTTTCATATGCTGCATCATGTACTGACATGGTACCAGAGTGACAATGGATCGTCGCCTTTGTATGGAAATAAGGAGAATGACTTTCATGTTCAGTTTTCTAGGGGAATCTATGCTTCCCCTTCTCTCTCCATTTAGTGCATAACTACTTGTGTTGCAGGTTATGCAATTTTTCTATCTGGCTTGACTTCATAAAGAACCTGATCACTCTCTCTTCTGTGGGAGAGGACCACCTCCGCAGGACATCTTTCCTTCAGGGAACAGGATGTGCCCCATCTCTGCCCACAAACACACATGACTCCCACAGATTCTGCTCCCAAACTCAGTGGATCCCTGGGGTTGACAAAGGACTTGTGGCATCCAGATGGAAAACCTGTGCTTCTGTGTAAAGCTCTTGGGCTATCTGCCTCTTGTCTGATTCTGTTGCAGCAAAGCTCCATTGAAACCACATTACCAAGAATTCCCCAGTTATCACCGTTTCTGGACACGTCTCCCTTCCGCAAGGGGATTTCCCAGCATAGAGGAGAGCTTTGAACAGTTAATGCACCCTAAGGCTATGGCTTAGCTGTCTGCTGAATTTTCTACAGGTGTGCTTTGCCTCCCCTCAGAGTCTTGCCTTCTCTTTCCCACACCTTCCCAGCTGCAATCACGATTTTCATAGAAGGCTCTCTCTGGCCCTTAGGCAGGAAGATGTGGAGATGACTGACTGCAGCCAGGATGGGAGAAACCATGCAGAATGCCCCCTTCATGAAGATAACCAGGAAAATGATATGGACCAAAGAAGTTAAAGGCCTGATTCTTCAAGCCTCATGTAGACAAAATTCATTCATTTTAGTGAGTTTTGCCTGCATCAAATCTAAGTGGTTGGATCCCAAGTATTTTAGTGAATATTTGTTAAACTCAAGTATCTTCTTTAAGAAAACTAAAAAGTTTTTCTCTAGTAAACTACAAGACATTTTTCTGGATCAAACAACTCCTTTGTGCGTCCTTCCATTTAAATGCAGATTCGGGTGTGTGACAGGGATAGGAAGGAAGAAGGATAAGAAGATGCATGCTTTAATCAAAAGTAAATATGCTCTTTTAAGTTCTTGTAATTTTATTGCAAAATAGTATCTACTGCTGAAAATATGAAATAGTTTTACTTTTCAGTAGAATAAGATGCAGTTATCTGCTAGGCTGAATTATTTAATTTGAAGTTATGAATTCTGCTCTCCGAGGGAGCATTTAACTTCAAATTATCAAATTCAGACACTGACATTTCTGCTCTGCAAGCTACGGTGAAATGTTTCCATGACCACGCCTGACTGTTTTTCAATTGGTATTGAGGAACTAAGACCACCAAGGCTTTGCACCTTCCTGAGATTTGACTGAGGCCATCCGGTGACTTTTACAAGAGACTTTGGAAACATTCTTTCCAGACTTCTGGAACTTTGCCTTTCTCTTGGCAGTAACATTTGCTAGTTGAATAAGAGGAATTGCAGGCTTTCATAACTGACCATTCTTGAGAATAACAACAAAACCAAAAAATGCTGCTTTCCATATGCCTGAATTAGTGTCTTTGCAGAACAGCAGTTTCTAATTTCCATGTTATGGAAAGTCTGTGTCACAGATCGGGCCACAGAGAAAGAAGGAATCCTGTGCTAAATATTGGCTGTGTTACAGGCAGTGTCTAAAGGTTGCACAATCATTCAAGAAACTCATTGAATTGATTGTTTCCTGCACAACAGACTGGAGCTACTAATTCTTAATATATAGTACAATATAATAATTTTGCCAAGTTGCAAATAAAAATTATCTGAAATGTGGTTCCAACAAGTTTATCTATCTTGTGCTTCTAAGGAATGCCATTTTGTAGACATATTGCTCTATCATGTCTCAGGTATCTCATGGAAATCAGCTCAGATACTTTGGTGCAGTGCAGCTATTTTGCTTTGTGCTAGCAGCAGTATCTGGTCATAGGGATGGTGTTACCATCCATGATCCTATAGTGGCACTCTTCTTCCACCCTCTCTGCTGAGAGTGTGGGATGGGGCCAGAGCGTATTTAGGATTCCCATGCTTCCTGCAGATTCTAGGCTGCGATATCAGTATCTTGGGTCTCCTGGCAGCCAGTGTAACTTAGAGTGGCCTGTGAGCTGCTTAAAGTTATGCCGAGGAACTGGCTGGACACCCAGCCAGCCCAAAGTTGGGGAAGCACAATGACTATCTTTGTACTCCCAGTCCCCTCCTGAGTTGTACTGTGTACTATAGCCAACGATCTAAGCCATCATCTATAAGGGTGAGTGGATATTTCAGTCCCCATGCCTGTTCACATCTTGACTTCTCTGCTCAGACAACCACCGACTGGCACTAATTAGTAACAACTGTGATAATGATTTTACTTGGTCTTCTAGGAACTGGACTGGAACCATAATCTCATTTTAGATAGGCCACCAAATTTTCTTCAGGTACACAGAACTGGACTGGATTCAAATGAGCAAGCATCATAGCATTTCCTGAGGCAACAATTGTATTTCTGCAAACAGCCTATCTCACTACAGTCAGTTAATGAAATCTGGCTCTCTTCCCCTGGAGGAACTAAACTGAGATCATTACTATTGGTTCTGTCTGTCACTTGTAAACTTTTCTAAGGTGTCTAAAGCATCCATTTTTTTCTCATCTCAGTACAAATCAGGATTAAGTCCAGTGTTAGACACACACACACACAATCAGGCCCTTTGGTCTCAGTAACATTTTTAACTTCTTTAGTCCTAAGTAATGTACAAGTGATCAAAGAATGCTTATTTGTACTGAAGCCAGCTGCTGTTTTTTGCTGTTTGTCTGGCTTAGGGTTTTCCATAGCACCTATCACCGTAGTGTCTTAAGTCAGTGGTTTTCAACCCGCAGCCCCTGGGCCACTTGCGACCCAATGAGCACACCTGACATCCTCAGGGCCATTTTGGTTGTGTACATATACTGTGCAGATGTGGCCCACACAACACCGAGAGAACTACATCTGCAGCTCAAAATGGTGAATAGGTTGAGAACCACTGGTCTAAGTGCTCCTCAGATAAATCAAGTCTTCGTGGTGAGGTTGCAGGCTATTTCATGAATCTTCTATTCTTCTCCCTTCCCCAGTAGATGAGGTTTTGTTTAAGGGGAAGGGTATGAATTTTTTTTTGCTTGCTCTTCACCTTCCCTTCTTCTATTAGTTTTGCAAGAGCTGGGAGGAAGACAGGATTCTTGTTGGAGAGGAGATATAAGAGAAGTGAGACCAAAATTTGCTTAGCTGCAAAACCTATTAGCAGAAAGCACTGAAGATGATGATTATTCTTCAGGAGTGCTTGAAGAGTTAAATAATTTCCTTTAAAGTCTTCTGAATATTTTGTCATTTATTTTTAAGGAGCTTAAGAGCATGCTAACCTTGTACCAAGTTTGATAAAGACTGTTATATCCATTCCTTTTCCCTGGGAAGGAGTCCTCTGCAGTCCTCCCTTCCAACACCCCCATTTCTCCTATTTACATCCTCCATTACCGAGGCATTTTGTTGCAGTCATCACATTCTTGCTAGGACTGCCTTTGAAGTCTGTCAGGAGTCGGGACTGCTTCTTAACCTGACAGGAAGCAAGTGTGAAGCAATGCACAGAACCTTTCCCACTCCCCAAAGCTGAACATGCTGTCTCCACAGTACTCTGAGCCTGTTCGGGGAATGAGACTGGGTACATCTAATTTTGATGTGCCATCTGTTTGTTTTTTATACGGAGTTTGTTGAAGTTTTTCACCAGTTGGCTGTTGACTAATAGAGTGGCAGATTGAAACACGCCATCTTCTATTTTCCCTTTGGGATAGGAGGAGGCTTCCCCAGCTACAAGACTCTTGACATTTGGTAACACTTGATGTGCTGATGATGAGTGTTAGATATTTTTCAAATTGGTCAGAAAATTTAAACTAGAACAAGTCCTGAATGAAGTGGTTGTGAAAAAAAGTTTCTAACAGGCTGATAGTTAGAGACAGGGTTCCCTGTTACTACTTGCTTCCCTTGATAACTTGCAGTGGGAGGATGAATTGGTTAAAAACAGCACTGACTGAAATGTAATTAAGACTTCTTTGTTAATTAAATGGACAAAGGAGATTGGTGACATTTACAGTGGTTGATGGGTTTCTTTGTGGTAGATGAAGTCGTTTGCCGGATGGCTGATGTTGACGTATTCAAGTTGGTTTCCTTTGGTTTCCTGACTAGGAATGTAGCATTAGAATGTTGCTGTCTCAGATGTCTGCACAGGATATGCTTCCATTGTATCTTAACTCTCAAACTTCTGAATAACTTCCATATTGACTTGTGTGTGTATAACTGCAGAGATGCAAGGACTGAAATTTCCTTACATGTGTGGTATTCTTGAACTCTCCAAATGTATTTTGCCTTTCTCATGGATTATCCCATCTGTGCACTATCTACCCTGCTTTAATTGAATAATTAACAGTAAATAGCTGACATAGGAAGCATATTTTCTTTTCAATTCTAGTGGTGGTTACATTATCATTTCTCTTGAATGATGGTGAGTCGTGTATCCGCCTGCCAGCATTACTTATGCTATGTTTTGTCATGTAATTAGGAAAGGAGCTTATCAAAACATTTGTGCACATTGGGCCAATTCCCAAGATTTGCTGAGCACCCCTACCTCCCATTGGAGTAGTTGGTAACTCTGGGTGTTAAGAGCTGCTCACTACAAATTTTAGGTTGTATAGTTGGCGTTTCATTCTTGACTTCAGGTTCCATTTGGTGCAGAAGAAGTTTCTGCAAGTGGAGATGGGTTTTAATATTCAAGTTTTCTCATCTCTAAATGTGACATTCTCCAGAGAATTTTCTTTTACTTTGGGGGTCACGAGGGAGAGGGGTGTGCAATTTTTAGCCATGTGGCTGCCTATCTGACTTTTGGGACCAGTTCTGTTGGCACAATGGAGCACAATTAAAGGATGTTTTGCTTTCATCACAAAAGGAAGAAATAAGAGGATACAAATTCCAGACCAGTTGGAATGCCATATCCTTCCTTCCCAGTGTTAGTATGATATCCAACTTTTAGTCAGATGTAATATTCCCAAAATGGGCTCCTTCCCTAGTAATAAAACTTTATTGTAACTAGGGCTGTCAATTAATTGCAGTTAAGTCATGCAATTAACTCAAAAAAAAAAAATTAACTGTCATTAAAAAAAATTAATCACGATTAATCCCACTGCTAAACAATAGAATACCAATGAAAATTTATTAAATATTTTTGGATGTTTTTCTACATTTTCAAATATATTGATTTCTGTTACAAAGTGTACAGTGCTCACTTTATACTACTATTTTTATTACAAAAATTTGCTGTGTAAAAATGATTTAAAAAAATTTGGAATTTTTTTAATTTACCTCATACAATCTCTTTATCATGAAAGTGTAACTTACAAATGTAGATGATTTTGTTACATAACTGCATTCAAAAAACAAAACAACGTAAAACTTTAGAGCCTACAAGTCCACTCAGTCCTAATTCTTGTTCAGCCAGTTGCTAAGACAAACAAGTTTGTTTACATTTACAGGAGATACTGCTGACTGCTTTGTATTTACAATGTCACCTGACAGAGAACACAGTCGCATGGCACTGTTGTAGCTGGCATCACAAGATATTTGTGCCAGATGTGCTAATCTTATGATGCCGGCCACAACAGTTTCATGAGAATGCCTGTTCTCACTTTCAGGTGACGTCATAAACAAGACATGGGCAGCATTATCTCTTGCAAATTGTAACCAAACTTGTTTATCTGAGCAATTGGCTGAAGTAGGATTTTATTTTATTTTTGAATTCAGTATTTTTTTTTACATAATTCTGTGTTTGTAAATTCAACTTCCGTTATTAAGAGATTGCACAATAGTACTTGTAGTAAGTGAAATATACTGTTTCTTTGTTTTTTTACAGTGCAAATATTTATAATAAAAATAAATAGAAAGTGAACACTGTATACTTTGTATTCTGTGTTGTAATTGAAATAAATTTGAAAATGTAGAAATCAACCAAAATATTTAAATAAATGACATTCTCTTATTGTTTAACAGTGCGATTAATCGAGTGCTTAATTTTTTTTTAATTGTTTGACAGCCCTAATTGTAACCTCCTTTTTTTAAAAAAATATTATTTCAAATTTAAATTGTGGTTACATCCTTTGCCCCTAACCACAATCAGGCCATGTTGTGCTAACAGTAAATTCTGTATAAATATATGAAAAAACATAGTCATTGCACTGAAAAAAAAAAAAATCCCTTAAAACTCTTAAGACAAAATACATGTTAAGGGAGGTGGCAGAGTATTCAAGCAAACTGAGCGGGGTAATGAATAGTATGTCTCATGGGATTTATGTTTCTGCTTCGTATCTGAATGGTCCATTTTCCTTGTCTTTTACTTTATTTTTTGGTGGGAGTTTTGATTCTTGTCTATTTATTTGTTCTGTTAATTTTAGCTGTCTCTCATTTAATTGTACCTTATTTAATTATTTTTAGTTTTTTCTTCCTTTATTATTTGCCTTAGGTATTCTATGTAAGGTTTCTGTACAGCACCAATTAGTATAATGAGCGTTTTATACAGCAATTAAAGGGACAGTCCCTCCCCTCAGCAGGTAATTAGCTGAGGCTCTGATCCTGCAAAGGCATCTGACCCCACTCGTGTGGAATCTCACTCAAGGGGTATGGTGAACATATCAGTGAAGAAATTAAAACATATAGGGATGCTTTAATTTCTTCACTGCTTAAGGCTTGGTCTACGCTAGCAACTTATGTTGGTATGACTACGTAGCTTGGGGGTGTACATTTTTCACACCTCCTGAGCGACACTTATACAGACCTAACTCCTGACATAGACTGCGTCATGTCAACGGGAGAGCTTTTCCTGTTCACCTCCATGAGACGCGGTAGCTAAGTCAAGTACCTATGCTGACAGGGTGCCTATGTCTATGGGTGTAGGTAGGGTTTTCTCTGAAGCCCTAGAATGGTGCTGCTGCTTTGGTATAGCTGCGCTGCTGCCACCCTTTAAGTGTAGACAAACAAGTACTTGAGCTGCACCTGATATGGGATTTGTATTCCCACAAATGCTAGATATACATTCAGCATAACACAAGTGCTTAAAATGTTAAGGGAGCCAAAGGCCAAGAGAAGTTATTTATTTATTCTAAGATGAGATTCTCTTTTTTGGCCCATTAACGAATTTAAAACCAAGTCATGTCTAGAACAGCATGTTCATCCAAAGAGAATGGTTTTGTACATTTAATCATTTTGATTGGTCATCCCCATCAACTGGCACAGACTGCTGCATTGTAGACTGATGAGGCTATACATTAGGAAGCGTGCCGTTAGCAAGAACTAAGAGATTTATCTTTGTAGATCAAATATGTATATTACTTCAAATGTTCTTTCTTACCCAGCTGCATTTCTGAAAGCAGAGCTTCCACTCTGAAGTTTCTCCATTTCTTTTTTCTTCTTGTGGTGTTATATATAGGGAAAGCTACTGTATATCCCTTCCTCCAAAATGACCTGACTACAAGCAGAGAGCATTTACAAATGAAAACAAATTGATTCTTCTCCCTCTCATCATGTTTAACTCTCTAAACTGTGGTGGTTTTCCTTTCAAATGCAGATTTCAGCAATGTGCCTGATGTCACTGCTGGTCTGAAGAGGAGCAGTACTGATGGCACTTTGGACCAAATGCCACACAGGCAGAAGACTGACCCACCTTTCAGGGTAAGAGCATATCCCAGACGTAGCAATAATAAACAAACCAATTGGGCTCATTTTAAGATGACACTCTGCAGCTTGCAGAAAAGGGGGGTTGACTATGTACCAGTTTATTTATATGTTTCTTCTTCATAGTAAAGGAATTTATTGCATATGACCCTGAAGGACTAATAGTATTAACTTGAGGCCAGCCTTGACCTGTAACATCCCAGGAGCATGGGTGCTGTATCTCTAATGGCATTACCATGTGGACAAATGGAAATAAAGCAGAGTTCACCAAATTCATCTTTGCAAGTCACCTAAGGGTGGGGTTTGAGCCTAAGGCTCAAGAGAAGATAATTTAGCATGCTAATCACTGCACTATCTATGCCTTCTAAATTGGTTAGCTGTTCTCTAAATGTCTGTTAGCATTCTTAGTCTTTGTGCTGTTGTTCCAAATAGTTTTATGACTTTTTAGGGTTGAGGTGCCCATAGCAGCAGTTACATAAACCACTGTAGAAGAGGCCACTAGCTCTAAGGACCTTCATTTTTATTTTATTTTATTTATTTGTTGGCTGCTCAGCCAAAAGGGATACATGGGGCCTGATTTTTAGAAGTCTTAAGCACTTATGGTTCATGAAACCCAAGTCTGGATTTGCCCCTTAAAACATGTTGTTGCCTCACTTGGGGCAATGTGGAGGTGCACTACCCTGCTGGGAGCATTGGGATGCATTGTGTTTTGGGGTTCAACACAACTGTTATGTCATTTGTAGAGATTTATTGTATGCTGCTGTCTGAATCCAGCCTTCATGCCCATCTAGGAGAGGCTCTTGCCCTGGGAGCTGATAGTCCAATGCAGTCTTCTACTCAGGGGTGGCTCTTTGTACCCCTGGTGCTCCTCTCCCACTTCTCCTTGCGTACCCGTCTGCTGTAATCTTTCCCAAGGAGTGTGTGTGAGAGGAGGGAGAATAATGGTTGTGGAATAGTGCAGAGAGACATGCAAATTAGATCACAATCTGCTTGAAGGAAGACATTTTTGTACTTTTGCTTTGCAAGAAACATTCAGTTGCCAACAGCAAAGGAACAGACTTGTTTGTCAAAATCATTCCTGATGTCTTTTTCGAATACGCCAGAAAATGGGAAATTAAAGAGAGTTCAGCAGGATACTGATGCACAGAGAACAATTCATTTATGGTAGTTATGGGATGGAATAAGCTACTGTGATCTTCTAAATTACGTGCTGCTGCTAATTCCAAAAGAACTAGAAGGATCAGAGAGGTTTGCTCCCTGGTGACTCTTTCCTAAAATCTCTACCAGTTATACTGGTGCATAATGTGTTAAGTTATTTCCCACACCATATTGCAGTTGGGCTCTTTGATTGGAATACAGTAACGCGAATGCTATTTTTAAGAGTTAACGGAGGGTGTCCTGGCTTTCTAGATGCAGTGGAAAAAATGGCTTGGCAATCAGATGCAGTTTGATTTGATGAACCACAGCTGTAAACGAGTCTTTGACAGCCCTACAATTTCTGCAAATGGGTTTTAATTGATTGCCTTCTTTCGGTTGGAGGGTACCTATTACTGTCAGAGCTCTTTGAATGACCCTGTCGATGTTTCAAATATGTGTAGGATTTTTAAAGACAGGAAGTTAGAAAGGAGCATAATTGTGCACATTTGGTGATTGGGAACAAAAAGAAGTGGTTTCTGTTTTTGATTTAGGACTGTTCACCATATGAATAATAGGCACTCCTAATAAAAGCTAGTAGATGAAAATGAGTGCTTACTAGTATAACCTCCAAAGGTATAGTATCTGTATTTGTTTAGAATCAGAGAGGTAGCCATGTTAGTCTGGATTTGCAGTAGTGACTCTTTTTGTTTAGTTTTTTTCCTTTGCCTCACATATCAGTGTATGCTAGCTTGATGCATTTGTATGGAAGTACAGTTGTAAGGATATATCAGAATTATGTAATGTTACAGAAGTGTGGGGGTGAGAGGAGGCTACGTTTGCAAGTACAGCATTGTGAAGAAGACCTTGATGGTGGTAGGTAGTTCTGAACAAATCTTGGAACAACAGGCAGTTTGGGGATTATGTTACTAGAGGTGGGTGGGTGTGTGTGAGTGAGAGTGAGAGAGAGGTAGGGTCATTTCCCAACAGACAACAGCTGTAGATGTAATCACTTGCTTTGTGGAAGCAGAATCCTTTGAACCCTGGCTGAATTTTTCCTAAAACAGTAAGTAAACAAAAAGCAATCTTAACAAAGCTAAACTCTTAATATCAATCTGCATGTTTGCTTATTAGATTTTATATTTGCACTTTTGGGGTTTTAGTTTTCAGTATGTAGCTTCTTTCTTATAACAACCTTAATGATAATCTTTGATGAAGAATGCAATGAAGAGAGCACCCAAATGAATTTCAGAGATGTGTACTAATATGGAGCAAGACAATCTTTTGTCCTAGGGGTACTACATTGACACCAACAATCTTTCATTCATTGTTTTAGTCCAAGAGACAGATGAATGAATGAACTGAAATAGTTTTATATCTGTCTGTCAGTCTAAAAGTTAATTCATGAGGTAACACGAAGATAGAGTGAGTTAGTTACAGAAAAAAAAACTTATTGATAAGCTCTAAAAATATAATATAGAAAATAACTAGACACTTAAATCCATCTGTTCTTGGAAAATTCTGTAGTTTAGGCAGTTTTCCTTTTCCTGAGATGCCCAATTTATACCCGTTTTAATAACTGCTCACCCCGCACACACTCACACCTTTATTTTATTTGTTTCACAATAAATGTTACACTTTTAACATATTCTGTGTCCATATGATTTCCAACTGTTAAAATATTGTTTATATGGCAGTGGTATGTAACCTTGGCAATTGTTTCTGCAATATGTAGGCATATTGTTGACAGAAGAATACAAGTCCTTGAAAAATCTGGGGATGCAGCTCGATTGCTGATTCAATTAGATGTAGTTGTGTTTAATCACTTTGAGGTCTAATTTCTTGTGCTTCTGGTGTTCATTGGAACGCTGCTATATTGACAATTGCCAAAGATCAAGTCCTTCGTACATTAAAGTAACATAAGCTGCATTTTGTGTTCAGTGCCTTATGTTTAGCTACTTTTATTTTTATTCATAGGTCATAGATATCAGAAATGTTTTCTGTAACCTATGGTTTATATTAACTGAAAATATAACAGTGCAATTGCTAACTTGTCTATCTTCATTGTTTGTTTGTTTATTTTTGGTAGATTCTCTTAATACATTTCACTTACTATGTATTTTTAAAATAAATGTTACCAAAGAAGCCATTCCTACTCTAAGGCTTTTTCGTAAGACTAATGTAATCTGACTTTCAGCTTCTCTAAATCTGAGCATCATCAGAGAAAAGAGTTTCTCGAAACAAATTAAATTTGAACAAAAAAAAAGGAAAGACCTTAATGTGAACATATATTCTAATTCTCTCTCTCCCTCTCCCTCTCTCTGTCTCATATTAGATATGTGAGTCTTGAGAGTAGGAGAGAGGTTTTCAGACCAAAGATTTACCAGAGAATAATAAAAAAGATTAGTTTACAGTAGCTTTTAGTCACCCTTCTTAAAGACATATTTTGTCATCAGACTGGTTGCATGTCTCCAGCTTGGCAAAATAGTTGTTAATGCAACGCACTTGAAATAACTTCAGTGTGTTCAAAGCTGTATATTAAAGTTTTTATAAAAAGAATGGTTATTTTTCTGTATTTACAAAATCTATGGAAAAAATAGATCATTGATACTTTGCTGTAATAATAGTAATAGTGGAATGAATGCAATAATTCTGAGTAACATATGTCAGCCTTTTAAAACTGTTAAATGAAATAGAGCATACTTAGAATACCATCTTCTGTGTCCGTGTCTAGCTAAATAAAAATCAATGATAATGGCATTTCAGGTTCTCAAGTATTACAAATAATTTGATATACCTTTTCAAAGGGCAGATCAAAATGAGTTGTCTAAAGCAGAAATGTCTTCAGAGCAGTTGTCCTGCTCTCTCTTTCTTTAGGAGAAAAACACTACAAATGCCTTCTTAGCTTTTGCAAAATGGTCCTGCTGGTTTTGAAATTGTATTTATTTATTCAGAACCCAATGGATGTATTTCTTGGGCCACTTGAAAGAAACCATTTAAGACATTAAACTATGGGCAGGCAAATGTTTGGAAGATTTGAAAAAAAATGCATGCCCATTCTGGAATGTTTGAAAAAAAAATTGTCATGTACCAAAAAAAAGAAAACCTGCAAATTTCATACTGATCATGAGCAGCTGATATTTTCATTAACTCTCCCTGTGTGCAAGCGCCTGCACATTTCCAAACATGTTAGGAGACAACAGTTATTAGCCTCCAAACACATTGAGAATCCAGGTTTGTCCTTCTGCTTCCACATGGGAGGAACCCAGCAGCTATATTTTCTTCATATCAGAAGACAAAAAGTGCTCAGTATGCAATTTGCAAATATTCATAACTTTGGTAAAAACAAGGTTTTCTTTTTTCTTTTTTTTTCTTCTTCTTTTTTGGGGGGAGGGGGTCCCAAAAGCTATCCAAAATGTGTCTGCAATTATACATCTAATTTGCTTGTGCAGTTACCCTGAATGGCTGTGTAAATTTTGTGCATATCTGTGCTAGTGACCACTAAGACATTTGGCCATTGCACATGCAAATAAACAGTTTCTACAGGGAATCTCAGTAAACATCTTTGCCGGTCAGGCAAATGATTCCTCGGACAAAGTGCACACAGTCCTAAATCGCTGACACTTTGAAAATATGACTCCTGGCTACTTAGTAGGATATGTTAAAAGGCAGAATTTGAGCTGTGTCAAACTGTTACCTTTTAACGGTGATCCTCACAACCCACTTCTTCAACAGATATGCACTTGCAAGAGAGTGGTCTGTGGACACGGACACACACAATCCTGTCATACATCTTTCTATTGCTGGGCCAAACCATATTAAAAACTCAGACTGGCTTTTGCTCTTGAATTTAGTGCTAATGCCAAAGTTTGGAGGGATAGCCCTGGAGGCTTCAATCCTTAATTTACTACAGAATAGGTAAAGCAGAGTCAAGAGCAACACAAACTTGTCTAAAAGGTGCTACCAGTGAATGCCTGAAAAAATTTGAAATAGTCACTTCTTGTATTAGAGAAGGAAACTCTGCATTGGGGTCAGCACTTGAAAGGTTTGTTTAATTTTCCATTAGTTCAGTATGTCTATTCCTATAATAAAAAGTCGTTTTGCAGAGGATCTATGTATTGTTGGACATTTTGTAGCTCAAGTTGTTCATCTGGCCCAGCCATGTGCTGGAGGGGTACACTCTTCATAGCAGAGGAAATCCCTTATCTCTCTACTGAGGCTGTCTAAACATGATGTTGAAACTTCTTCACTCAGAACTGTACTAACACCCTCAAATTATTTTAGAGAGACAATGTTATTAGATGGTGAAAATTTGGTCCCTGTCTATTTAGCCCAGATTCAAACCTAGATGAAAACTTCTGAATCCCATTGCCAATCCCCTGGCCCATTCAGTTCCTCCATAAACACGTTTTTAAACTGGAGCATGTTGTTTTGGAGGCAGCCATGGTTGTTGCCATGGAATTGTGAAGCATCAGGAGAATGGAGTGTGAGTAATGATTCCTATCCTCAACAGAAAATTAATAAAATAATGTAATGAATGCTGAAAGCATGTGTCATTTTGTCATATAAGGGAAGGCAAATAGCTATTGGGAATGGTGCATACATTAACCTGTTTTCCAACAATTACTTTATGAGCATGTTATTCACAGAGACACTTACTATGCATAAGTACAGGTGATCATTATGGTATAATAAACAATGACCTCTCTGCTGTGGCTGCCAACACTTGTAAACTGATGCCATTCAGTTATGCTGATGAGGACACTTATCCAATAGAAACCAAACAGAGGCTACTAGTTGAATTTGTGTGTATAAGCTGTGGAAGGATTTGCTTTTAATTAATAAATGTTAGTAACTGTAAATTTTTCCCTCCTCTAGAAGCTGAATAGAATATTCAGAGAAGGAAGGTTAATTTTTTAAAAAACGTGTTGTGTATTAAACATTCATATGATCAGTACAGATATGGCCTTTGATTTCATCCAGGATGTGGATGTGTGATTGTGTGCATACATTACTCAGGCATGTGATTGCTTCCAGAGCAGAAATGCTCATGGATCAGGATAAATATGCTCCTATCTTAACATCCCCAAAACGTCCCCAGAAGAATACTGATCTTAAAATAAAAATGGGAAAATGGCGAGCGAGGTGTGGGGAGACAGTCATGTGCAGCAAAGATTGTAAAACTCCTGGCTGGCAAATCCCATTATGCTGAACACATGAACGGGCATTGATTCAAGTTGAAAGAAAATCAAACCGAGATGACCCAGGGTTCAACAGAGGTATCTCTGAGAGGAATGAAATACCTGAAGGAAGAAGTCACTAGCTGCCCACACATCCTGGCACACATTTTATGCATTGAGGCAGTTCCAGTAAATGTTGTTTATGGGTACAGCTTCTTCTTAGCTCTGCTTTGCAGTTGCCCAGGCAGTGCAAGTGTGCCCAGCATATCATTAATTGCAAGAGAAATAGCTGCCTAAAGCTTTTGATCACCATCAATAAGACATTCAGGATTTTTTATATGGTGAGCAATTTTCATTAGTAATTGATAAGACCCCAGAACTAGTGGAACAACCAGCAATTAATATCCTTACTCTGTTCTAATGGCGGGGGGAAACCAGTGGTGGATATAATTCTCTTAATCCTCTGTTCTTCTTCAGTGCAACGTGGGCATCATGCCAGTATGGAATCAAGATGTATTGTGAGAGGACAAGCTGACGTGGGGAAACAATGTGCCTATCATCATTGGTTTTGTGTGGTTCAGTTGTGCCTTGAAGCCATAGCTCTGCAATGAAACCAGTACACAGCCCCATGGGGAACTCTAAAGCTGTTGTACTACATTTCCAGATGGCACAGCACGTGCTGATCCCAATCAGCTTTGCTGGCTGGTGCAGAATGGAGCTGGAGCCATGGCTCTGCCACCACCCTGCTACTTTTGGAGTCAGCTAGCAGTTCTAGCAAGCCAGGGGTGAAATCTTGACCCCAAAGAGGTCAATGAGAGTTTTGCTGTTGACTACAGTGGAGCCAGATTTTGCCCCACACGTTCAAGGGAGGACTTCAGTTGTCTGACACTCAGACAAGGCCCTAACCCTTGGCCTCCAACATGCATGAACTAATTAGTAAAGGACTTTCTAGAAGTGTATCGACACCTGCTGTAAATTCCAGACATTTCCTGTTGGTCATGAGTAGCATTGATCACGCAATTCAACCAAAATGAATGAGAACCATGATGATGATGATTTTGAGGTTCGTTTTCCAGTTGTTCAGGCATGCCAAAAAGAAAAGCAGGTGATTTGAGAAGTGTGAACTTGTGACTCCTTCTGTGTGCTGTCGTGCTGGTTTTTCAGGTTTGAAGTAGCAACAGTCCTCCAGACGCATTGACAATGAGTTTCTCATTAATGAAATTGGTGCAGATCACTCAAAGGGAAGAAAACAAATCTCTCTCTGTTTGCATGTGAGGGAAATTGGTGAGATGTCTCTTTCCTCTCTGCTACTCTGGGAAAAATTCCCCAGGTTTACCTGTGGACAAAAAAGGAAGCACGACAGCAGCACCAGTATAGTGCATCAAACACTAGTCTGCAAAGTTTGTGATAGACTCTGGGGACTAAATTCTCTTTGCCAGCTACAGACAACTGGGTTCATTCCTCAGGGATGAGATGTGACTCAGTTCTAGTGACAATTACATTCTGCACATTTTTGGCTTGTAAGGCAGAAGCATTTAAGTACAATTTTGTCATTTCCCTGACTCTTGATGTACTCGGCAAAGACGGCCTAACAGTGATTGAATACTGGATATGGAAGCACAGTTGTTGTTGTGCGCTGCATGCAGGCACAGCACCAGTGATGTCAGAGTCCAGAGAGAGAATCATTCCAGCCAAGCGACACATCCCGTGTGTCTTTCTAAATTGTGACATGGGACAAAATGAGAAGCTGTCCATAATGAGGACATAATATCAGATAGAGAGCTACAAAACCACATGGAGAGCTGCAGAAAGGAATGAGTCTCTGGGAGCCATAATTCCTCCATGAGTGGCCAAGTGCTCCTTAGACCTGTGTGGAAATACCTGGTAAGGCTATGGCCATGTCGTCTCCTTGAACCATCCCACCTCCTCTGAGGTACATCAAGTGAGTATGCCTTGCATTCTTCTGTGTGCAGGAACTGCAAGTGTGATAGGTCCTTTTGAAAGCCATATGATGGCAGGGAGAATGTGTACCCCATCAAGCTATCCATCCACTTATGCAGCTGTCACAATATTATCCTGAGTGAACATTCAAAAGGTGGAGTAATCTGCTGACTGTAGAAGCAAATCAGTACTTCAGCACCTATATAAAAGGAAGATGAAGATGCAAAATTATACAGTCAGAAATTAATAGCTTGAAGAACTTACCCCCTTCCCTTCTCCCACATGGGACAGAATCTGTTCAGTCACTCTAGTGAAACCCCAAGAGGCTTCCATGATATTAACTGGTGTTACCAGTAACAGAATGTGGCTACTTCCATACCTTGTAAATGTTGCAGGTAGGCAGGCTATTTCCCTCCAATCAATTTCTGATAGAAAAGCACATCATCCTTGCATAGGGCTTGATTTTATTGATTCCATTGAATTAACTGGGTTTTAGATCAGTCCTTTTAAAGTTTTAACTCAGGCTTTTGCTGTCCCAATAGGTGCTTCTTTTTAATGTTTCAACTGTAGTCTGTGTGTTAATAGGGAAGGATAAGGGTTTACCCTCTCTGTCTCTAATGAATATGAATGGCAAAGCTAAGATATTTCGTAAAGGAGAAGTGTAACTGGGAAGTGTTAAAATCTCAGTGGTTACCATAGTTTCTCATTCAGCAACTAAGAAAAGTTTCTTGAATACAGAACAAAGCTGTCTGTGCATGAATGTTTAGAGGAAAGAATTCAGTATTTTGTGATGCTTGAAGATATTTTAAATTAAATGTTAATTAATATCAAATATTGTGATCATTATCTATTTTTAAAATGTCTAGACTTAAAATTTTTAATTTGTCAATTAAACTTTGCAGCAAATGTTTTAAAAATATGTTCGCATACTGCTATTTGTTCAAAGTGAAAATATTTGTTGACAATCCAAAATAATAGTTCACATTATCCATCAAATTCTTGAGAAATAAAAGACCAAATCCCTCACATCCTATGTGTAGATCAAGTGAATCAAGCTTGAAATAGTAATACTTAGGGATTTGTGAACAGTTCATATTACAGAACCTGAAAACTACCCTAAATGAGGGTGGGTGCAGTTTAATGTTGTATGTGCAAACTTCAGTCCAGGTTCACATATGGTTCAGGTGTATGTTATAAATGCAGCCAGCCCTTGCCCTCTCCATAATGGATCATTGCTTCCTCTAATCCAAAAGTATGTTCAGGGGAAACAGGATTCACCCTCTACCCTCATGTTATAAGGTGAGGGAAACAGGAAACACATTCTCTAGAAGCTTAGCGAATGGGCATGGGAACAAAGATGCCCCATAATTCTTAGCATACTATCCAGGGAAACTGTGGAGTTCCCTAGGAACAGCATGCTGGGGAAGAAAAGCCCTTCATACCTAACGTGATTGCTATGGAATCCCAGGTTTCTCTAGCCAGAATGCCTACTCATTATGTGTGTCTCACTGCCACTGTGCTCATTTATAGAACTGCCATAACATGAAAGTTCCCGGGTTCCTCTGTACTATATAATATAAAATTGTGTGTATGTATGTATTTTAGAAGGGATATAAATCCTTGTGATTCAAGCTACAAACCAATACTGAGTGGGAGAAGGTGGGGTTTGTTTAGGGAGAAACTCCTCTGTTAGGCAGATTATTCCATAATTGCCCACTGCAGGGTTGTTTTGCATCTTCCTCTGAAGCATCCGACGCTAGTCACTATTAAACACACACAATGTTAGCAGGTAAATCACTGATCTGACCCGGCATGGCTTGGCATGACAGTTCTTGTGTTCATTTCTAGCTACCTAGCTTTCTGTCAGTGGTATGAAAGATGGCAAACATCTATCCCTACAGGGAATCTGTATGTTCCTCACAGCAATAAGGAACAAACGTATTTCCATTTATCTTAAAATAACTTTTCCCAAGGTGTTTGGTTATTTGTATGTGTAGATTTTGATGGTAGATTTTTGTGAGGGACAGAATTTGTCTGGTTATCAGATTGCTAAAAGAAAGTAATTTAAAAGTTTTGTTGTTGTTCACTTTTGTGCTATATCCAGCTCCTAGAGAGGAACTGGACACATTGCTAAAACACTTGCATTTAATTTTTGAAATGAATACATTTTTTTGAAAGACCTGTTAATTGATAACATCATTTAGCTGGCATATGGTTAGCTAATAATCAGGTTTAATTAGCAATTCTGGGAAAGAATACCCTCCTAATACAGAATTAAAGAAATCATCATTGTTCTTTAATCAAGAATAAAGACATTTCTGAACCTAGACTTTAGCAGACTGTTTTCAATCATGCTGTATGAATTAAGGAGTTCTTTTTAACACTGATCCGCTGAGGAAAACAAAATTTTTAATTGCCATCATTTGTGTGGATGCAGAAGAAAAATGGAGGAACAATACCTCTTTCCATATAATTGCACCTTAGCGAAGGTGATGCTGAAGACACAGATTGCTTAAAGCATTAAAATCCCATAGACATTACTATGGATAATGGGGTTGAAACGTTGCTCGACTCTTTCAAAACATTCCCATCACAATACATAGTGTCCTTTGGTTGGATCTCCCCACTTTTTGGCACTCCGGTACACCTCATGTCTTGTCAACCTCTAAGGACAGACATGGTCAATCAGCAGAACAGGTGATGGGTACTACCTATATGGCCTTGGAACGTTCAAGAGTACTTAATTGTATGTCGGGGTTACATGGTCATTGGTTTGTTGACAAGGAGCCACCCTGCAACAAGGTCTTACAAAATAGTTAATGCTGAGCTACCAACAGGGAGTAATAAACTGAGAAGAGGTGGAGGGAAGTTGCAAAAATTAAGAGCGCTAAATTATTTCCTTGAAGCAGGTAGAAACAGTGTGCATGTATCCAAGGGCAACATTTGGCGTATAGTTTGGGTTAAAAATTAAGGTTCATGTGGACTATATTGGGATGGGAGCAGGGGAAGTGTATCATTTAAGGGCCCATTCTTGCTAGACCCTGAGCATCTCCTCAGTGGTGTTGGGTGCCTCCACAATAGTGGACCCCAAAAGTGTTAGTAAATAGAGGAAAGCTGGGGAAGAATGTCACAGCTTTTATTCCACTGGTAGAGCACAGTCAATTTACTAAAGAATGGTTTATTCGTCTTGTAGCTCTTTGGCCCAGTGCTTCTACTAATGGCATGATATCCTATAACATTTTGCCTAAAGTCACATTTTAGAAGTGATCTCTTTTACTGATAGGATATTGTTGTGAATTGATTAGCATGAGACATAACATGCGCTTCCGAACATGAATTTATTAATAAGCAGCATAGTTTAGAATTTTTTTTATCAACTAGAAAGTTCAAATAAAGGACAGGCACAAGTATATAAACAAAACATCTAGCAAGCTGCTCGTTTCTTTTTCCATTTCAGAGGTCATTTGTAACCGACACCATTTAGTGGCAGATACTTAACAGAGTATCAACATTAATGGTAAAGTCACCTTGACCTTCAGTGCAGTCCCTACCCCATGGGTGTTTTAGGTATCTGGCTAATTTCCTTACAGTACCTAACGTATTTATTTAAGTGGTAAATTTCACTGGCACCATGGCATTCTGTTAGCAGGTATGTCTCAGGGGAGATTTGATCTACATAAAATCATATTCTCTCAAACCATGAGCTGCCATTTACAACTATACTCTACTTTTTTTAAAAAAAATCCTGTTATCTGAAAGCACTTGGCATTTTTCCCATGATGTTGAAAGTGTTTTAAAAGTGAAGATACACAAGGAATTCTATTTACATTCCGGTACAGTATTTAGTCCAATTAAAGATGGGCACCAACAGTATATCAAATTTTCATTCATCAAGTCACAGAATAATCACTCCAGAGCATTTTTGCATGTTGCAGTTGTTGAGCTCAGAGTAAAGGCCTGAGATCTAAAGGCACTTACCTTGCTCAGAAAAGCCTTTTCCTTAGGGAAGCTGATGGTGGCAATCCACAGTGCCTGCCTTCAGGAGGAGTAAAACCAGAGCTAAGGCTTTATTTTGGACTCACAAAACTCAGCAGAAGAGAGCAGCAACTTATGGGTCTTTGCACCGGATTTTCTATATACTAAGTTCTGGAACTGTTTTTATAAAAGGACATTTATTTAACAAGGTTAGGAAGCTGACCAGTTATGCACGCACTAGGGACTGCATATTTCATCAGATGAATGGTTTGGTCATCGCTCTTAGTAGGAGTGAAAGCATAAGTGAGCACTACATCAAATTACTCTAGCTAGTAATTTAATAATAGATTTCTAGAGAGGTGTCTGCTCAATAAATAACTTTATTACAGTGGTCTGGTTTCAAGATGCTTTGGTTTTGTTTTTTTTTTATTTGCACTTGCACCCAAGTAACGGCATTTGTGTGCGTGTCCACTGCAAACAGATTATCTATCAAATGATTCAGATCACAGCAGGGAATTGTGCTTGTTTTACCAAAGGTTCACCAGAGCTTGGAAATCAAAATATTACCATTTGGTTCCCTTTCTGAGCTTTTTAACAAATAATCTGGGACTGCAGCTTTATTTGCAGGAGAAGCAGAGGCTGCAACCTTGGACCCCTCAGGTTTTAAGAAAGGTTAAATAGGTTTTAAGAAAGTTGTGACACTACATAAACAACAGAAAATTATACAAAATCCCTGCCTGAAATCTTCTGCTCCTTAAATTGCATATGTTAATGACTGACTGCATCAGAATAAGCAGAGAGGGAAGGAGGAGAGAGGCAATAATTTAAATAAAGTTATGGGATAAAAATACTGTAGGGATTCAGGAAAAGTTATTATATACACTTCATCATTATTATGTATACACTGAGAGGTGTCATCTTTTTCTAAATCAGGATGTCAGTCTATCTGAATAATGCCATCTGAAATTTTGCATGATCTGTTAAGAGGCCTGGACCCTGTATCATTGCAGATTTTCAGTTTCGCCTTTCACTTCAGTACAAATTGAATCAGGTCCCTAAGACACTGATTTTTCAGAGGTGTTGAACAAAACTCCTGTGAACTCAGTGGGAACTGCGGGTGCTGAGCACCTTGACAATGCAGGCCTAATTGTCTTGCATAACTGTTCACTGGATGCAAACTTTTGTACATTTCAAATGCTGACGTGGTGTATTGTCACAAAGGGGTGTTAGATATTTAATTAACACACAATGCTACTTGATCAGCAAATATTTCAGCAGTTCTTTTTAAATAGTTAGTATTAGAACTGTTTTAATTAAAACAGCTTTACCTTGCCAACATTATTTTACACTCTTCATAAGAAAAGCAAATCCAAGTTTTTTTTTCTGAGACTGGGATCTTCAGAGTTAACCTTAGCTCAGCTCAATGTGTCTGGGTATTATATGATATACTCATCACTGTGTTTCATCCTCTACTTATTGGGTTTGCTGCTCCATCCCTAAAAGTAAATCAGAACATGCTTAGTTTGCAGATCAGAACCCGAGAGTGTACATGTTTGCTTCTGTTTAATCTACTTTGCTTTTTTGCTAGTAATATTTTAATTAAAAAGTATGATATCAAACTGAAACAATCCTAAACAAAACAATGCTTCCAGGTAGCACCTTTTCAATTCATACTGTGATATCTGGAGGATACTTTAGAGTTGTATTTGTTTGCCTGAGCACAGTGCACTTAGTAACACCTCACTGTACTTTTTAAAAAAACTACAGATTCTTTTGTTATAAAGTATCATGTCAGTGGATAAAATAGATTGGGAATGGGCTAAAAAGCCAAAGTATGGAGCCATGTATTAGAAAAAGTTATTGTGCTTGCACAACTGATGGTTTTCAGACATAATTGAGATTATTTTAGCAGTACCAGCAAGGGTCTGTTTCACATCATGAACAAATAGCCTTCGGAAGGTAATTACATTATCATAAACTAAGGGCTTGGTTACACTTACAGCTTTATAGTGGTTTTGGTTATACCTGCCCTCGTATACAGCTATAGGGATAATGCTATAGCGTGTCCACACTGAGACCTGCCAGCCATATAGTGTGGCCACATTTGCGGCACTTGCAGTGGCATGGGGAGTGGTGCGTTATTGGCAGCTATCTCAGCATGCAGCTGGGTGCAATGTGCTTTTCAAACGAGGGGGGCAAGGGGAAATGTATTGTGTGTATGCGGATGGAGAGAGTGAGTGGAGTTTCGGCGTGCTGAGAGTGTGTCAGCAAATTCCCTTTGAAATACAGAGCCTGCTAGTCTTCTATTTCACACAGGCTCACTCCGTAAACATTTGCATTGCTTGTTTGCCGAGTTGAGAGAAGCTCTGAAAACATACTTCCGCATTCCTCCAGCGGAGTTCAAAACGAAGGGAAGAGACGTCAATTGCCTTAAATGACTTAGGGGCGTCTCCAGAGATCACTCAGTGATGTATTGTTAATACCCATTCACACTGGAGATAATACGGAGCACTCAATACGCTATAGCTGTTAATCCTCTGGGAAGGGAGGATTACCAAGACCGATATAAATGTGGACTTATAGCGCTCTACATGCCTCGCCAGTGTGAGCGGGTAGTGAGTTATAGCGCTCCTGGCAGCTTTATAGCGCTATAAAGTGCCATTGTAATCCAGCCCTAAGCTACTTTTTTTAGTTAGTGAACAAACAATTCTATTTGTTGTTGTCCTCAAACTAAAAAAAAAAAGTGATGTCCAAGATACAAAATCATGAAACTGGAGGATTATAACAGACCATCTGAAATAACTAGAGCTATTGCAGTACAAGTGTTTTGCTGTGTATGTTGTTTTATTTTGTCCCTGTAACGGGTCAGGACTCACCACCTAGTGCCTCTTGCCAGATAGTCCAGGAATTAGCTCAAGTTCACAGCAGAGCGCCCTCCACTGGTGGTGTCCCATCCGTCTCTCTCTTCATTGTTGCCCTCAATTGGTGTGTGGACATGCGCTGCTCCTCACAGGCGGCGTCCTCTTCAGGGCACTGCCCTCCGGCAGTGCTTCCAACTCCACACTCACCTCCTTTCAAGGGGGTGGGGTCAGATTCACAGCAGTCTTAGCCCTTCGGCTGCAGTGGCCAACCACACCCTTCATCAAGCCCCTTATGGCGAGGTTGGGTGTAGTTGATCAAGGCCAATTCAGCAGCCTGGTATAATATAAGAGGGGAAGGTAGGGGACCCAGGCCTGCCCTCTACTCTGGGTCCCGACCCAGGGACCCTTTGGCGGCAGCCGTCCTGCCCTCCTCCTTTCTTCTAATCCCTGCCGCTCTCCCTGGGCCACTTCCCTTGTGACCCCTCTGCACCGGTTGGCCCTTTCCTCAGGGCCAGCAGACTGACAGGTACCCAGGCCGGAGCTCCCTTCTGCTCCCCTGGGCCTACCCAGCACTGTGCTGTCCCTGGTGCTGTAGCTCCTCTGTCAGGAGCTGGACCTTCCCCCTTGAAGATCCAGGAGAGACTGACTGCATCTCTCAGGGGCAGCCTACTTATACAGCCAGCCTGTCCCTGATTGGCTGGATACAAACTTGGCCCTGATTGGCCCACAGTAGGCCCTTTTCTGGTTGGCTGCCTTCCCGCGCAGCCGCTCTGGCCTGCTCTGGCATGGGAGTGGGGCAGCCGCCCCACTACAGTCCCATACCCAAACTCCAGTGCCACCTATTATTAATTACCTCTGTATATCTGCAGTGAAAAGCTCAGTATGGTAGTTTCTAGTGAAAATCAGCTTGCTTTCAATAACTCCCAAACTCCAGACATTTTTTCAGATTTTCAGCCAAATGAATGATTTAGTAGAACCTACATACTATCTATATATGCACAGCACCTGAGGAGTTTATAGATGATTTTTTTCCAGTGAAGTGTGGATCCCTAAAAGGTTCTGCCTTGACAGTCACCTGTCCCTTAAACTACAATGTGCAGATTTCTATGCTTGAAAATGGCTTTGAGTGGAAAGCATTTTCCATTCATAGGGTGGGTGAAAGAAGATCAAAAGCACTTTAAACAGAAAAATCAAGAAAACTAGGTCTACCCTGGTCTAGCATTTAAAGCAAGTTTAAAGAAGTTAAGGAAAATTTATCGGCTTCTCCTGGGGTTTTCTTTTTCCACAAGAGCGGATACTAGGAAAGGCCTTAGGCCTACTGTTCATTTCTTGGAATCCCATTGCTTTTCTTCTGTTGACCATCTGTGAAGCTAAACCAGTCTCATTCCTGGAAAATAATAAGCTACTGGTACATCTGGCAACTAACCAGACAAGGATTTAAGTTTAAAGTGTCACTTTCTCTCTGTCGATTTGATAGCAAAGTGTCATTCTATTCTTCTTTGAGATGTATTGCTCATGTGTATTCCACAATAGGTGTGCATGCTCGCCACATGCACTGGTGTCGGAGGTTTTTCACCTAGCAGTACCCATAGGGGAGTGTCCCTAGCAACCCCTGGAGTGGCATATCCATGGTATAAAGGGCGCTGCATGCTCCCCCCCACCCCCCCAGCAGTTCCTGGTAGCGATCACATTGGCTAGGCAGGTCTCAGAGCTCAAGGCCCTGACCTCCAAGCCCCCATACACATTGTTTCATAAAGATAAGGTCCAGCTCTGCCCATACCCTTTGTTCATTCTGAAAGTGGTCTCCACCTATCGCATGGGTCAGGACACTTTTCTGCTAGTCCTCTGCCCCAAGCCCTATGCATCCACTGAGAAGCGCCGCCTCCACACGTTAGCTGTGAGACAGGTTCTGGCTTTTTCCTGGAGTGGACTAAGCCATTCAGGAAGGCTTTGCAGCTGTTCATCGCCTCAGCAAAGTGCATGAAAGGTCGGACAACCTCCACTCAGTGGCTCTCCAACTGGATCACCTCGTGTGTCTGTACATGTGAACTGGCAGGAATCCCTCCACCACTAATTGTGAGGGCACATCAACTAGGGTGCAGGCCTCATCAGCTGCCTTTTTGGCCCATGTCCCCATTCAGAACGTTTGTAGGGCTGCCACATGGTCTTCAGTTCACACACCTCGCATTATGTGATTGTCTCCCAGACCAGGGAAGATGCTGGGTTCGGCAGGGCAGTGCTCCATCCTGAGAGTTTGTGAACACCTACCCACCTCCAACAGATATAGCTTGGAATCATCTATTGTGGAATACACATGAGCAATCACTCGAAGAAGAAAAGACAGTTACCTTTTGTAATTGGTGTTCTTCAAGATGTGTTGTCCATGTCTGTTCCACATCTTGCCCTCCTTCCCCTCTGTCGGAGTAATTTGACAAGAAGGAACTGAGGGTGTGGGGAGCACACCGCCCCTTATACCGTGACATGGAGGCGCAATGCCAGGAGTTGCTAGGGGTACTGCTAGGAGAAAAACTTCTGACACAGGTGCACATGGCGAGCACGCACACCTATTGTGGAATAGACAGGAGCAACAAATCTCAAAGAACACCAGTTACGGAAACAGTAACTGTCTGTTCATTATGATGATCAACATGATTCACCTTCAGATAATAAGTTCAAAGAATTAATTACCTCCACATAGATGCAGGCATTCTTTATAAGAGCACATGAGTGTGAATATGTATCAGTAACAGGTCAGACGCTGTACATATGCTCCGTGTCTCATAATGTATACGAAGTGATGGGCTAGTCTACATTTTATATTTGTATTTATATATACATTTTTTGCTGTGGTTTCACACTCATGTATTTTCTGTGTGTGTGTGTGAGAGAGAGAGAGAGAGAGAGAGAACATTTCGTTGTGAGGTTATATTAAAGAATTTTCTAAGCCTACTCAAAAATGTTCCTGTTAATCACTTTTTTTCAAACAAATGCTAACTGGATGACAGAGCAGGCATTGGAGTACAGGTGGTGCTTAAATGAGAAATGGTAGAATAAACAACATGGAGAAGGTAACACTAATTAACCTCATGAAACACTGATTTTCATTCAATATCCTACACTATCAAGTCGCAGTGTGTCAGAGGGCAGCCATGAAATTGTGCGGGAGCTTAACCAGTTCTGATTAATGTCATGTGCTCTTTCTCCAATTAATTTTGAATAGGTTTAACTCTGCAGGGGATGGCAGAGCTTCAGACTGCCGTGTGCATAAATCCCAAAAAGCAAAGAAACTACAAAAGGTTAATTGTAGCTCCCTAGTAAGAGGATTTTTTGTTCAATTAAAAAGGATATACTCAGAGTATTTTTGTCTCATACATTTTACTCAGTGTTTTTGGGAATCAGACGTGACTCAGCACCAAGTTACAGTATAAGCATCACTGCTAATGTCTGCTTGGGCCCAGACTTATGGGAGAATCTGGCAATATTAAGCACTGGCACATTATATCTGCTCAAAACAAATCCCTCTAAGAAGTCTATTAAGATATTCCCTATTTACATAGAATGTTGTAGCCAAAATATAGAGGCAATTATATTCTCATTTCTTAAAGCAAAGTGTATAGGACCAGAGTGTGAGCTACTACAGAGAGGTGAGCAAAGAATTTCTGCCCCATTGCATGACTCCTCAGGGACTTCGCATAACAGCAACCTCTGTGGTGTCTACTGCACCGCTGTGGGGTGGGGAGAGTAGCGGAAGAGAAACACGATCTTGACCCAGCATCCTTTACATCAGCTTGTACAAGTAGAGCTGGTGTGGTAGTAGAAGTGTTGTATGCAGCCACACTGGAAAACCTGTTAAAACGGTCAAATTAAACATGACACAATTAGGACAGTCTCGATTCTATCCTGGAATCCCAGTAAGTAAATTTATGGGCCCTAGATTAACGCTCATTGCCTTGTCTCACTTGATCTTTGAAATTTAACATAGTTGTTTTTTTAGATATCATGATACCAGATCCTCAGCCTAGGTTGAACTTCACTGTGCATTGCCAAAGGGCTGCCAGTAAATGACGCTAAGCTATGCCAGAGGCTAGACTGACTCATGTTTGGCCACAGGATCAATGGAGCCACCTTCCTTCTGCCCTTTCCCCAGATCCTGCGCTGAGCATAGCTCAGCTGGACCTGGGGATCTGCTCCCCATTCAGTTATCTGAATTGTTATTGCATTCAGATTAATAACAACACCCTGTGAAGTTGAAACAGAGTATCGTTACTATTTACTGAGCGCCAGCAGTCTGCTTAATGCTGTACAAACATAAAGGAAGAACTAGCACGTTCTAGGGGCCCAAAGAATAAGGAGAAGATTATCAAAGTCATCTGGGTGAAGCTGGTGGACATTTGGTATCTGAATCCCGTAGGCGGCTTTGTAGAGCTCAGCCTACATCAGTGACAGGTAAGATACTATACATATCATGCTCTGCGTCTCGTACTGTATACCATGTGATGGATTAGTCTAGATGTGACAAAGGTGGTGATGAGGAGTCAGCATAGGAAGGCTTTAGATTAGAGGAAAGGTATGTTTTAAGGAGGGATTTGAATGTAGAGTGGGAGATCATTTAGTATGTAAGGAGTAGTAGGCTGGGCCAAGCATAAGGTGCAGTGGGGAAAAAAGGAGCAAAGACAAGAGTTGGAGGAGGTTGTGAACTGCGCATTAAGGATGGGTTGGAAAAACACAAGCAGCAGGATGAAATGAAAAGCAGGAATTTTATGCACAGGTATTGGTTTGTTGTTATAGAGTTGCTCATGAATGCTGGACTGCTGGTCCAGACAGAACACGGTGGGCCTTTCATGGGGATGGGCCATATCCACCCTAGTTGAATTGGCCTAGTTAGCACTGACTCCCCATCCTCCCCACTTGATAAGGCAACTCCCATCTTTTCATGTGCTCTGTATTTATACCTGCTTACTGTATTTTCCACTCCAGGCATCTGATGAAATGGATTCTAGCCCATGAAAGCTTGTGCCCAAATCAATTTGTTAGCCTCTAAGGTGCCATGAGGATTCCTTGTTGTTTTTACTGCAGCAACTGTTCCGCAAAGGGCTGCATCCTGTACTGCCTTGCATCTAGAGTGGTCCTTTGCAGCTGTGCAAAATGTGCAGTGCAATGTGGGTGTGAAGCCCTGCCATTGGGTAGCATTTCATACTTCCTATCCGGTGTAAATGGCTGCACCAGGAATGAAGAATCTGCCCCCAGGGAGTGCACAGCGCCATGTGCATCTTGAGCCAAGTTCTGCAGCAGCCCACTTCACAGGGGATGACAGTGGGCAGTAAGTCTGCAAGGGCATACAGGCTGGAAGCTCCACCTAAGGCAGGGGGCAGGTACTTCAACATTTGAGGAATAGACTTGCTTTAATGAAAGCTGCACGACATTTTAGTAGAAGAGATGCATGAGATATTACAAGAATTTAGTCAGGAAGAGGGTGGAAAAGCTCAGTTCTCCAAAGCTCATGGTGGTCCTGAAAAATGACTCCAAATAATGCTGTGACATTCCATACTCCTTTCAGAGACTTACAGAAATGACACATTCAACATTAGGTTCAAATGCATCTTTATATAATATGTATATAATTTATGACCTATTTTTTCTTACAGAGTAATACTGTGCTTTGCTTATAGCCTTCAACAGGCTTTCTAGCATTCTTAATCAATGGTTGCACCCCCATGGACGTCAATCACAGCTGCCCACACACACCTTGAGATGTATTTTGCCTGAAGTCTATGTCATTATGACACAAATGTCAACTTTCTGACATCAGAAACAAAGGAAACAAAACTCAAGTGTTTTGGAAATTCATCTTGTAAAGGTTCTTTTAAAATAAAACCATGATTTGCTAAGTGCAAGGAATAGTTATTTAAAAAACTGCTGTTTTTAATGCCACAGAGTCAAGTATGATTTTTGACAAATTCCAGCAAGACAGAGCTGTAATCTCAACAGATGCCCTTCAATGTATACTGTAGTGTGTCAAATCCTATTTTGTCCTGTAAATATGGCCCTTAACTAGATTCTGCAGTCCTGAGAGCTGTCATTAAACGAGGACTGTGTAGTACAGGGGTCGGCAACCTTTCAGAACCGGGGTGCCGAGTTTTCATTTATTCACTGTAATTTAAGGTTTTGCGTGCCAGTAATACATTTTAATATTTTTAGAAGGCCTCTTTTTATAAGTCTATAATATAGAACTAAACTATTGTTGTATGTGAAGCAAATAAGGTTTTTAAAATGTTTAAGAAGCTTCATTTAAAATTAAATTAAAATGCAGAGCCCCCCGAGACCAGTGGACAGTGAGAGTGCCACTGAAAATCAGCTCACGTGCCGCCTTTGGCACACGTGCAATAGGTTGCCTACCCCTGGTGTAGTAGATGCTTGCATGCCTTAGTGATGCAAGGTACTGTAAGTATTTTGTGGGAATAATAGCCATTTAAAGCCAGGGACTGGAAAGTCCTACATTGATATGGTACATTGCAATTGTTTTGACATTTTAAAAAATTATATCTGCTTATCTGGATGTTAGGAATGCATATTTGTCCAGTAATTGGGATTTTATGCTGTAATTTATAGTGTAATTATATGATGCATGTCACCTAATTGTTATAGGAAATGTGGCAGCGAGCTTCATTGTTTAGGAGCTACTTCCCTAAACATCAGAACTACTGTTTAATTGTCCTTTGGATGACACCATAACATGGCAAACCTTTGTAGTTTCTGTTTCAGATTTTAGCCTGACATTATTGCTTACGACACGCAGCTCCATATTCTGGACTAAAGTCTGTGCTGTGCTGAGTTTGTTGAGACGGAAAAGGAGTGGAAAGGAGCCTCCTTTCTGCAGTTGCAGTCCTTCCCCTAATTTTGGGCCAGCTGAAATGGCCTTTGAAGTAATTTAGAACAGCCTAAGGACTGCTGTATATTGCACTGACTGCTTTGCTGAATCAGCACCTTAGTCCAGAACCATGAAGGAAGCATTTCTATACAGACTCCCACATATGCATGCAGCACATTTCATTTATGCTTTGTCTCCTAAATAAAATATAGGTATGGCACAACATTTTGCAACAATCCAGTATTAGTATTAGATACTCCATGTACAGTATTAGTGGTACAAGTACTTGAAAACATGATCACTGAAGCCGGGGGTGGGGGTAGGAAGAACTGTCAGTGTGGTACAAGGAGATGTATACCTGCGAGTAATAGGGTAGAATTGGGCAATATAAAATATAGGCTGATTATCATGAAAAATTGTCTAAGAATGAGGACTGTGGAATAGGCTTCATAAGGCGGTAGTCATATGTCACATATGCTGAAGATCGTCACATACCTCAGAGCCTCTCAGATCCCTCAGTGCTACTCATGGTATAAAGTTGTAGTCCAACATATAGGAGTGTTGGAAATACTATTGCTTGTGTCATTTAAAACTGAGCTAGACTAAGCACTCTGGGGGATACTAGGAAACGGTCTTTCATTGTCAGGAGGCATTTTCCTGTTTTCCGCCCTCTTTGTCTTCTAGGATTCCTTACCCTTTTTTGTTTTGTCTCCACCTCTCATCTTGCTTGACAAATTGTTTTGATCTCCTTTTTTACTATGGTTACAATTTTCAAACACCCCTACGTGATTTAGGTTCCTAAGTCCCATTTTCAAAAGTGACTTTGACACTAAGAAGCTTAAGGCTTATTGAAAGTCAATAATCTGAAACAGATAGTAAAAGGAAAGGTAAAGAGTGCTTTATTTTCTGTTATTTTCTATCTCCCTGGAGTGAATGTGGCAAAAAAGAGGAGAAATAGATCCTACAGAAAGTAATTTCAGATACTTACTATCAAAATAGATGTAGCAGATTGAGCATGATGATGTATTTCTTGCATGTTTAAAACATCCATGAAAATCAATACAAAAAATGCTGGATCAGGTCACTAGAAAATTGTAAATTTTAGTGTTTTGATCTGTGAAAGAATATTTTTGTAAAGGGCCACATTGTGCCATTGATTGTTTTCTATTATGCTGTATTATGCCTTCAAATCAATAGGGAGTTATGCTTAAAAAATCAGTGGTATGATATGGCACAGTGAATTTAGAATAGGAGCAAACATGAATCTCTGAATCCTCTTTCTTTATAGGAAGTTCTAAGAAGGCTGCATTGTGTGTCATGTTTTCAAATGTGTCCTCTTCTTTTAATCCAACAGAGCACCGAACAAATCACTACATTGTGTCAGAATTTTCCTGAAGTCCAGGAAAACAGTATGGATGGACAAAAGGACAGCCGAGATCCACCCTTGAGACCGCTGGGACGAGCCCTGTCTGATGCAGATAGATTAAGAAAGGTCATCCAAGAACTTATGGACACTGAGAAATCATATGTCAAGGTACTAGAAAAAGCCTCCTATTTAGCTATATTCTTCCTGTTAAGCTCTTTGCATATTATACTTGTACATTTTCAGGCTTAAAGGGCCTGAGCTTACTCACATGAGCACTCACATCACCTTCAATGAACTTACCTTTTGTGAGTAAAGGCTGCAGGACTGGGTCCTAAGAGTTCAGATTCCTTGGCAATTTGAGATGTATCCCTATATTCAGGGGAGTGGAAATTCATGGGCAGAGGGCATCTGCGATGTCCGAGGATTCAGGTCATCCAGTGGATTTTTCCATACTTCTCCAGAATTTAAGCTTTCATATATTTTTAAAGATTGGCTCTTCTGGTTACGAAGAATGTCTTTTACCATGGAAATTAATGCATCAGTTAATGCATGATTATTTTTGAGTCAGCAGCCAGGGAGACTAAAACACATAATGCACAATTTCAGCTGTTTCTAGTAATAATAATTTGTTCAATTAGTACAACTTTTTTTCACTGCATGACCCTGTAATTAGACCCAAGCTAATTAAGTCTGGATTCCAAAAGCAGTAACTTCAGTTGAAAGTCTTGTGTGAAGCTTGACTTTGTTGACCTTCATTAAGGAAGAAGTCTGTTCATAATCCGCAGTACTGCCAACCTAACACTTGATCTCAAAATATATGCTTTTAAGTACAGGTATTTGCTGGAATCAACAAGCATGTGGAAGTCTAGGAGGGAAGGTTGCCAACATATTTGCTTTAGAAATCTCAGTGATCTCCAGCTATTCTTCGTCGAGCAAACTAGGTATATCTACATAAAATGGATCCCTGAAGAAGTCCAGCTGCTCTTTCTTGTATAGAGACCAGTTTATTCAAGACTCAGATTGTGCCTGTAGATATTTGGATGCAGCCACTTATGATACAAAGCAAGCATTGTACCTACTTGTACATGGGAATGTGCCCTAAACTATGTGCAAGCATTTGGTAATCAGCTAATTTCATCTTGTTCCCCCAAAATGCAAATAGCTTCAAGGATAACAGTTCAGATTATTTTAATCTTGTGGTTTAATATGGAGGTCATTGAGGTGTTTTGTATTAGCTGTCAAACATCCCAGATCAGGCAAGTCATAACATTTTGGTGCAGGACTCTCAAGAAGACACACATTCTGTCCTTTCCATAAGAAATTCTGCCACTACTTTTCTCAGGGTCACAAAGCCCTGCCACATTGACCCACGAGCCAGCTATTGCACCTTGATGTTACATAGTAAGTCTTTCAAAGTAGCTTCAAGTCTATGAAGAAAGTGACTGGAAAAGCCCTTAATCATGTTGCCCTGAAAAAATAACAAAGCACTTTATTTTGTATTAAGATTTAAAAACACTACACATCATTTTGATTATTAATACTAGTGTTTAATGGAATTGTTACTGCTATTGTTCACCCAACCTCCATACTTGTGCACCATGATGTTGATGTATTTCAATATTTGGGTTCTTCATAAAACCATCTTCTGTAATATTTGTGCACTAAAACATCACTGAACTAAAACATCATTTCTTTGTTATCCTGTGCAGGTTGGGGCTATAAGACTGATAAAGCTTCAGTGTTAGGTTCAGATTAGCTTGTGTCTAAACAAAGTGATGTAAAAAAGTGAATTGTTTCTCAGTTTTCTTCTTGAACGTGATTTTTATACACAGCTCTCAAATGCAGTACAGTTTTGAATTGTTATATAAAGCTGAGCAAATTCTTTGTTTCTTGCAGGATTTGAGCTACCTTTTTGAGTTATACTTGGAACCCCTTCAAAATGAGACCTTCCTTACCCAAGATGAGGTGAGGTAGTGGTTAAGAAAGATGTTTTCTTCGTTCTTTTTTATTCTTTGTAAAATCACTTGTCACTTGGGCTTTTCCATTGTTGGGAACATGACAGAGAAAGCATACAAGAAACACAACAATGGAGCATACACTGTTGTGTTTTTTCTATTTAGCACATTGGTTACATCTTTTGTAATGGTAATTGTTCTCCTGACTAAAACATTTCTAAAAAATACTTTGGTATTTTTTAGCCACTTTTTCTTTGTGGAGTCATTGCCAACATTATTAACAAAACAAAAAATCATTGACTTGTGGCATCACTTTGTTTATAGCTTCTCTTTAGTGGATTGTCTCCTCATGGCATCCAGTAAAGCTGGACTCTTGTCATGTCTGATTTTCACACAGATGGAGTCATTGTTTGGCAGTCTGCCAGAAATGCTGAATTTCCAGAAGGTGTTTTTGGAGACCCTGGAAGATGGAATTTCTTCCTCCTCAGATTTTAACACACTGGAAACCCCATCCCAGTTTCGGGTAAACATGTGGTCTTTTAACTCATTGCACAAACTTCCAGACACATTACAGAGTTCTGGTATTAAGGTTTATTCTTTCTCTCCTTCTCTTTCTCTCCATGTAGCTGTTTTTTATGTTTAAAAAGCCTTGTTTTTTATTGCAAATACTTATTTGAGCACTGACTGAATTCAGAAATGAAAAATAAAAGCTAACTTTGCATTTTAGTTCTTCTCTTCTCCATGGTGCATGATGTGCCATTGAAAACAAATACTGATTTAGATGTTCCATAGTCTATAAATGCATAATGCTTAAAGGTGCTGTGTTCTCCTATGGCAAGGTCATTATCACTTGGCCAAATTCTGCCCTGTACTGTGCCCCATGCAATCCATTGAAATGATGGTACCTAATTCACCTGCTACATGATAGAAATAACTCCATCTGTAGTGAATGGGAGTTCTTTCACATCCGGGGCCCCTGGAGTGTAAGTAAAGGCAGAATATGGCCCACTGTACGGTGGTTCACATGCCTTACTAGCACCATTAACTCACCACCCACAAGAGGTGATCTCCTATCCCATGACTTCTGTGTTATGGAACTACGGGACAGTTCTGCTGTGTCTCCCAGAAACGCATTGACTTCTACTAAAGACATTTTGGGTAAAAAGGCTATTTTAAAAAAAAATTTGTTAACTTTTTTTCATTTGTTCCCTTCCCACCTCTCTTAATGGCTCCTACTTTTTTACTCTGTCATTTTGTGGATTGTTTTCTAATAAGATATCTCTCCTGCCCTGGTAGTCCCCAGGAGTTGCAGTCCTTCCCCAATCTTACCTTCATCCAAAAAAGGAAACACAAATGCACCCAGGAATTACCACCTTTTGAAAAAGATGTTAACAGGCTTGAAAATCATCAGACTATTTTTATACCTTCTGGCATCAGCCCTTGCTTTCTTTTCACCCATACAGTCAGCTATATTTTTCCCAACACCATAAGCTTCGTCACATGGTTGCCCAGCGTTCTGCCTATCCCATTGCAGCCATGTAGTAGGATAAAACTATATAATATAGTCATTGAAGGGTAAAATATGTGTATTCAACGACATGACCAGTTATTAATACTTGTGCAAGAAGCAATATTATCAGTGTAAAGTAAACTTCCCGCTACCTTTCCAATGGGATAAATAGGGCTTTTGAAGGGCAAATGATTGCATGTATTTGCATATGCAAGTACAGGAATGGAAACCCATTGTGTCTGTATGAAACTCCATTTATAAAACGTGCTGCTGTTAAGCAGCAGACACATCCAAACAGATTTATTTTTGCAGGCTTATGCTACAACATGACACCATTGACAGGGAAAGGAATCAAAGAGGAAGTAATTGCTGTAGCTGACCCACACATACCTGGGGCAGGGAGAGTGGAGGAGTACAGAGAATTATTTTTATATATGCAGGAAAACTGTCTCTTCACACTTTTAAATTGACACTCAGGCTCATGCTAGCTGTGATTTTCTTTGTGTAGAAGACAGGAGGTATGGTGATGTAATGAGTAATGGAGAAACACTAGAATTTTATTATAACTACTGTTTTTTTTTTCCTGGATTACTCTGTGAAATGGCACTAAGAAGGCAGATAATTATAGTATTAATCTTTACTTTGTATGCATTTCATTAGCTTATTTCCCAAAGATACATAATAAATAGGGAAAGCTCAATTTTGAAAAAAAATTCTTGTTTTTTCTTCTTTAAAAACTGAATTCAGTGCTCATGAAACATCATTTTGAGAGCACTGGAGACTGAAGTTCTGTATCATGAACAGCGCTGGTCCCCTGACACAGGGATGAGTGAGGGGAGAGTCAGTCCTCATTCTCTTGCAACACTTGGTCTCATTGCTGAAGCTGACTGCCAGTTGAGGCTGAGACTGACTGCCAGATGAAGGAGTTGTTTTGGTGATGTCCACAGAGAACTTGCTGAAACCATCCAATCATTTACCGTAGGCCACTGAGTAATTGTCAAATGGGAACAACTTTTACCTACAAACCTGGACTGGATTTGAATTTATAACCTAAAGCCAAAAGGCTCCATATTCTACTAGAATCCTTTCACCTACACAGCCATACGTCGCAGAGGATACACTTGCTTTTCAAACCTTTGGAGAAATGCATTTCAGCCACCTTTTTCAGTTGTAAGCTGAGCACATTTATAGGAAAGCCTTTGAAATAAAACAAATACAGAAACTAACAAGACTATCTGGCTTTTCAAAGTGGAGCCACGCATTAATGTTCTGGTGTGAAGTGATTTCAGTTGTTAAATTAGGTTTATGGTTATATGTAGAGAATATATCACTGCCAGCCTGGTGCATAATAGAAACTGCCCTAGCTTGAAAACGGGGCTACAATATAAACTAGCTAAATCATTGCAGAGCTTGAATTAAGATTTTAATAATGAAATAAATATGTTGATTATCTTGGTTTCAGAAACTGCTGTTTTCACTCGGAGGTTCTTTCCTGTATTATGCAGACCACTTCAAACTGTACAGTGGATTCTGTGCAAACCATATAAAAGTTCAGAAAGTCCTTGAGCGAGGTAAATCATTTTCTTGATTGCTATAATTCATCTGCATGACTTTAACTTCAAATAAATCACTATAACTAGTTTTATCAATTTGGAGTTTGTGCCCCAGGAGATTTATAATATTAAAAAAGGAGAAGTGGGAGGGGTTTTTTTGTGAATATCTGTGATCTGTCCTTGTGCTGAAATGTAATCATGATAGGAGGCGTTTTCTTCTGGAACACCTCCAGAGTAACTTGAAGAGCAACGGAAGCTCTTTCCATAAGGCTGTGCTATCTACAGATTCGGTTCAGATTTAAAAAAAAAAAAACAGCAGCTTTGAGATCTATTTTAGAGTTTATGTGTGTGCAACATATGAGGGTTTGTGTCAGTCAAAGCTGCAGAGAACTAAGTGTAGGTTGAGATGGAAGTGATAAATTAGTTCTTTCACACGGAGATCTTGGTGTTTGGTTGCTTTGGAGCAAGCTGAGTTTATGGTACATTCAAGAGTTATGTCCAGGTGATGCTCACTCAGCAACTGTCAGTTCTATAATGTGTTACTTGTATTTATTATGCTATTAAAACTCATCATTAATTATTCATTTTCTGCATTAAGCAGTGTTTGAAATACATATGAAAAGTGTCTTTTTTTTAAAAAAATGGAAGCATTGTGTTCTGTTCTCAAATTAGCTTCTACAACTTCCCCATTGAACTGACCAGCTTTCCTTTCCACATGTAGCCAAAACAGATAAAGCTTTTAAGGCCTTTCTGGATGCTCGGAACCCCACGAAACAGCATTCTTCTACGCTGGAGTCGTACCTCATCAAGCCTGTCCAGAGAGTGCTGAAGTACCCCTTGCTCTTGAAGGAGCTGGTGTCCCTGACAGATAATGAGAGTGAGGAGCATTATCATCTGACAGGTATCAATCTTCATTCTTCATGGAGACAAAAAGGAGTTTCAGTTTAGTTTCAAGCCTTATTAAAATGGTGCAACTGTTGCACACCAGCAGAATTTCTGTGTTGTTGGAAAGTTTTCTCAAATCTTAGAGAGAAACATACTTTTCTTTCTCTCCTTTTTTTTTTTAAAAAAGGTGATTAAGAGCAAGCTGCTTTCCGTTGTTTCAAGGAAAAATCCTGCTAGGTGCTGAAGTGTATAAAAAAATGGGTTTGGCCAAGAGCGGCCATGATGGTTGGGACAAAGCTTCCCACCCTGTATTATTTTTGGAACACAATCAGGACAGCTCAGTGTACTTGCTCTTTTCTTTTTAAGCTAGGAAATAGTGAAAAAAGCTCCATCTTGTGGTGGTTATTCACTGTCAAAACATGTTAAAAAAAACTCAGCCAAATCTATGAGAGAAAATTGCCCATAACTCTCATTCTAGTAGAGATGGATTTATGACTTCAGAGGTTTGCAATCTTTGCATTTAGAATGGAAAAGACCACCTGTTTAAGCGCAACAGAAAAGGAAGTAGGGTTGATTATTTTCTAGGACCTACTCTTCCAGCTCTCACAACAAGCAAAACTCCCATTTGATCCTTTATTTGGATTTTAAATTATTTCAGTGGAACTTGAAGGCACTCAGCATCTGAGGGATCAGGCTTTTGAGGAAATGTTTTATGGGTTAATTTTTTTCATTTTCACAACATACAGCCTGAGCAAAAGTCTATTTTAGGTGAGAAACGTGAGGTTAACATCATAGCAACAGGCTTATCAGGTATGGGCAGATACTAGTTCATCTGGTGCCATTGGCAAAGCTTTCCTTTGACTTCAAATAGAGCTGGCTAGAACCTTTACTGTTTGTTGTTGTGGAGGATTCAGAGTAGATGCCAAGTTAATACAGGTGTCAGCAACCCTGATCACTTTGGAAAAAACAAGTCAAGTGTGCAACTGTGCCATAAACCCCAAGATCTGAGGAAACACTTAACAAAGAAAATAGCTTTTCTGCATCAAAAACAATCTTGAGATGAGTTGCTGGTGGAATAAACTTGACATCAAAATATGAAAGGAACGAAGTGTTGGTAGGGTGTGGGGAAGCAAACGTCACCTTTTCCAACCCCTTTATATGTGACTACAAAATCCAGCTGAAATTCAATTCCTTTCTTGTAGTAATAATTTTTATTTAAAAAAAGCTGGTCTGTAGAATTTAGCCTCATGAGTGTTTCCAAGATACAGCGTGCAAGGAGCCTGCATGGTCTTCCTGTGCTGAGACAAACTCAACGTTTGTTTTTTTTTAAACAGCAAAACGCATGCAAACAGCTTATTTTAGTGTGGCTAGAGTCATACTGAAGCTCCTAATGGCCTTATTCATTAATTCTTGTTTATGTTAATGGTGCCACAACCACATCTGTATTTACTAACATGCCGTCAGGCTGAAGTTTTATATACTTCGTAGATATTTACTAAATTATTTATTTCAGTCTTTTGGGATATTTAAAACACCAGCAAAGAAGCTCTTTGAATATGCTGATCTGTAAGTGTGGAGCCCATATTTACTACGACTAAGTAAAGTACAGATCAAGTCCTAATTTCTGTTGGTCGTAGACCATTGTGACTTGGAACCTTGAATAATATCGACCCTGAGTACAAATCTCTCTTAGGCTTTAATTTAAAAAAATGCATTTATAAAATGAAACTAATTATTTGGCTGTTAAATGGTGGATTTGTTTAAAAACTTCAGAAGCGCTGAAGGCAATGGAAAAAGTAGCCAGTCACATCAATGAGATGCAGAAGATATATGAGGACTATGGAACTGTGTTTGACCAACTGGTTGCAGATCAGAGTGGAACAGAGAAGGAGGTAAGTGAAAGAATGGAACATATATTATTCACATTTCAGATGGAGTCCTGTAAGATACTGTATCTACTTGCAGTCACGAAGGGGATCTTAATTCAGAGTTCAGTGTGCTCAGTTTTATCTCTCTCCCATCAAGTTTCCTTCTCAAAGAGCTTGTCTGTCCAAACAGTTTATGGCAAGTTGGGTTATAAATCTACCTCACAATACCCTACACTCACTCTGTGTCCCCGTAGACCCTGCTGATGTGCACTAAAATTTCTCGTTTCAAAGTGCAGTGGTGAACTTTTGGTGTGCATCAACAGCCTCCACACACAACCTTGTGCATAGAGGGCAAGGTTGACTTAAACTGTTCATTTAGATAGGACCTCAGCAGGAACTGTCACATTTACACAACCTGCTGCCAGAGCCTTCTCTTGGTCTACAGGGAGCAGACAGCCCCTGTAACTCACAGCAAGAAAACAATGAAATTCAGTGGCTCTCTACATCTCCAGACTTCTGTGACTTTTCAGGAGTCTTATTTGTTCTGAGTACCCCCAAATTTCACCTCACTTGAAAACTACTTGCTAACAAAATCAGATGTAAAACCACAAAGGTGTCACAGCACACTAGTACTGAAAAATTGCTTACTTTCTCGTTTTTACCATATAATTATAAAATAAGTCAATTGCAATATAAATATTGTACTTGTACAGTATATGGATCAGTATAAACAAGTCATTTTCATTTGTACTGACTTCATTAGTGCTTTTTATGTAGCTTGTTGTAAAACTAGGCAAATAGATGAGTTGATGTACCCCCTGGGAAGACCTCTGCACAAATGACATTACATACAGGCATACTTTTTATTTATCAGCCTGCACTCATTAGCATTTGTGGTTGATAATCAAGAAATTAATTGCACTTATTTTTTATAACATAATACAGGTCACAGAACTTTCAATGGGAGAACTTCTGATGCACTCTGCTGTTTCCTGGTTGAATCCTTTCCCATCACTGGGAAAAGCAAGAAAGGACCTTGAACTTACAGTGTTCGGTTAGTGTCCTGTTAAGAGAAAACCCTAAAGATATCGAGTACATCTTCTGGCTAATAAAATATGACAACTGACATTATACTAATTAAGACTAACTAAAACTTAAGCCCTGCAATAGCCATTTAATGGTTGGGGTGGTCCTGGATGTATGGAAGACAGACACAGAATTTCCCAAAAATGTTATTGAGATGTAGATGATAGAGGTCTAGATACCTGGAAATGAGATTAGTAACACATGCACTAACTTCTCTGTGATGGCTTTTCCTTCTGCCTCCTCTACTCTCACCAAAGACCTCAGCTCATCTCTGCAAACATTGCCGCTATATGGCATACGCCTACGTGGGTAGCTGAAGATTGTGAATAACTTTGAAGGTTTGAGTTAGTCATCAGCGAAATGAATGAATAACAGAGACCTTGAACTTCAACTATTTTAAACACAGCTGATTGATGTAGGAACTGAGGGTGAGCTAAAATAATGATGCTTAACATGCCAGTTGTGGGTAGTCTTTAGGGTAAGTGGGCATTTCTGTTTGAAATTGAAGCATATGGAGGAGGAGGCACCGCCTTTTTGTTCACAGATTAACACAGTTAGATTTATCAGTGATTCATTTATACTAATATGTGGGACCAGGTACTGGGAATTCCCAAACCCCATCACTAGAGGCAGGATTGTTCAGTGGTTAGGGTACTGGCATGCAATTTAGGAAACCTGACTTCAATTCCCTACCTCCACCACAGACGTTTCCTAGTGATCATAGGCAACTTACTGAGTACCTCAGTTCTCCATCTGCAAAATGGAGATAATAGCACTTCCCTGTCTCACTGGGGCATTGTTGAGGATAGATACATTAAAGAGTGTGAGGCATTCAGATATGATGGCAATACCTCTAGATAGCTAATCAGGAATTTTGAGAGCTCTGAAATTTGTCACACTCCAAAGGAAATACTGACCTGCCTCAAGGAACAGATTTGACATAAACTCTAATGGGCCTCTTTTTTTCTATAACACTTTCCTTCCCCTCAAGGGAAGTTGCTGGCATGTTGCTTCTTAACAATAGTGTTTACAATTTGTACATCTGCCTTTATTTAAGGCCAATTTTTGTAATCTTGATGCAGGGAGGTGGGCTTTTGAGCAGTATTGTTCATCTCTAATTCCTTTAAGAAAGTAGTTTTGTGACACAGACAGGCTTGTGTCACACAGTTTAAGCCGTCGCTATGGGAATTTTTTTGCTGTGTGTAGGGTCAGCAAGTACCCCATAGACTGTAGATAACTAGAAAGAACTGTAAATAGTCAGTACAACCGTCATGTGTGTTTTGTTGAATACTAGGCCTACAATCAGAGGCCTCTTGCTTTTCCTTTTCAGTTTTTAAGCGGGCTGTCATACTGGTGTATAAGGAGAACTGCAAACTGAAAAAGAAACTGGTAAGTGTGGCAGTAATTTCAATTCAAGCTATAGGTATTTATGATAGAGTTTATGGCCAGAAAGAACCACCAGATTAATTTTGAATCACAGTAGTGATTCTAGATAAATATGCCAACACTAAAGAAAAGCGAATGGTACAAGTTGCTGTTTTAATCCAACCATATCGCAGTGGGCTTTGCTTGCACTCTCAGGCTAAACTGGTTGAAGTGTTCAGTATTTGACTGAGACTGGAAGACTGTCTGGATGTTGCAACAGGTTGTGTTACTGATTCAATAAGCAGCACATTTCTGTGTGGGAACTAATGCCCCAGCAGGATGCTGGGAGGTGATTTCTGTCAGATGAGATATAAAACTTAATAATTTGAGAGTCATTAAAGAACCCTGGGGACTTTTCATTAACCTGAGTATTTTGGCATAATTCAAACTCAGTTATTTGCCAATTACATCACTTCCCCCTACAATATCAATTGAATATGCGTTCTTTATGTCCTGTCCTAACCTGTTGAGCTATGTAGCTAAAGTGATCCCTGTGTGTAGTATATTGTTCACTCTGGAATGAAAGGTAGCAGGAAAAGATAACATACTTATTTAATTGGGATAGCTAAAACAAATGTCAGTTTACAGCTAAGTATCATATTTTATATGCCCCAATGATTTAAAATACACCCGACTCTCTACTCCCCAGGAGGTCACAAGGAGAAAACCTCATTTTCAAGGGAGTGTCATGAAATAACATGCAGAGACTGATGTACAGTGAGCAGTTAAATCTAGAAAGAAATAAGCTGTGCTTTAATTTGATGGCATTTTCCCGTGAATTACACACTCCTGGGTGAATTCTGTGCAAAAATATTAAAAATTCTGTGCACAATATTTTAAAATTCTGCAAATTTGATTTGTCAAATAAATGTGGAGGCTCCAACATGGCACTGGGGAGCACGGGGCACTAGCTGCACAGAGGTGGGAGATCACTGGGCAGCTCCCTCCCCAACACCTCCGGGACACAGACGGTGCAGTGAGGCTGCACCCAACCCTGACATAGCGCAAGGACTGGGCCTGCACCAGAAACACCCCAGGGCCTGCTCCTCCATGATGGGTGTGGGCGGGCAGCCTCAGCAAGGCAGGATCCAGGTTTGGATTGAGAGGGTTCTGCGTGGGGCAGTCAGGGTACGGGAGGCTCAATGGGGTATCTGGATGCACAGGGGCTTGTTGGAGGGTTCTGGGTCCAACAGTAATGGGACTCTGCAGGAAGGTCCAGGGGAAGGTGGTTGGGACTCAGCAGCGGGGGGTCTAAGAGTGGGGGCAATAGAGCTCATAGGGTGTGGGGGGCTCAATGGGGGAAGCCAGATGCTGGGAAAGAGGGGCTCAATGGGGTTGGGATCCAGGTGCAGCTGGTTGGGGCACAGTAGGGTGAAGATCTGGGTGGTCCAGATGCAGGAGGAGTAGGGGGGTTCTGGGTGCAGGATGGTTGAGGAGTTTGGGTATGAGAGGGTCTGGATGCACAGGGGTTGGATGAATGGGGGAGCAGCTCCCTGTACAATGATCCCTCCCCCTGCAGCTGAGGTACGATGGGTGCAGGAAGCACTGAGGGAGGGGAAGAGTTTGAAGAGCATCCTACAACTGGGGGAGAAATCTAGGGGTGCATCTGACCTGGCCCTATATGTCATGTATGGGAAGAGGAAGTCCTATCCTCCCCATCCCAGCCGGGACTAGCAGCAGAGCCTGACACAGGACAGCAGCTACCAGCTGTGTCTTCCCCAGTCCTGCCACAACCCCACTTCTCTGCTGGCCGCCCTTGCCACCCGGAACATACTGCTGGGGAAGGTCACATGATTGTTTTTGTGGCTTCCCTTTGCTTCCCTCTGTCATTTTTCTGCAGGGGACATAAATTCTGCGCATCTGCAGTGGCACAGAATTCCCCCAGGACTAAATTACAACAGAGGAGATGACATGGAGCATTAATTATACTAAGAGAAATAGAAACAACTGTAGTAAAAGGAACTGTAGCAGTACTGTCAACCTGAAGAATTTGCTTTGCTAAACAATAGGTAGTTTACTCAGTGAACTTGCTCTCAGTTTCCTTCATATGGAAATATTATGTAATTTATTAAAAAACTCATTTTTCAAAGCTGCAGCTATCTGTATTTCTTGGACTTCTGAAAGCTCTAGCTATCATTGTTTTACAATCAAACTAACAGGTGTTTAAGGAGTAAGACTATTCAGATAAAATTTGCTTTTAGACGTGAGGCCATTATATCAAGAACATTTGTATCAATGCAGACTTCCGTTACCTTGCTTTACCATTTTTTTTTTTAAATGTCTTGGTTATTTTTAAATTTATAGTCCAATAATGTACGGGCTGCACATAATCATGTCGACTTGGATCCATTTAAATTTCGTTGGCTAATTCCTTTATCTGCTCTTCAAGTCCGGCTGGGGAATACAGCAGGTAATTATATTTTATTTAATACATTAGGAACTACTATATATCCACACATTGCATCCTGAAGGCTTGAGAATAGGCAAATATTTCCAACCTGGGTACACAATGTGGTATCAGATAAACATATGCTCTCCACGCTTACTCTCTCTCAATATTTATACACCCACACCCTATAGTAGCATGTGCTTGTAAGGGCCATAGGCTTTATACACTGAGATATTTTCATTCAGATATTGTTTTCACACCTAATTTTCTTCCCTTCTGTGATCAGAGAACAAGTTCAGGAATGTTGGATGTTGAACGGTTAGCCTGAAGCTGACTTGCTAGGGTGGTGTTGCTATGCTTCAAATATGAGACCGAAATCAATCAATCAAGAGCACCAATTGATATAGCAGTCTGAACTGAATTATATGACAAGCTGATAGCTGAGCAGAAGGGGAGATAAAGCAGACACAGAAGCAAAGAGAAGCTTGTCTATGCAAGAAATAGCCTAGTGTTGCCACTGGAGGTTCAAGGTCAGTGTTCTTGTATCTGGTGAGAAAAGGCCAAATAATCAGACCTCATAGGGGTAAGTAGGCAGGATTTCAAGGCTTCAAAAATAACAAGGAGCATGTTCATGTTTTTTGAAGTGAGTGATAGAAAGGAAGTTTAGTTTTTAAAGACAAGTTGTAAGTCATCAAACAGCCCTTCTCAGAGGGTTCTAACTAATCAGGCAGATCTCAGCTTTGCTATGAACCTTGTCTTGGTGAGACACCAAGATCTATAATGCTGTTTGTTTTGTTCGAAGGCATGAATTATTCACAATTTTCTTTCTCTCTCTAGGAACAGAAAACAATTGCATCTGGGAACTGATTCATACCAGGTCAGAAATAGAAGGCAGGCCTGAAACAATCTTTCAGTTATGCAGCAGGTAAATTTCACATGACGATTATTTTTGACAAAATTACACTAATGGAATGACATTGAGAACATTTTATTTTTCCAAGTGATCTTTTTCCCAGTCTCTCAGCACTTCCAAAACACCCATCACCTCAAATCCAGGCACTAAGACAATGTTTAATTGGATGGAACTTGAGTGAGTTCGGCTCAATCATTCATTCAATGGCAGGAATCTGTGCACACGTTTTATTGTATGATCTTAAATTTCAGTGAATTATGTCTGATGCAATCAATGGCTAGAGCCACAAAGGGATTTATGTTCCCAAATGCCACCTCAGGTGCCTAAGTCCAAAATTTAGATACTTAAAATCCCTGCTCAGTTGGAACCTAACTTTCCTAGGCACCTGATTTTCAGCTGCTTCAGTCCCCTAAAGTACTTCTGGTGACCATGCACACAACTGCCTCTCTCATGCCTAAACCTGAACAGGATCCTCAAACTAGGAGTTGCCTAGCTCCGCTGCAGCGCCTGATCTGATGGGCATGCTCAGATGGACCTTGCATAAAGCACAGCTGCTGAAGGAGATTAACCATTTGGCTAAAGGTTACGGGGGGCCAAGTACTCACCCAGAATGTGGGAGACCCAGCTTCAGATTCCCTCCAGCCGCCTGATGTCTAGTACCTTCACCAGTGGGCTATTGGGTATTCTGGGGTGGGACTCCTTCAACCTTCCTATTGAAGCTGTTCCACTTAGTATAAATAACTAAACAGCACCAACCTTTGGTAGCAAAGGCGGCAGCTTCCGAATGGAAAGACTGCTTGGGCATGGGAAAACAAAAAAACTACAGTGACCTATAATCTGCCCTCCCATTGCTGTTCCCTTAAACCTTGCAGCGACTGTGAAAGCAAGACTAACATTGTTAAGATGATTCGTTCCATTCTGCGGGAGAACTTCAGACGCCACATAAAATGTGAGTCACCATTGGAGAAAACATGTAAAGATCGCTTAGTTCCACTCAAGAACCGCATTCCTGTTTCAGCCAAACTGGGTAAGAGTCAGTTCGCTAGACTGGGAAATATAGAGTGGCAGTTTCATGATTATTATAGCATGACCCCAACCCCTTCTCTTTCTAGACAGGAACAGGGGGGTGGTGTATTTTTACTGTAATTCATGTTTTAAAATATAATTGACTTCTTGGTAAGGATGCTTTCTACCAAAAACTGTTGCACGATTAAAACTTTTTTCACAGTTAATTGCACAATTAGTCACACTGTTAAACAATCATAGAATCTTTTTTAGATGTTCTCTACATTTTGTAATACATTGGTTTTAATTACAACACAGAATACAAAGTGTACTGTGCTCACTTTTTGATCACAAATATTTGCACTGTAAAAAGCAAACAGTATTTCTCAATTCATCTAATACAAATACAGAAGTGCAATCTCTTTATCATGAATGTTGAACTTGTGTAGAATTATGTACAAAAAAAACCTGCATTCAAAAATAAAACAATGTAAAATTTAGAGCCTGCAAGTCCACACAGTCCTATTTCTTGTACAGCCAATTGCTCAAACAAGTTTGTTTACATTTGCAGGAGATAATAGTGCCCACTTCTTGTTTGCAGTGACACCCAAAAGTGAGGAGAGATGTTGTAGCCAGTGTCGCAAGATACAAGATATTTATATTTATGCCAAATGCGCTAAATATTCAAATACCTCTTCAAGCTTCAACTACCCTTCCAGGGGACATGCGTCCATGCTGATGACAGGTTCTTCTCAATAACTATCCAAAGCAGTGCGGACTGACATGTTCGTTTTCATCATCTGAATCACATACCATTAGTAGCTGGTTGACTTTCTCTTTTGGTGGTTTGGGTTCTGTAGTTTCCACATCGGAGTGTTGCTCTTTTAAAACTTCTTAAAGCATGCTCCATAGCTCATCCCTCTCAGATTTTGGAAGGCACTTCATATTCTTAAATCTTAGGTCAAGTGCTATAGCTACATTTAGAAAACGCACACTGCTACCTTTAAGTTGTCAAATTTACAGTGAAGGTGTTCTTTAAACAAACAACATGTTCTGGGTTATCATCTAAGACCGCTATAACATGAAACATATTGCAGAATATGGGTAAAACAGAGCAGGAGACATACAACTCTTCCCCAAGAAGTTCAGTCACAAATTTAATTAAAGTATTAATTTTTAACGAGCGTCATCGGCATGGAAGCATGTCTGCTGGAATGGTGGCCGAAGCATGAAGTGGCATACGAATCTTGAGCATATCTGGCACGTAAATACCTTGCAATGCTGGCTACAAAAGTGCAATGTGAATGCCTCTTCTCACTTTCTGTTGACTCTAAATAAAAAAAAGGGCAACATTGTTCACATTTATAGGGAATAAACTTGTTTCTCTTAGTAATTGGCTGAACAAGAAGCATGACTGGGTGGACTTGTAGGCTCTGAAGTTTTACACTGTTTTGTTTTTGAGTGCAGTTGTGTTAACAAAAGATATCTACATTTGTAAGTTGCACTTTCACGAGAGAGATTGCACAACAGTGCTAGTGTGAGGTAAATTGAAAAATATTTATCTTATTTTACAGTGCAAATATTTGTAATAAAAATACTTTGATTTCAATTACTACACAGAATACAAAATATATGAAAATGTAGAAAACCATCCAAATTATGTAATCAATTTCAGTTAGTTTCTATTGTTTAAAACTGCAATTAATTGTGATTATTTTTTTTGAGTTAATCGCAATTAATCATCAGCTCTAGTTATTATCCCTTATACCCCATAGGGAAAAAAGCCCATCCAGAGGCCTATAGACCCTCAGATATAATTCTGCCAGTGGGATAGTGTGGAGTTTGCCTAACTCTGGGCCAGAACAGAGGGGGGCCTTGGTTTGTGGAACCTGCCACTGGTCTGAGATCTTCTGGAAGGGACACTGCCACAGAGAAAACCTACCTCACCAGAACCCTTCTCACGCTGTACTTGGGGTTAAAAGAGCAGAAGTATGCCGCAGAATTGCTGCCACTTCCCCCCTTTGTGTCCCCCACCCTAAATTTACCCCCTTTAGCTTCCTTTCACCAACAGACCTAGTGTAGGTCAAATTAATTACTTAGGTGGAAAGGAATTTGCCCTTCCACCCACTATGAGGCATCCCCTAAGTGATGTTTGGCTTTCTTTAGTGGTTTAGCCCTACCATTATCCAAAGCTCAGGCAACCGAACAGAAAGTGAAGTGAAAAGAGGGAAGTGAGGCAAGGCAGAGAGGGCTTGTTCCCTCACAGCATCTATCCATTCCACCTCTGATTGCTTTATCAGAGCATTTTTTTTGGTGAAATACAGGACTTCTCTGGAGCGCTGCTTTCCAGTGTAGTGTTGGGTGCAAACATCTGAATATGGCTAAATGTACATGTATATGTCTACAATCAAAGAAAGTAGACTGTACTTAAACAACTGGGGACCCAGTCCTGGGAAGCAGTGATGCGGAAAAGGATTTGGGGGTCCTGGTGGATAATCCACTGAACATGAACTCCCAGTGTGATGCTGTGGCCAAAAGCGATCCTTGGATGCATAAATGGGGACTCTTGAGTAGCAGAGGTTATTGTAAGTGTTTTTGGCACTGGTGTGAGTTCTGCTGGAATTCTTTGCCAATTCTGGCATCCACAATTCAAAAGGATGTTGATAAATTGGAGAAGGTTCAGAGAAGATCCATAAGAATGACTGAAAGCTTAGAAAACATGCCTTATAGTGATAAGCTAAATAGATTGATCTCCTTATGTTCAACAAAGAGAAAGTTAAGGGGTAATTTACAGTCTAAGTACCTACTCAGGGAACACATTTAATAATAAGGCTTTTAGTCTAGCAGAGAAAGGTGTAGCACAATTCAATGGCTAGAAGCTGAAGCTAGAGAAATTCAGACTGGAAATAAGCTATCAATTTTTAACAGTGAGAATAATTAACCATTGGAATGTGGATTCTTCATCACTGATCAGTTTAAAATCAAGATTGGATGTTCCAGAAGATATGTCTAGGCATTATTTGGAGGAAATTCTGTGGCCTGGTTATACAGAAGGTCAGACTAGATGATAGCCTTCAGGCCTAGGAATCTATAAATTGGCCACTAGTGTTGCCAATATGCAAGTCCTCTACCTGGAGTTGAGACAATTGAGTGCAACATTCCTCTTGCATTATGGTAAGCAACTGACAGAAAAAGGAATTTGGACTCAGATGGTGCTTGGCCGTGCAATACATTAGGTAATTGACCCAGCCTCACTATTGTTTAGATTAGTTGCTTTGCAAACCCTATCTGTGATTTTATGAAGGAATTTGCACATACTAAATATGCAGTAACTTTACAAATGCTAGAGCAATATAAAATCAAATACTGTCAATACCAGCTGTCTGATCTCAGAGGATACAATACATTTTAGTCAAAATGGGACAAATTGAATAATAAATCAGAAAGCCATAATATTTTATGATTATGTTACTGAGGAATAATGTATAATTCCCTTGTTTTGTGAAAGCTGTTTTAATGCAAAAATGTCTCTTATACCTGCAGCTTCCACAAGATCCTTAAAGGTACTAAAGAATTCCTCCAGTAATGAGTGGAACAATGATACAGAGAAAGGAAACTTACTGGATTCTGATGAATGCAGCCTGAGTAGCAGTACTCAGAGTAGCAGCTGCCACACCACAGACAGCATACAGGAATCCAATTCATCTCCTATGAAACACTTTCCGAGCTGCACATCAGATTTTTCAAACAGCCTCGTCAAGGAATCTGATATCCTCAGTGATGAGGATGACGACTATCAGCAGAGCCTAAAGAAGGGCAGCCCTACAAGAGACATTGAAATACAATTCCAGCGGCTGAAGATTTCAGAGGAGCCCAGTACTGACACAGAGCACAAGCCGCTCACTGAAAAAGAGGCTGGGGATGGTTATAAGGCAGGAGAACATTCAAAGCTGGTGCGTGGGCATTTCTGTCCAATTAAACGAAAAGCAAACAGCACAAAGCATAACAAGGGAACATTACTGGCAATGCAAGAACATCACCATTCTTTTGATGGTCACCCTGACAGTGAAAACTTGGATCTAAATTCTATTTTAGAGAGGGAATTTAGTGTCCAGAGTTTAGCTTCTGTAGTTAATGAGGACTGCTTTTATGAAACAGTGGAGAAGCATGGAAAATCCTAGCTGTGTGAGTGCTATATGACTTAACAGGTTATTTAAAATTTTAATGTCCACATAAAATTTGACTTACTTGATTTGCTTTAAAAACCAAGTGATTATGTGGAAATTGCTGAAAAACTACTGTTGGTTTTGTGCACTAATACATTTTTCCACAAAAATATAGTTGTAAAGGATTCTTAAGTTATTTTAATTTATTGTGGATCAAGAAAAATAGATTAAGCTGGCCAGAGTCTGTAAATTAGTTTATCCCTTTTGAGCAGTTAGCGAAACGATGTGTCCTCTAAAAAGGTGCAATTCTAATTATTTTAAGTTATGTGGAGAAGGTGCTGGGGGAATTGTGATCTTAGCTTTATTAAACAAAAGTCAAAACAACTTTTCCTTTGGGCATTTTTTTCAGCAGTTTTAATTTTTGCTTTATTTAAAGCAGAATTAAGTTATTTTAAGGTGTTTTAGTGCACAACAGTGCAGGAGTGATTTTTGTAAGTTGCAAGATGCTTTATATATATGTAAATATAAAAACAAAGCTTGTACTGTAATCTTATTTGATTGTATTTTTATTTTCTCTACCAACTTCTACAGTAAAAGGAAAATGAGCATTATGTCTAATTTCTTGCTTTATGTGCAGCTTTCTCCTAATGGAGCTTTCAAGACTGAGTTCTTTTGTTTGGGATAAATGAGTATTAGCAGGCCTTCTGTACACTTTATCCTATTTGCTTGAGTGCATTAATACATGATTTCTGCACAGCACAGTGTTCTAGGATAAGGAGAGTGAAATGAAAAACACTATCACATAATGTTTGTTATGCTGGAATAGTAAGTAAAATTTTCCTTTAAAGACTCAGTGATGCATTTCTCATTCATACAAAAAAGCTCCCATTAATTTCAGAGAGGCCCCCAGTCAGCAAGGTTCTGAAGCATGTGTCTAACTTTACCTTGCTGAATCAGGACCTAAAAGCTAGAGAAACACTGGAGGAGACACCAAATCTTAGCAGATTACAGATCCCATATTCAGAGCATCCTCTTTCTGTAGAGCAGAATGGAATAAATAAGGAAGATAGGACTGCCCCCTCTTTCTCCAGTATTTCAACAAAAATAATGGTGGGTATGTGTAATCTTGAAAACAGTCTCCTTTTACTAAAACAATTATAGACTCCATCTAAAAAGGGAAAAATAAAAATTGTGCCCCTGACATGTTAGAGCTGTTCTTCCTTTTCAGGCTGCTCTAACTGTCCGTTTTTTCTAGTTCTCTTCTTCTGCTTCAGTTCTTCCCTGTAGTTGTAACTGAAAAGTCTTGTGTCTTCATCACACATTTTCCTGTATGCATCACACAGGTTTTTAAAATGTAACATGGAGAGCTGAGCTGGACGCAAAGTTGGATCCACATCTGCCAACATCAGCATCTGTTCACTTTTTTCCAAGCGTTCAGCTTCTGGAAACAGGATTCTAAAAGGGAACAAGAAGGAAGAATGCAAATACATTTTTTCTTGGGGGGGGGGGTGGAGTGTGCCTTCACTCATATGTCTGTCTGCTTTTTTCTTAAAGATTTAGTTCAACATGAGCATCTCCCCAACTCCAACAGTTAGTTTCCTGTGTGTGGGGGGGAAAATCTCCTTACAATTTTCTTAAAATCTAAACCTGAGTCGGAAAATTAAACACATTAATTTAGTGGGAGACTGCCAATTTAATTCTGGAGTAAATGGGATTTCAACATAGACATATTCATTTTAGCTCCCGTTTAAATATTTTAGGAAGGCCAGGACAAGAATTGATTATTTGGATAAGGTCAAATTTTGTGATAGGACTTACCAAAAGTCATTACAATGGTAACTTTAGTAAAAAGAATTGCATCTCTCATGGAGAGATGTCCTCATTACAACTGTCACCCTGACTGTCTAGCAAGCTCATAGAGAAGCCAAGGTGAATAAGCTATAGAGGTGGAACACATCACAAAATAATTTGAGATTTGAAAGGGGAGAATGCACTGATCATGGAAAATATTGCAGTGTGCAGTGGTCATATTAGATAGTTTGAACATCTAAGAGGAGACAGACTTGTACGGTAATTCAAACTCTACTCATTAGCAACTTTACTTAAATTGTAAATGTATCAATTCCTTTACATGCCATGCCATATGTTTTCCCTATGTTATGTAGACACTACACCTTCAGTCTACCCCCTTCTTTCATAAAACTGCATCTAAAACATCATATTATAAGGACTCCTGAGTTAGCAGCTAGAATTTGCTAATTTCCTTTGCCCAGCTAAACAATAAGAGGATTTTGTGATCCTTAATTACATGCTAGGCACAGTACTAAGACACGTTAAGCTGCTACTGGATACAAGACATGCAAAAAACTGCAGATTTTTTTCCCCCTTACAAAGAACTTAGAATAGTATCAGAAATTTGTGATTAACTACTGATTTTTTTTTAATCTTCTGAAAATACATTCATCACAAAATACACACACGTTTCTCTTTCTGAACTTAGTGTGTGTCACACACAATAGCTCATCCTATGCCTGGCCTTCTATTCACTTACCACCTCCCAAAGGTATACATTCAGCATTGTGGGTTTAGGGCAGCTGCCTGCACCCCAGAGAATAAATGGAACTCACCTGCTGCACCACTAAAAGATGCAGCCCGGAGTCAGATGCAATTCTACGCTGCTCCACATACCAAAGTGCTCCCCAGCATAATCAGACAACCCAACAGGGCTGGCTAAAGCTACAGAAGCACAGTCTCAACTTCCTGCAGGCAACACTCTCCCCAGAGCCTCTGCATCCCTGCATTTTGTGACCGTGACATGGGTACGTTCCCAGCACGTGTGTCTGGACCAGGCCTCAGATGATAGCATACAGCCATCTTCCTCACTTTCTGCACTGGACCATTCTCCCCGAGCTTTTCCAATAGGACTTTTAGAATGTCTTGATACCACTGCAGCCTTTTTACCCAGTGTAAAAGGCCTAGAGTGGAGGTGGTGGTCTTACTTTTTGCCATTACCTCCATAAGAGTAATAATTCTTCCCCCGTTACCAGCTAGTAAAATATAATTTAATCAATTTATCTTCAATAGTTTAGATCTTTTCTGTTGAACACCACCCACACAGGCTCTTGTCCAGAACATATTTTATGAGTATCTGAGTCAGTTACTTATATTTTTGAGTCTTTCTTCACAAATCTGTAGTCAGAAAATTTTAAATAAAGTTTAAAAAACAAACTTTTCAAAAGTGGACACATTTAACCTCATAATGCCACAGGTTTAAATTCTGCATTGTGCGAATAAAAAAAGCATTAGGGCTTAATTATGGAGCAGAGATGCACCCAGTGTAAACTTCTACGTAAATGATATGGAATTGCTTTTGTCTTCCGTCAGTGTTTTGAGGAGAGTGGGATGTAGTGAACCGCGATGCCTTGTAAGCAGGATAAATTTACATAAAGTGAACAAACACAGAATCTGTAAGGAAGGCTTCGTTATTCTTCATGGATTTAGTAAGCAACAATATTGTTCTAAAGAGAATTCTGGTTAAAGAATTTACTTACTCCACTCCCCGACAGCAGTATTTTCTTCTGAACTGAAAAACACTTTTAACAACCTTTTCCACCAGCTTAAAGGGTTGTTGTATCTTTGGTTGCACCAAAGGGGTAAAGTGCACTACTGACACATCCACCTATAGAAAAAAAAGCCAAAACATTGGATACAGCTAGTGAACACAGGTTTCCATTTTCTCATTTTTTGTGCCTCTGGTGCACATTCTTACCATTCCTAAACTAGCAGTGTGGGTGTCAGGAATCAGCATTTGGCATAACAAAGATATATTAAATGGCTTGAAAATAACTAGCAGATACAGAGCTGTGAAATATTACAATTATGCAAGTTTAAGGGTGAGATTTCAACCCTAGGGTCTTGTCTTTTACCTTCAAGGCCCTTCACAAGTCTGCCCTTTCAAACTTTTCCACTTGCCTCTTATTGCATCACATATCCATGCCCCTGCTGCTGTCTCAATGATACCAGCTTCAACCATCTGCTTGTCTGCGCCACTCTCAAACATCTTTGTATTTTTTTTTCATGCCACTTTCTATGTTGGGACATACTCTTAATCCATGAAGCTAATAACCTCTCCTCCACACTCTCCTACTGCCGTAATATATAGAAGAAATTAGCCAACATTTAACGGCTAAGCTGAGGGGCAGTTGAGGAAAGTCATATTTATATTACAAATCTTGTTCACCTTTTGTCATATGTTTCATATTGTATTAGGGCTTGTGTAGACTAGAATACAGTGAGTAACATTTGAATTTGTTAGCTAACATGTTTTAAAACTCTAGTATTGCCAAAGGCAAGTTGCATTTTAACAAGTCTTAGCCGGCTGAGGAACTCCGAGGGAGTAAATTTGGGGGTAAGTTCAAATGATGAATGAGCATCATAGTTACTGCGAGTGCACTACGGTTCTTGTAACAGTTCATCGGTAGTTCTTGTGCTACATGTTTCCTATTTTATTGTTATTTTTATAGTATAAAAAGTAAGCTCTTTGGAGCAGAGACTGTTCTGGGTTTGCATCCAGTCCCTGAAATAATGTAGCCTTGATCCTCATATATAAGCAACTAAAAAAAAGTACTAAAAGTAAAATGAAACAAACAGCAACTTCCTACTGTAATTTGTTTAGGATGCTTCATATGTAATCTGATCAAATTACTTAACCATGACTACAGACTAGGCTAAAACTAGATGGTAAAATTTCAAAATAAGGGCTCAGATTCTACTCCATTATACTCAGTTTCTTGAAACAGCTAGTTCTAAAGCACACAGCAGTCTATTTTTGATTTAATCCTGAGTAACACACAGGAATTTCTTCAAAAAATAATTGTAGTTGAGTATCTAAGTAATATCAAAAGTAATACAATGAAATAAAAACATCTTTACAAAAGAGGGAACAGCCTGAAAATTAGGTGGTAATAGAAAAAGAGGTAATAGGTGCCTATATAACAACATCTTTATAAGAGGGAATAGCCTGAATATTAGGTGGTAATACAAAAAGAGGTAATAGGTGCCTATATAAGAGAAAGCCCCAAATACTGGGACTGTCCCTATAAAATCAGGACATCTGGTCACCCTAAGAACTTCATAGTCAAGGGATGAAAGGTAAAGTACTGTTATGAATCAGAAACTGATCGAAAGAAAGAAAGAAAAATTAAATGGCATATTTTTAACATGGAAAGCAGTTATAAAGGGTAGGAGGTTAGATTTCTATAATTATCTGGAAGTGAGGGTGAACAGTGAAGTGGAAAAAATATTTAGGTGAATCAAGAGTACAGTTGATTATGAGGAACTTCAGAAGAACTTTAAAAACCTAGGTATTCGAGCAAAAAAGTTGCACATGAAATTTAATGGCAACAAATGCAAGGGAAGCTAAAATATCTCTTCACTTTGATTACTCATACATCGTTGGGCTCTACATTAACAGTACCCACAGAGGAAAAATATCTGGGCCTCACTTTGGAGTTCACTTGTGCTCAAAGTACAGGGTTAGTGGGAAAAAAATCCAACAAACAAGATTTTAGGCTGACAAACACTAAGGAATAACACTGGAAAATATAATTCCATAATACAAACAATGTTATGTCCACAGTTTTCTCTAAACCCTGCTTCCAAAAGACTATAGCAGAAAGGTGGAGAGATAGCTCAGTAGTTTGAGCATTGGCCTGCTAAACCCAGCGTTGTGAGCTCAATTCTTGAGGGGGCCATTTCGGGTTCTGGGGCAAAAAAAATCTGTCAGGGGACAGTACTTGGTCCTGCTAGTGTAGGCAGGGAACTGGACTCAATGACCTTTCAAGATCTTTCCAGCTCTATGAGATAAGTATATCGCCATATATTATTTTTTAAAGCAAAGGGCAACCCGAGAGTAACAGGCTGGGAGAGACAGAGAGGAGAGGAGGACAAGGTGACCCTGGCGATAAAGCAGTAGATGGGACTCTAAGAGACTTGGATTCTGTCCTGGCTCACCTACTGTCCTGCTATTTACCATGGCAGGTCACAGCAGCTCTCCATGTCCACTCAGACCTTTTGTACATCTTCTCTACTTAGATTAAGATCTTCAAAGAAGGGCCAGTCTCTTACTAGGTGTAGGTATAGGACCCAGCACAATGGGACCCTTATCGTGGTTGGGGCTTCTAGGCACTAAAGTAATACAGATAATAGGAACAATAATAAAATAAATACAGAATGCCCTGCAGTAAATAACGAACACCACAAGTTCCAAATAAGGCAATACTGACAAAGAGTAGAAAGGAGAGGAATAAGGAGACATTATAGAGATACATAAATAAGAATGAAAGGCACAGAGAAGGTCAATAGAGTTTTCTTATTTATCTTTTCGCACAATACAGGAACAAGGTGATATCCAATAATATTGAAAGGCAACAAACTAAAATAGATCATTATATATACTATATATATTAACCACAATGCATAATTAACCTATGGAACCTACTGCCAGAGTTAGCGTGGCAATGAAGTTAGCATCACTAAAAAGGAACTAAATATTCAACTGAATAAGATTATTATTTGCAGTTATACTAGATAGGATAAAAAGTATAAAGGATATCAACCCTCATGCTATAAAATGCAAACCAACCATTAACTGCCTGGGATTAGAAGGAAATTTCCTTTACAGGCATGTTACTGCATATTCCATATTACTATTATGGAAGTTTTACAGCTCCCTCTGAAGCATCTGGTATTGGGCTATGTCAGACTACTAGATGGACCACTGGTCTGGATTGAAATGATAATCTGGTACTACACAGTAAATCAAGAAAAATTCCACCCATCAATGAAAAAGATTCACATCAGTGTAACTGAAACCAGAACTTGGCCCCAGGAGTATATGCTGCAGCCAAAAAAGAAAAAAAATAATGAAAAGACAAATGCACATCCAAATTAATCATCTGTATATGCAAAATGGGTACTTAGCTGGGAAAATTTAGCAGCTGGACTTGCAAATACTGGTTTGCATATGCAAAAATGTATTTTTTGTAGAGCTTGGAAAAGAGACGACACAATCAGCTGTTTGCACAGGCACAGTTAGTTCTCAGTTCAAGTGACTGTTTAAAATTTAAGCTAAGACATAAAACGCACAATTTTCACAAAATAATAGGTAACAGGGCCAAAAAAACCCATTTGGGTCATCCACTCTGCCCCCCCTGCATTTTGTAGAATGACTGCAAAGTGAGATATATGAATCCTTGGTTTTAGAAGTAGGAAATCTTTGTAAAGAAAATTTCAGGAAAAAAAATAAATGCAATTTACAATTTAGGAGACCAGCTATCCTGTGGAAGAAAATTTGCAATCTCACTGCTGATCAGCATTATTTTCCGCTTCTAGAAAAAATAAAGCACTCCTCAACATTCACTCAATTACAGGAACTGTTTTCCTTAGAAACTGTTTCTAAGGAAACTGCCTGGTTACTATGGCAACAGATACAGGAAAATGCTTTTTATTTGTAATCGGACACTTCCTTTAAATTATATACATTATTGTCCCGTTCTTTTTATTTTATGCATATTAAAAGGACTAGAATAACATAAGCCTTACACAAATGCACTTTAAATACACTGATTCATTTATCTAATTATCAGCCCTTTTTACTTATTTTCCAAATATTTTTAATAGTGCAAGAAATAATTACAAATAATGCAAAAATAAAGTAGTGATAAAAGCTAAAAATTTTAAAGTTGAAATAGACTGATCTGCCAACTGTGTAACAACACTCATTACCACTCCTTGTTCCCGCAAGGTGTCCTAGGATGATGGGGATTCCTGCTACATGATACAGCAACCCTGGCACAAACATATAATTTAGTTTAGGTCTGTCCATTCCCTGGACAATGAAAACAAATGCACTAAAGAAAAATAAGTTTATGTGCCAGTCAGTTATCACTGTTCAGGTAAAGTGACTCTACTGCTTACCCAGCATTCACAACAAAATTCAGATTATGGGAAATACACATGCTGCAGCAAAGGAGTGCTAGCTGCAACCCTAGATTTTCCTTTCTGAGATTCAGTTTGCTCACCCAACAAATGGAACATTTTAAATCACCAAAATGAGAAGTATCAATTGCCTTCACTCTAAATAAGATGGGCACAGCATTCCGAGAAGACAAGTTTTCAGAACTGGGATTCTATCTGTCCATCTTAGAGACAAGGGACAGCGGTATATTTTGAAAGCAGAACTAATTTCCTCAAAATCTGTCACATTCACATCTGAGGTTTCCATTCAGGTCTAACCCTAGTGAAAAATGACATCCAGGAAAATATTCTTTCCTCATTTGCAGTTGTACCACCCCATTAACACCAATGTACCTGATTCTGATATCACATCGCCAGCTTGAGGCCCAAATTTTGAAAAATTTCCCTGGAATTTCTTTGCTTTTTGTGTAGTCACTTAGAACTTCAACATTGATGGGGGATTTGATGGAGTGGGGGTATGTTTAATTACCTCTTATACCCCCCGCCACTTTTCTCAAACAGGAGAACTAAAGATACATCATCTCTCTGAAAGCTTTTAGTTTTATAGGCTATAATCACTCAAAATACTAAAAAAAAAAAGTATCCAGTGTACTATAGGATTTCACTGAACTAAGCTAAGAAGACTACAAGTAGGTAACAAAAATTTTAATTAAATCTAAGACACTTGTAGGTTACTTCTTTATGGACCAAAGCTGACTGATAGATTTTGGTCTCTGAGAGGTTATGGAAAGTTTTACATCTTACACAATAATTGTGGTTCAGCATTAAAATACTAACTCCATAGAGTTCATTAAGTTATATAAAAAAGTGTCCCCCAGGTTATGATGATCCCCTAATATTCTTTATAACAAAGTGATAACACAAAAACATTTTCAGTCCTCACAAATCCTGTGACACAAACATGTTCCCCCACAGCTTATAAATTATACATCTTTATCTCACTGCACAACCAGCATTTTTCCCACCCCCTCTTGATTTAACATGCTTCTTCACATTGACTGGTTTGGGCCACTTTGCCAGTGTTCTATGTTTACCATGTAAGCCTCCAAGAGTGTTACTCGTTTATTCATTCATCCAAACTCATGGAAAGACAATCAACTACAGGAAGATCCACAGAAGACTAAAGACCGTTAAGGAAAGATATGTAAAACATGAAAATCACATGGAATTGTATGAAACATTTCTAATCATGAATTCAAGTTTACTGTATTAATCTTACTAGGAAATGTAAACTCATATGTACAATTATCTTTGATAAAAACTCCTTTATTCTGACTCTCAATTCCATTGAAATCCATTCTAAAATCTCTTTTTTAAAAACATGTAAGTCTGTAAATTTTCTAGATTCTCAAGATTTTCCTGTATTTGCCAAATGTTTATAATATTAATCATGAGATCTGGATATCACTATGCATTTAGGACAAAGGTTTATATGTGTTTTTCTCATAATCTCTTCGGTTTTGCTCACTGAGTGTTTCTCTAACACAATTCATTGAACAAAGTGGTCCTTTATTCTCTGGTAGATGGAACTAAGAGAGAGAATGGGCAACAGGGCTACACTTGTGGCAGAAGAGAGAAAAAGAACACACAAAGCAATTTTTTGCTTAATAAAAGGCCAATGTTATTTTATATGAAGAACAGATCTTTGCGTTCCAGAAAAACTGTATTTCTACAGGGCACTGACACTGAAGAAAACATCTCAGACCTCACATTCAGGGGTAAGTGCTGCACAAACAGAAATTTAAGATAGTATTTTTATGATAGTTCACAGTGTTTATACTAGGTTTTATAGTGCCTGGAATTTACCATATACCTATTAATTACAATATACAATTACTGCTAGTAGTGTTTTGGATTGATGTTTGCAGGTTTGAATATGCTGAAACTTACCAATGAAGTAGTGAGCAAGGCTGATAACGCAAAACCATAATGTGCTGAGCAAGCCACACTTTTAAAATGAAAGTTTTGAGATGACCTAGCCATGCAAATTAGCCCTGTAAATGGAAGCTACGCCATGCCTTTACAGGGTCCTGTTACCGCAAATGCTGAAGAAGTTCTTGGTGTTTGAGCAAACTGAAGGGATTCTGAAAAAGGGGAGGTCTTCTGACTGGGTGGCCTGAGTTACTGATGTTAAAGCTGGGATCACTTTAGGAACAGTTTTTCTAAAATGTGTACCTTAACTGTAACAGCTGGCTAATGTATCAACTATATGTCTGGAAAGATGTTTAAAATAACTTAAATAACTAAAACTATGCTAACTACCACACAGAAATTGTAATTTGGTTCATTAATCCCACATACTACAAAAATTGGAGAACTACTTGATTACTAAATAGTCTTTAGTGGGTACTACAAAGTCTTTAATGGGTAGTGCTTCCACATAGACATTGATCTAAACTAATTTCACTTTGTAGTACATAAGAAAATAAGAGCAAACTATTTCAGAAAAGCTTGTGTTCCACTGACTTCAACTTTCCCCACATACTATTTCTTGTGACTTTTCCCTAAACCTCTAACATTAAAAATTCCACTTGTTTTCATTTACACACGTAAAAAAAATAATGACATTTTAAAAAGTGTTCAAACATCACTGAGCTTGGCAACCCCATTGCAGGAGTCCAGGCTGACGCCTCTCCCTTCCCTGTGACTCTGCTAAAAGTTCCAGCTAGCCAATAACAGATGTAATTTCATATCAAGCTTTGCCTAATCCTAGTCTCCCTCACAGGCTCCAGCGACTCCAAGTTGTCTTACTTGGAATGACAAACAGAAGTCGCCTCATTTCTGTTCAACCTGACACCCCGAAGATTCCACTACTGCAAGTGTTCTAGCTTTTGTTAATGTAGCCTGACCCTCCATCTGTAAAGTGAGTGAAAAAATTCCTCTTCAATACCATGAGTTTAAAAAAAGTGCCAGCTTAAGCAGCAAAGCTGGTGCGTGTTTATGATCTGAAAGGTGAAGATGTAAAAATGGCACCTTCTTACATAGCACCTCTGTTCCCTGAGTACTCAAAATTATACAGTATATATTATTAAAAGGATATAAAATACTCAGTATCAACTCCAGCTACAGAATGTCTCCAAAATTGTTTCACTCTTTTGGGTACAAATGCCCTCTTCCCTCCACTCAACCTCCCTTCCCTGTAAAATTAAGTATTTAATCAGTTAAATACACAGTTGGTTTTCACAACACACACTTTGTTACACAAAAGGCTCCCACGTGTAAATACATACTTTTAGTTCATGACTCATTCATATAATTGTACAAATGAGGCTTTTAAAAAACAAACACACATACACACTCATCCCAAGAAGTGCCCAGCTCAGCAAGACAAGAAATAAGGCTGTCCCACCAGACATTTTCAATGCTTTTTTTAAAAAAATGCTGACAGCACATATTGGCTTCTCCTACTATCTCCCTGGAGAACACTATGCATTTGAAAAAAAAAATGATAAACAGGCTTTCATTTAAGATGAATCTATTACTCTCTGAATGGGCTATACTGTATTTAGAACGTTTTGGTTTTTAATTGTAGGCTTTTGTTCACAGATGATGTAGCTAATCTGCCAGTCAGGCTAATGTATATTAACTCCACTTGTAAAAATGATTAATCTTTTTGTTGAATCATCTCTCTCCAGATGAATGTGCATAGCTGTAATCCCATCTTCACCTCAGTAGCTAGATTTCCCCCCCAAAAAATACCCAAGGGAGTTTTCTGGCCCTCTTACTCACACTGGGACCGATCCTATACTACTGTAGTCAATATGAGCCCTGCCACAGATGTCCATGAGCCATCAAGCCACATTAATCTAGATGGGATAAGTCACAGATTAAGGTACAATTGGTATAAAGGTGGCAGAATCTAGCCTAAAGGTTTTATCAGAGGACAAGGTGGATGAGGTAACATCTTTTATTAGACCAACTTCTGTTGGTGAGAGAGACAAATTTTTGATCTCACACAGAGCTCTTCTTCAGGCCTGAGTATGTCACACTGACACTCTCAATACCTTTCCTAAAACTGAAGAAGAGCTCTGTGCAGCTCAAAAGCTTGTCTCTCTTACCAACAGAAGTTGGTCCAATAAAAGATGTTACCTCACCCACTTGGTCTAATATCCTGAGACCAACAGAGCCACAACACTACATATAATAAAGGTCATATTGTAAATTAACATCAGGTTTTTCCTCCCAGTCTTCGTGATCTAGGGTTGCTAGTTTTGGCTGGACACATTCCTGGAGGTCTTATCACATGATATAATCTTTAATTAAATATTGATCTTTCATTCCTGGAGACTTCAGGCCAATTTTAGAGGATTGGCGACCTTACAGCGATCGGAGACGAAGCTCCCAAAGTCACCAGGCCTTGATGGCATTCAGCACCTACATCTAGATTTAACAAGGAGTTAATGTCTGGAATCTCTTAATGTCACAGAAATACCACAGATCCCACAGTGACAGACATACAGAAATCTAAGACTAACAGATCAGTTGAATGACAGTGCAATCATTATTTTTGTTTGTGCTGACAATCAAAACTGCTGCTAAAAATCTTCACGTGATCTGAGAACCAAGTTTCTGGAGCTAGAGAGAAAATTCAAAAAGGTTACACAAAAGATAACCTAACTGAAAATATATTTTAAATGAAACTGACCTGTCTCCTCGCTCCTCCCAAAAATCTGTAATTCAGTGACAGTATTAGACATAAGAGTGGTTGCTATTTTTAAACAAGAACATTTTAGAACAAATAGAAAATGTTATCAATATTTTTATTTTTAAAAAAATCAATAAACAGCTATATGCCAATTCCTATTACACAATTAAGGTCAAGTACTTGAAGAGTAAAATGTATTGTCCTCCAGTATGTTTGCTAAATTCTATAATTTTATATACAGCATTCAGTTTGCCTAATAAGCCAAAAACCTGGATGCTACCATTAATCATGACTTTGGCGGAGCAAATTTTAGCTCATGGTTTAGTCACATATGAAAGGGCAGCTCTTTCTTGTGATCAACCTCTAAAGCACTGTCCATTTGTAAACATTTACGTTTAAGTGCCTTGGGTACAGCTGCTCAGCTGTTCTGCAGGCTTCTCATCTGCTGCAGGTTCACGTTCAGACACTCATTCAGATAGCTCGAATTTTAAATGAAACCTTTTTCTTTCCTGATTTTGCCTTTCTTTCCCCCTGCCCTTCTCCTCCCCCCTCCCCTTTTTTCTATCACAGACAGGCGGCTACAGCCTTGGCTGGGAAGCTATCAGCCAGTTACATACGTTTACAACAGAAGAGGAACGGGCAGACGAAAGGTGACAGAAAATAATCATCATGGCATCAGCAGGTCTACAGTTCTTTGCTTTTATTCTAGCTTTGTTGGGTGTTTTCGGCGCCGTCACCGCCACCTTACTGCCCAACTGGAAAGTAAATGCAGATGTGGGTTCAAATATCATAACAGCTATAACACAGATGCAAGGGCTCTGGATGGACTGCACATGGTACAGCACCGGGATGTTTAGCTGCACTCTGAAATATTCAGTCCTATCCCTCCCCGTCTACATCCAGGCTGCACGGACGACCATGGTTCTGTCTTGCATCCTATCAGCATTTGGGATCTGCATCTCCACAGTAGGAATGAAGTGCACAAAGTTAGGAGGGGACCAGGACACCAAAAGCTACACTTCTTTTGCTGGAGGGGTCTGCTTCATCCTTGCAGGAATTTTTGAGTTGGTACCAACATCCTGGTACACAAGAGAGATCATTTCAAATTTTCTGGACCCAACAGTCCCAGAAAGCAGTAAAAATGAACCAGGAGGAGCTGTTTATATTGGATTCATTTCAGCAGGACTTCTGTTCATTGCAGGTGTGATCTTCTGCACTTCCTGTTTCAAAAAGCAGCAGGGAGCATGGATTTACCCTACCAAGCAACAACAGTTCCCAGTCACACAGCAAGAGAACAATGCAGGCTACAACCTGAAGGACTATGTGTAAATATAGTGATGTCAATCAGCTGGGGCTTTTTTGTTTGCTTTAGATTAAAAAAATAAAAAACGCTTAACTGTTCTTAATGTCAGGGCTGCAATTACATTTTAACAAAGTATTTTTATTTTTAATTAAAATCAGGACAAAAGATGGCAGGAAATAAAGCATAAATATCTGCAGAAGCATTATTTTTTGCTGATTTTTCAAACCAAGTTCTTTGGCTTTCCAGCTGAAATTTACTGAAGAGAAAGGAACCAATTCAAAGAGTACAATTAAACTAACGGTTAGTTACAGCACAGACAGTTAAACACTAAAGGAAATCTATTCAGCAAATACAGGATATCAGTAATGTATCAAAATTTGTGACATTTATTTTTTTAGAATTTTGTTTTAATTATGGCACAAACACAACCAACTCTCCCTCTGTGTGAAGCCCCATGCATTGCTTTTAATCACAGCCACATCTGCCTTTCATTTCCAGCTCCGAACTGCCATGGTAACTAGATTTCTTTTTAAAAAAACGCAGCCACATTGTATATCGGCATATCAGGAGCTGACGAGCTAACGCTGCCAAAAAAATCCCCACCTGCTGTGGGTTCCATTTTTTATTTTAAAAGAAATGTCTACTAGGAAATCTCCAAATGCTGGCAATCTACCACCAAACAACAAATGTTGGGTTGAGGAGGAGCACAACAAAAGAAGTGTCATCAAGACTGAGGAAATACTTGGAAGCTTTAACCCACTGGTTACAAGCTACACATTTAGGCACAAGAAAAATCTGCACCCTCCCTGTCTTCTATCCTCCTTATTCTACAAACAAACCACTAGCTTTTAACTAATGGAGTATTTCACTTACTCTTATTTATTCATTATTTACTGAACCCTATACATTTTTGTCCCTTTTAAAACTTAATTTCATAGAGCCTGATCCAAGACCCATTGAAATCAATGGATCAAACCCACTACAATATGCCGTATACAGCAGTGGTCAATGACAGCATCTTAGTTTACAAGTACTTTTGTCAGTTTAATTAACTTGGTGAATGTTTCTAAAGCCTCAGAACCTTTTTTCCAGCATGCAGAACTTTATTGGACATTGTCGGAGATGTGTCATGTCAAATACTGTCCTAGGTGTTCAACAGAAATTATGTGAATTTGCTGATGTGAGGGGATAAAAGAGGAGTGGACCGGGGTTTGAATGCCTGGGGATATGACTTTGGACAAGTTCCTTACAATTCAGACAAGAACTATAATATGTCTTGTTTATTCTTATACAGCTTTCTAGTGCTCAGATTATTAGCTCATGATTCATGAAAATACTATGGTAGAACTGTAGTATAAAATTGATTAATATAGTAAGCATCAAATAAAGACAAATCTGAATGGTGTGGAAGGAGTGAAGTTTAATCTTTTGTTATAGGCTTTTCTAAAGAGAGAAATGCTTTGTACACACAATGACAGCGTCTATCATATATCCATTAGCTCTGAGTTATGGGTACAGAACTTGCCTTATATTATATGTTAACAGCGAGCATTTGAATTGTCTACCTATTTTAGGAAGCAGTTTGTTTTGTACCATCACTGGCAACTGTGCCAGATCAGCAGTAATTCAGTGGTGCAGACTTAGCCAAAACCAGAACTGAAAAAGCCAAAGTTGTTTAGGACAGTGGCCTAGTGCACGGCAACACTCCCAGACAGTTGTACTGAGTTTATGTTGTACAAGTGTACAGTTTTAAGGGTGTATAGTTTTCTTGAAATGCCTATATTTTTCTGGTTAACTGGTTAATTGAAGTATTATTGTTTCAAAAATATTTGCATGTCAAATTTAGTGGCATGTCCTATACTTAATCAGAAGCATCTCTAGCCTCTAAATTTAAATCAGTATTTTTTAAAAAACAAAAAACAAAAAAAAAAACCAGAGACAACAAGAACCAAAAATGAAGTTTTGAGACAGACCCCAAATATATTTATTTGCATGTTGTAAGCAAAACTGAAGGCTCCAATAGTTACATAAACATCTAAGAAAGATTCCTTTGCCAAGACTACTTATATAGAAGAATCAGAAGTTCCTTATTTACCAATGCAAAATCTAAGCAAGAGTTTTTTGTTTAACTCACCAGCGCCTCAACAACTTTCCAAGAGAAAAAAAGCAGCTTCACATATGGTTATTGGTATCTAATTAAGGCTGTATGGCAGTCAAACTGTCAAGGATCATGGCAAAAAAGTTAGAGGATAACTACAAGAAGACAACAGTCAAAGCAAAATGTGGCAAAAAGTGTGTGAAAAATAGCTGTAATGTTTTTGTCTGCTGATGTCTAGGTTTCTTTTGTTCTTGTAGTAGTCATTATTTGCTTCAGTTTAGAGAGACTATTCAATAAATGAAAACTTAACTTTAAGCATGTTGTCTTTTTTGAAGGGTGCTAATTAGAGAAAGACAGGGGATCACTGGACTTCATTGTGATCAACCATTGCCAGCTAACTGCATCTCAGCAGTCTGAGAGACACATTCTCATGTGGCAGAGCTCTATTTAACATAGGGGAGTAGGAGGCAAGAGGGAGCCAGTTACAGCTACCTAATTCAGGAGGCTGATTTGCAGCAGTCCCAGTTTTGACTACACCAATGCTGCTATGCCCCCAACTAGCCTCCTTTGCTGGAGAGGAGGGAATGACCAGCACAAAGTTGAAATTTTGGTCCCAGCTCTAAGTTTTCCTCATTCACTCTCAGTTCACACATTACTGGTATAAAAGGGAGCTGATGCACTGATATTACTGTATAAAAACTGAAAGCTGGACGGAGTAAATGGCCAACAAAACAACAGGTCTTTAAAAAAATAACTGTAGATGTTTAGTGCCCCTACCGACCATCGTCTTTTCTCCATGCTGGCAGTAAGAAGTTCCAGGTAGCTCTGAACGTAATTAGCTATGTGTGACACACAGAGGCTCGAGATGCAGAGGAAATTGGAGGGGATGAGTGCAGGAGAGAAGAGAAAGAGCAAAGAATCTAGGAGACTACAAGGCTGGAGGAAAAACAATGCAGTCCAGAAGAGGAGACAAAGACAGACAAAGATCTAGAAGTGGGCTAAGGCAGGGAAAGAGCAGTCTCCCCAGAAGAGCTCTGCAGGCGAGTTAGAGAGAAGTTGGCCAGAGTTTTGAACTCCCTCCACTTCCTTTCTGGCAGTCCAGGGGATCTCCAACCGGGAGGAAGGGGAGAGGATACAGGACTGACCCCAGGAGTACTTTATACCAGCCTGATATCTTCTGCTGGGATATGAAATTACAAGAGAAGGTAGAGCAGGAAGGAGATCAGTAGAACTTGGAAATGTGGCTCTGCTGTGAAAATGGTATCAGAGAATTGTGTGTTTCTCTCTCAAGGATTTCAGGTTAAATCTGCTCAGTTTACAAGTGAAAAGATGTTTTTTCTTCATGGCCCTGCAAACTCAGCCTGGGATCTGACAATGAAGCTGTGCAGTTTTTGCTTAATGTACTCTTATAAGTAACAGTCAGCAGAATATATTCTGCTTTCAGTTACACATGTGCAACCCCATTGCTTATAATGGGGACAGGTCCAACTCCCCCGAAGAGGTAACTTCACCCATCCCAAGCTGGAAACTGCCTCTCCTTGCCAACAGGACCATCCCATTCCTTTCCAGCTGCTGGTCTCCTCCTGGCTCAAACCAGAAAGAGGCTCAGTCTCTCCTCAAAATCCAAGTGCAGGGATTTTCTGGACACCAAGAAGTAACTACGTATTAATTTTAAAAAGAGCTGGCAAGAGCCAATAAGTGGGCAGGAAGCATGCTGTTCTCTGCCTACTCAAGGGCGAAGTGGACAGAGAAGGATAAAAAAAGTTGGTAGTAGTAATATTTCATAACTGAGAGGGAAAAAATGCAGACAGAAGTCAGGATAGGGAAGAGGAGGGAAATGAAAAATAATATGCTACAAGTTAAAAGGATTATAGTACTTTAGGTCAGACACTAAAAAAAAAAAAAAAATTACTCCTGGGTGAATTCTGTGCCAAAAAAATAAAAATTCTGTGCACAATTTTTTAAAATTCTGCAAATTTTATTTGTCAAATAAATGTGGAGGCTCCAACATGGCTTTGGGGAGCACAGGGCATTGGCTGCACAGAGGTGGGAGATCACTGGGCAGCTCCCTCCCCCACGCTCCCGGGACACAGACTGTGCAGTGAGGCTGCACCCAACCCTGACAAAGCGCAAGGAACAGGCCTGCACCAAAAACATGCCAGGGCCTTGCCCCTCCATGCGGGCAGGCAGGCGCAGCAAGGAAGGATCCAAGTGTGGAAGGGCTTTAGTGTGTAGGGGATCCAGATGTGGTTGAGAGGGTCCCATGTGGGGAAATATGGGTACGAGGGAGAGTACAAATTTTTATGAGCTTCCACTGTGCAGATCTCTCTATACAGATCAAGACAATATTATTTTGGGTTTACTCCCCAAAAGGGGTGTGCACTTTAGTGCTTGGCAATTTCCTAGCTCAATCTCCCCATAGAGAGCTATTTGCAGACTCTGTGTGACTCTACAGCTGGTGCGCCTGTACCTGTGTGTCTACGTGCTGCCAGAGGCCGGAAAGCCTGATTCAGCAAAACAGGGAGAGGGAGCCCAGGCTAGTGGAGTAGGCAGGCCCAGTGAAACATCAGCACATTGGGTGGCATCCTGGATTTGGGGAGGTGGAGGGAAACGAGAAGCGGGGGGAGAAGGTGTTCCAACCCATCACAAAATATATTTAAACAAACTGACCCAGCTCCAATAATTTAATGTGTCCTGATGAAACTCCATTCTTTGGCAATGACAGATGTGTCATTTGTTTGAGGTTTCTTTAAAAACTCTCCCCAATTTATAGGCCAGTTTTTGATATACCAATACGCTGCTACGGAAAGGACTGGGATGTCACAGATATAACTTGTGACCGGCTCTGGCTCATCCCTGGGAATGGGATTGTAAAATATTTAAGAACTACTTATTTTAGAAACATGCACAGATATTTCATTAATCAATTATTTCCTCTAGCTGAGACATCTTGTTATTTTCAGTAAGCAGTTTTCAAATCACAGTCCAAAAGAATGGTTCACTTTAGAAGTAAGAAGAGGGGGAAGTACTCACTTATTGAAATAGATTTCCCCACTACCATCAGAAAACATTAACAATCTGCATTACTCTAAGTCTTTTCAGTGGTAGTGCTTCACTCAGTTGCCTCCAGCCTCAATTTACTCCAATGCTGCTATACAGTTAGCAGCCTTAAAACATTTCTGAACAGCATGTGAGTAGCATGGTAGCAGCTGAACCGGGAGTGGATCAGACTAATTTATATACTTTAGTTCCACTAGTGCTCCGTTGCAGCTAAGCATCCCCCTTATGCCTGGGGATCACTTTCCTGATATTTTGTTTTTAAACTTTCTCTCTCTAAATGTATACTCATATCCCAAATCAAATGTTTTACAGTAGGTCATTGGCTATTAATCTGTTTAAAGAATATTTTCATTTTATATTCTGTCACTAAATACTTTACAACCATTTTATTAATTCCCACAAAGATGTTTATTGCTGGATGAAACTTTAGAATCAATGTGTGTCATTGTTCAGCATTAATGAATGCAGTTCAAATAGGTATAGATTCCATACAATGTATTTTGCTTTGAAGAGCTTCCTCAGAGAACAAGTATATGGAAGTACAAAACTATGTGCACTCAAAATTGTACCATTCTAATTGTGGAAGCACTGATCTGATTCCATTGATAAAAACTGTCTATTTAAAAGAGGAATATTAATCAAAATAAGGAAAATGTAGGTACCTCAGGCTAGATTCACAAAAGGACTGAGGTGCCTACTCGCCTCTCTAAATTCCTTACGTCCAACATTTAAGCACCCCATCATTCACAAAACCACCACTGAGCTGCTACCTAATGTTGTAGGTACCTAAACTTTTATTGGTGGGCACATGCAAAGATGCATAAGCCCTGATGCTCTAGCAGGATTCTCAGATTAGGCATTTCTCCACCTACGTTATCTGCATGGCCCAATCCAGAACTCATGTTCAGACTACACCTAATCTAGCATTTCCCACTGGCTAGTTTGCTGGCTTCTCTCTCTTATGTACCTAACTCTCCCCATAAAATGCATGGGAAGTTTGGGTGTCTAACTCACGGTTGTGAATTCTGCTGGGCAGCAGGGTGCCTAGAAGTTATACATTGTAATGCTTAAATTCCCTTTGTGAATCTAGCTCCAATTTATTTACGCGATAAAAAATGTTAAACCTTGCATTCATTAGTACTATACTGCAATCCCAGTTTATGGTCCAATCCTACAACAAAGTCAATGAGAGTTTAGCACTGTCTTCAGTTCAATAGGAGCAGGAAAAAGAAACGTAATTGCTTTATCTGATCAGCCCAGCAGATGCCCTTTCAGAAGTGACTAGTACCAGATGCTCCAAGGCAAGGTACAAGGATCATCAAAGTAGACAATTACAGAATAGCTTATCCACAGCACAATAATTTTCTTGACCCTCTCACTTGGTTGGTTGGTTGATTCCCTGAAATATGACAATTTATATCCCTTCTTTAAAAAGTATCCTAGCTAATGTCACTGTGTATGTTATTCACATAAATGTTTAAACCTATTTTGACTCCCACAAAACTCTTGGCCTCAATATCATCTTGTGACAATTAGTTCTACAAGTTAATTGTATGTGCTGTAAAAAATATTTCCTTTTATCAATTTTAAATTTACCATATTTCAATTTCACTAAATGTTTCCCATGTTCTTTTATTTAACTACTTTATACTATCTCCTCTGTAAACAGTCGCAACCTTGTCAAGCTCCCCTCATATGGAAGACTTTCTACGCCTCCTGTCATTTTATTACTCATCTGAGTGGCTACTGTATTTCTGCAGTTTTTTTCAGGAACGGGTCCACACTGCTTTTGGCCTTGATCCTGAAAGGTGCTGTGTGCCCTCAACTCCCACTCATTCCAATGGCTTTAAGCATCTCTCAGAATCAGTCCTTTTCGGACACTATTGATCTTTTTTACAAGTTGCTGTTACTGTAAAAGAATTAGATAAAACTGTAGTATGCACCTCCTGCTAGCAAAGCCAATGCACAAAGATGACTCACCTCTGGTTTTGGAACAAAGGCTCGACCTGGAATTGTGAAACGGTTTTGAACAGTGCAGAGGTACTGAGACATGATGGACAGTCTGCTACGTTGCTTGCTTCCTGTGGTGGCCGTGAGTCTCTATGGGATAATCAGAGTGTCATTTATAAGTCAATGAATCCAGACTGACCAAGTGGAAAGAATATTAAAGTTCTATCAATTTGGAGCTTAATTTAAGGTAGAGATATTTAAAACCAAGAATAACAAAAGAATTTTTTAAAGGCACCCTCTTAGAAGTAAGTACAAAGATCAAAATTAATGTCCAAACCATCTAAAGTTTTTCTAACATGCTTATCAAGGTATCTGAATTATATACAATGTGTTGCCTCAAACTTGTAGTTAAATCTGCACAGGTTGTTCCCTGCACTTCTGTGGCGCTTCACTGATATATAGAAGGTTCTGGGAGCCACCTGAACAGATCTGCCTGCAGGGATCATACCGAAGACAGAATTGGGTGACAATGTCCTCAAAGCTTCCCTTGTTCCCAATGTCTATGTTTGGGAGTTTATTTTTCTGGTCTTTTTTAATTTTTGCAAGATCAAATATTAGTCAAATGAGATTCCCACAGACTCAGTACAAGGAAGCAAATAAAAGTATTATCCCCTGTATTACAAAGATAAGGCTGATTTTTGCCTCCTCAATAACTGGATGACATTTTAAAAATATCATTAAATGAAACAATTTAATAAAATGAGGCAACAAATCTTTAAATTGTTATCATTTAAAATTCAGCTCTGAAGATCTCTTCATTTCCAAAGTCTCAAAAAGACTTACATAGCCACAATTACTAGTTTTGTAAATGACCACCACAATAGTCATGCATTATTGGAAACTAAGTATAATGGTGCTAGGAATGAAGCAGTGTTGCAGGTCACACAATGAACAATCAGATGAGAAATAATATTGAGTGGAGTGGGTGGAAATGTAACCTCCATGTGCTGTTGGTGTCTCTGTTTGCAATTGGGAAACACACCATGGGATACCACGCAGAACCTCCCTTGCTGAGCTACAGAAACCCATGGGCATCTTTTCATACATTTTTCAATAAGTACTAACATCAGTTCAACTGAACTGGTATGAAAACATGAGGAAGCAGTAGGATAAACAAGGCTCCTGTGACTTTCAGCTATTTTAGTTAACAGCAGTAAAAACTGGTCCTATCTACACTACAGTGCCTATAATCTGATAGGAATTGCGTTTTGTATATTTAGCCAGTGTAGACAAGACCTCAAGGTATTTGTACAAAGTGATAAAGTACAGAATGCCACCAAATATTAGTAGCTGCCCTTATTGCACTGAAATATTGTAAAGTGATTCATATCCTCATTTGGCAAATCACCTTTGTTTTCACAATATATGCAGATGAAAAAGATGACATGAATATCTGATGGTAATGTCTGCATCCAATGTGCCCTCTAGCGAACACAGTACTATTGAAATGTTGGCAGGACTACTGAAGCCTTGCATACAGTAAGAAATTGAACTGTTGCTGAAAACTCCTATACTGACACTAAAGATGGTTTAAGTGCTAATGTAGAAAAGATAAAATCATTTTCAATGCTATTCCAAAAAGATAGCATAACACTTGGTTTTGTCTGATCCACACAAGCACTTAAACTAGTTCAGTCATTTAATTTCAACAACAGTTCAACTTCTCTGAAAACACCAGGCAAGAAAATGTAAGTTATGGGCCCCATAAAGTTGTACAAAGATGTTTTACTGTCAGAATCTGCATTGTAACTTTTTTCCCTGCTGTTGCCCTTTTTCATCTTTCAAGCTTCTCATTCCATCTAAAATCCATATATGGGCACTGCGTGATTTTGTGCCAAGTAAAAAATAACAGTAATAAGTATGTCTGGTCATATTTTTTTTTCTTCCAACAAAAATTGAAATTCTACTTACTAGTATCTTTCATCTGATAATCTAAACGTGTATCTCTATATACCTCTGTGAAATTGGCTAAGTGTTGTTATTCCTGTTCTTATACTAGTGCATTTTAAGTATTTATAATACACCTATATCCTGGATATCTAAGTCCAATTTTTAGAAACAGAGGCAGAAAGATGAAACAACTTGCCTAAGGCCTAAACAGAGAGTGTCAGATACAGGAATAAAACCTAGAAGTTCTGACTCCCAGTTTCCTGGCTGACCATAAGGTAACCTGTTTTGTTTTTTTTTTAACTGAAGGTAGTGTATTTCCTAAAAAGGCATAACAACTATATAAATAAAGGAAATGTGAACCATAAAGCTGAAAGGCTTTGATCGTCTCTTTTATAAAATATTAATTGGAATCATTCACATTTAAATAAATGAGAAACCAAGAAACAGAAGATCCTATAGTGTAAACACAACAACCACCAACACTGATTCATTCCATGACCTTGAGAACATCTTTTCAGCTTTCTAAATACAAGGAACTTAACGGGTATGCTATTTTGCATGTCATTTGAGCTATGTTGGGTGCAGAAACACTATAATCTGCATGTCATGTTGAAAAAAAACCCCTAAAGGCACATACAGCTGGTTTTAGCTATATAAAGTACGGCGTGTTTTTAAATTCTCAATTCTCTTTGTATTTCTTTCTTGTTGCTATCATAGCATTCCACTTCTTTCCACTTTATACTTTAAAGCCAAGGCTATTTGCCATTTTTAATGTTTAGACTAATAGCTCTTATGTTATCAAGTATTTTGGGGAAAAGAACTGGATCTTTTGTGCCAGAAATCACATGGACTCAGAGATGACAAAAGAAGGCTGCTTTATTTCACATTCAAAATATACAGACTACTTGTCTCAGATGTTCTCTACAGCCATCTACTGGAACCACTTAAGTACTTATCTCGAACCCTATTCTCCTAAACACTGGAATAAATGTAGTAGAATGATGGTAGCTTTAGGTACTCAAAATAACAGCAGAAATTTAATTTATGGCATACAATCACTATATTTCTCATTTATACAATTCACAAAAGACCCTGCAGGTAAAACTTTATGTCTAACTTGGTTTCCAGTTTGGAGCAGCTACTTTATCCTTTTGAGTGCAACACATAGAATATACACTCAGGTAACAAACAAAGCTGAATACTTACAGAACAATGAAGTTGTTGAGAAAATGATAATCTGATTTTCTCAAACACTGATAATGAAATAAACTATAAAAAATGTCTGAGGGCCCTGTAGAGTGAGTCAGCTGATTATCAGTTGACCCAGAAACATCTGAGAGAGTCTGTGGAGAACAGGCAGATCAATTTCGCTTTCATAAAGTTTCTCAGTTTTCAAATGAAATGTAACCAGTCAAAAACTGCTCAAGGAGTTCTTAGAATTGGAAATTCATTTGGTGAACTCAGTTTTATTCTTATTAGAGTCAGAGTATAGAGAAGAGATTGGCAATGGTCCAATTCAGATTTATGGCATCAAGACTATATTCAGAAAAGCAAAAACCAGCATTTAAAGGCCCCAACTGACAAGAAATTCCCTATGTTTATTATCAGTGGGAATCAGTGACATGACATATTTTAAATCTGAAAATCTTCTGTAAGGGAGGTCTAAAATGAAGCTAAAATGAAGGGTACAAAATTACATCCAGTGTAATTCTCGAGGTGAGTGAAAGGTTTAGGAAAACAAGATGAATGTTAACTCAAAATGTCACGTCAGCTCATGAGGAAAGGAAATAGTTGAAGACAGAAAAGGAGCATGCTGTGGAAGCTGCTTGGAATAAAGCAGTCAGACTTCAGAGAAAACAAGATTGTGAAATGTTTCAATGCTTAAGGGAAATGTGTCTTCCACATAAGAAGAAACTTTTTATAAACAGTGTGCACTGAAAAGAACTAAGCAGATTTTGAAAATTAATATTAAACTGTATTATTTGTAGGTAAGCACACACAAAACAAACACTGTGCCAGGTTTCCTGTTGTAAAATTACAATGTCAGAGAAGTATAGACTTTTAGGCAATTTTAAAACAACACCCTGCATGTCAACAAAATCTATCATTAAAGTAATTAGGTACTGAAATAATTTGTCCAATTGTAAGTCTTTAATAAGCCAATAACAAAACACTTACCTCTGCTACTTCCTTCTGAAAAGTTAAAGTCATCTGAGTTCTGCCGTAAACAAAAGGTCCATCTCTATTGGAAACATTTTCAAGCCACCTGATGATGAGAGGAGTTGAAACACTGAATGGCAGATTTCCAATGATGTGCACATTTGGTGGATCTGAAAGAATTTGCAAAGCAATCTTTTGTAAGTGGGGTAGAGTGAAAGGCTGTGGTTTTGTGGAACACATCACTTTCTACCATTAGAGAGTGCTATATAGTTTGGAAGGCCTCAACCTCAGCAGAAGGGGGGCCTAATCTCCTTGGGGATAAGCTGACTAGAGTAGTCGGGAGGAAATTAAACTAATAGCAAAAGGGGAGGATACAAAGAAGGAAGATATGAGCCCTCAGAACAAAATCAAGATGTTGAGAACAAAATTAATTCAAGAAACCAAAGAATGTAAACAGAAAAAAAACCTGAATTGCCTATACACTACGCTAGGAGTCTCGGTAACAAACAAGAGAAACAGGAAATGTTCATTTATGAGTATAAATATGAGCTAGCTGGTATTACTGAAACCTGGTGGGATGATTGACATAACTGGAATGTTAAATCAATAGTTATGACCTATTTAGGAAGGATCAAATGGGAAAAGTGGGAGTGGCACTATGTAAAAAGTGGCATTACTTATTTCCACTTCCGTAATAATGCAGAAGAAAATTATCTTGAATGCTTTGGCTCAATGTCCTAACAGATAAAGTACAAGATGAGACAGTTGTTGATGACTGCTACAGACCACCACATCACCCTGGGGAACAGGATGTCTACCTACTTATGCAACCTCTATAAACTGTTATCATGGGGGACTTCAATTTGAGTGACATGCTGGAGGTCTCATGCTGTCAGTACTAAACATCATTGGAATTCCGAAACATCATAAATGACAATTTCCTAATTCAAAAAATGTTGCAGCCAACATATTATATTATACCTTGTCCTAACAGATAAAGAGAACTGAGTCCAGAACTAAAAGTGAATGGTAGTTTAGGTACAAGTGATCAGGACTTGATCACCTTTATAACGTGCAAGCGGAATAAAGTCCAGACCAGCAAAAAATATAAATATATATATATATACACACACACACACACACACACACACACATAAAGTGTTTAGTTCTGGTACCCACAATTCAAGAAGGATGTGGATAAATTGGAGAGGGTTTAGCGCAGGGCCAGGAAAATGATTAAAGGATTAGAAAACATGCCTTACAGTGACAGACTTAAGGAGCTTAATGTACCTAGCTTAACAAAGGGCTGGTCTTCACTAGGGCAGGGGATCGACTGCAGATACGCAACTTCAGCTACATGAATCACGTAGCTGAAGTCGGCGTATCTGCAGCCGACTTACCTCCTGTCCTCACGGCGACTGCAGTCGGCGGCGCGCTCCCACGTCGTCTCCGGCTTACTCCTCCGGGGGAGCTGGAGTTCCGGAGTCGAGGGGGCCAGCGCTAGCAATCGATTTCTCGCGTCCTCACAAGACGTGAGAAATCGATCGCTAAAACATCAACCGCTGCCTGCGGTAGTGAGGACGTACCCAAAGAGAAGATTCAAGGGCATCTTGATTACCATCTAAGTGCCTTCAAACTAGCAAAGACAGGTATAACACAAACCAATGGCTTGAAGCTGAAGCTAGACAAATTCAGATGGGAAATAAAGCATAAATATAATGATGAGAGTAATTAACCATGGAAACAATTTATCAAGGGGATTTCTATGGCCTGTTCTATAGAGGAGGTCAGACCAGATCATCACAATGGTCCCTTCCAACCTTAGAATCTACGAATTTATAATCTAATGCATCTTGACAGAGTTTGCACAGAAATAGCTTTAGCTTTATTCTTCTTTTCATATGCAATAAACAACTCTGGGGACTTTCTAACATCCATCCGGCGTATGACGTTTAGGAAAGATTGGTAAAATTATATACTGGTTTATATGAAAATCTGATATCACCTTTGGTAAAAAGGTCTCTATAGAGAATTACTATATCTTTATGAAAAAAACAGTAAATGGCAGATCAACAATTAACATACAATTCACTTTTACATCTGAAATGACAGCAGTCAAAACACTTTTAATAGAACAATGTACATTTTCCCAAAGGTTCAAAGGGAGGTTTCATAATTTTGAAAGCACTATGTTCAAATCCCAAGATGGTACAGGATTTTTTATTGCAAGATATTAATTATGAAGACCTTTTAAGAACCTCTTTACTTTAAGAGTAAAACTAATGTTCTATCTACATGGTCTGCTGATATGGCTGAGACATGAACCTTCACTTAAGATAAAACAAATATTTAATATATAATTGAATGCTGTACATAAGCTATATCATACATAGAAAGACAAAAAAAATCTTTTTCATTTATGACTATAACAAATTTGAGACTCTTTCCTTTAATTTAACAGTATGTTTTGCACCTCTAACAAAAAAGAGGTTTCTAACAATCGCAGCATCTTATTCCATCTGCCATTAAATGGAAAGAGTGAAAATCCTGGTGACAGACAATCCCTTGTTGCAGCATCATCAACTCTGGTACTAATGGTAGAGGTTTGATTAACCCTCCAGAGAGGTGAATTAAGTCTGGGTATCACTGCTGTCTGGCCCCTGCTCATGTTATTCAAATTACCCTAGCTTTGTCTTATTCAACTTATCAATTTTTGAATGTGACGAAATGGGGGAAATGCATATGAGGCCTTAACTCCAAATTATCAGAGACACAACTGATATTGAGCTCCTATCTTTCCTTGCTCTTGAGCAAAACTTCTGACACTTCCTGTCGTTGCTGGATACAAAAAGATCACAGGACTGCCCCACAACCTGAAGAGGTATGTTACCACTTTGTCTTTCACAGATATTGGTGTATTGGTGAGAGGTCAACCTGCTCACTTGAGCTACATAAGGTATTTTGTTCCCCCAACACATAAATTGCCATTGGGTGAACATTTTCTACACGTCAGTCTCGAAGATGGGTTGCCTCTATGCACAACGGCAGAGAAATTAGTCCTATCTTCTTCGTTTAGAGCATACTGTAGCCTCTCAATTATCCAGGATGATAGGGAAAAAATTAAGCCTGGTTAATAAAATCCCAGATAATCACCATCCATAGGAAATATGGGGGTGGGGGGGCATTGGTTCACCAGCCACCCTGCGCTGGGAGGAGGGAGTGTTGGTTCACTGGCTGCCCTGTGCCCTGGTGGAGTTTTTTGGGGTTTTTTTGTGCTTGGGGCAGCAATAAAGCCAGAGCTGGCCCTGCAAGTTACGTGTATTTTTTTTTTTTTTTTGACATTCTGGTTAATCCACAACCTGGTTAACACAATCCTGGATAATTGAGAGTCTACCATATAATTCTGGCATATTGTCTGTCACCACCTGACCTACCCTAGGTCTGACCTGAGGTAGAAATTAATTTAGAGCCAACTTAATAGCTCTCACTTCTAAGATATTAATATGTAGATTATTTTCCCTTGACCAGTGACCACTTACTTACAGACTGGGTTTTATCCCAGCATAGTTGCATCAGAAGTAAGTATTACCAATAGCATAGTGAGCTGGAATAATATATCCTTAATTACATGTAGAGTACATATCCACCATATCATTGTTTTTAACATCTGCTGTGGAATTACGAATTTGTGATGCATATTTTGTCTAACCCTGGTCTGTAATTTCTCGCTAACCAGTGTTGCAAGCATCTTATGGGGTCAGTAATGTGGCTGACACCAAGAGATCTAGTAGCCAGGGCGGGGAGGTGGAGAGGAGGGAGCAGTGACTCTTCTGGGAACCGCAGAAGAAAATATTGTGACATTGCATTTCATATGTTTTATGGAAATATGTTTTTAAGTGTGAATATGATGTAACTGGAATATGCTTCATGCAAAAGGTCTCTTGTAAAGTATCATTACAAAGCTTATGATCTACTGAGTGTGTTCATCCTGTTTGCATGAATGTATCGTTCTTGTATCTGAAGTTAGAAATATGAAGTATTACTCTGAAGTCCTATTGTAAAGAGTGAGCTATTAATTGTGGTTTAGAACCTTGATGGCTCTCACTGACCAGGACAATTGGTTGTCAACAGCTCCGTTTACTTGTAAGCCTTCCTGTGTTCATGTGAGTCTGGCCAGAAAGAATGGAGGTGTGGGGTCTCATGGGACATGTGGCCATATCACCTGGCACTGGAATCCATCTCAAACCTGGTGCTTTTCCATTTAGGAGGAGGGGTGGGGACCCAGAGAGACAAAAGATTCCCACCTTGTGCCAAAGCCATAAAAAGGGTGAGGAACAGAACAAAGAGGGCTGCCAATCATGAGAAATCCCCTAGTTAGTACCTGAGCTGGAACTAAAAAGAACTGTACTGGGGAAAGGATTGGGTCCAGACTAAGGAGGAGTGTAGTCTGTGAAAGAAGCTTATTGGAAAATCTGTGAGGGTGAGATTTTACCTGTAATCAGTTTCTTAATGTATTACGCTTAGACTTGTGTGTGTTGTCTCATTTTGCTTTGCTTAGTAACTTACTTTTTCTGTCTGTTATTACTTGAAACCACTTAAACCCTACTTTTTCTACTTAATAAAATCACTCTGGTTTATTAAGTAACCCAGAGTAAGTTATTAATACCTGGGAGAGCAAACAACTGTGCATCTCTATCAGTGTTATAGAGGGCAGACAATTTATGAGTTTACCCAGTATAAGGCTTTATACAGGGTAAAGGGGTTTGAATCCCACTGGGAGATGAGTGGGGATAGGTGACTTGCTGAGCAGTTTTTAGTAAAAGTCTGCAGCTTTGGGGCCATGGGCCAGACATGGGTCTGTGTGGCAGAAGACTACAGTGTTTGGCTCAACAAGGCAGGGTTCTGGATTCTCAACCTCGCAGTGGAAAACAGCTCGGAGGTAATTCCAGCACCTCAGGTGAGAGCCTCAAGGGAGTCTCTGTGACCGAACCAATCACAACTGTACAGATAATTTTATTTTTACAGACCTTTCCTCTGGGATAGTCTTCTGCTACACTTGAGTCCTATAGGGACCCTCTGAAAGAGATTCTTTGAGCTTGATTCAGGCATAATTTTTCCCAATTTATGCATAATTCCAGCTTGGCAAAAAAATAAACATAACTGTTTTACGTGTAAGAGGATTTCTTCCCTCAATAAATGTTTTTAGTAATCAGTGATCCAGGTAAGGACATACATAAATCACGTTTCTTTAGCTATGCTCTCCCTACACATAGGCATTTGTAAATACCCTCAGAGCAGTGGATAAACAGAAAGAGGCCTGCACTGAAAGGTTGTAGAAGTCCCCTCCTACCAGGAAACACTGATATTTCTGATTAAATGGTCCCACTGAAATATGGAAATACATGTCTTTTAAATCCAGGACTACAAACCACTCCCGAAGGAAAAGAGACAGGATTACAGAAGTTACAGATAACATGTGGAAATGAAACTTTTTTTTATAAAGGTGTTTAATTTTCTGAGATGCAAAATGGGACAAAAAGGCCCCATAACTTTTCTTGGAATTCAAAAATAATACAAATAAAAATCTCTCTCTTTGTATTTGCGAGGCACTGCTATCACCCCACCCGTAATAAAGAGTGAACCTCCTTTCTGAGCAAACAGAGTTGAACAAGAGCCCAATCAAGGAGGAAGAGGTGGTTGCTAGGAGAAAGGACTTTCAACTGTATCAAATAACTGCATGCAGTAATCTCTAGAACCACTCATCTGATGTTATTAATTTCTGCTGAAGGTACGAGACAACAGGACTGATGCCATATGTGTAACTTCAAAGGAATAGCAGAAGCTGAAGTACAAGATTTCCCATTATTACGAGGTTTAAATGATCTCTTTTCTTGTTGATTTTTTTTAAGGGATGATGTTGAGGCTGGTAGTAACTCCTCCTTTAATGGGGAAAGGAACTGACAGAGAAGGTGGATACGACCTTTGGTACCTGAATTTGGATTAAAAGAAAAACCTAGAGATCTACCTGGAGCCTTGACATTCTTCATTTTTTCAAGAATTATCTTCAATTCTCGTCTCTGGAGAAAGACCAATGCATGCCTTCTAGACTAGTGTAACAATTGAAGATATTCCCTAACTGAAGCATCTGAAGACGCAAATGCTGCTCACAGCTGATATTTAGCAACATTCTGTCCATTCACCAAAACAGCATTTGCTAATCTTCTATGCATCTCCAGTACAGCCTTAACAACAATGACATTTTCCCCCATAAGCGATACTGGTATCTAGCCATAACAGCTTCACAATTCTACAGAGGCTTGCCTAGTGTAGCTGAAGAAAACATTTTCCTTTCTGTACCAGACATTCATTAGGGCATTCTGTGCCAAAAAATTTAAAAATTCTGCACATGTCTAAAATTCTGCATTTTCTATTTCTCAAATAAATGTGGAGGCTCCAGCATGGCATTGGGGAGCTCAAGCCACTTGCCTCACAGAGGGTGGGAGACACTGTGCAACTCCCCCTCTCTTGGGACATAGATTCAGGGGTGAGGCTGCACACGATCCTGACATAGAGCAAGGACAGGGCCTGCCCCCAAAACACCCCAGAGTCCTGCCCCTCCATCCTAGGTGCACCAGCTGTGGCCAAACAGGCTGAACAAGGCAGGATCCAAGTGTAGTGGTGCTTAGCGTGGGGGAAATCCAGGTAGGGTTGAGGGTTCTATGTGGGGCAATGTGGGTGCAGGTGGCTCAGTGGGGGAATCCGCATGCATGGGGAAGAGGGGAAGATCTGGGTGCAACAGTAATAAGACTCTGCAGGGGGCTGAAGGTGGTTGAGGCACGAGGTGGGGGAAAAAGGAGAAAGTCTGAGTGGGGCGGGATAGAGCTCAGCGGGGTAGGGGGGTCTAGATGCTGGGGGAGTGAGACTTCCTTCTTCCCAGTCAGGAAGTCATTTTTCTGCAGGGAAACAAAAATCTGCAGAGGACATAAATTCTGCACAGGTGCAGTGGCACAGAATTCCCCCAGGCATAACCAGAAGTACTGTGGGCACTTTTCCATCTTTGTAGTGCAGGCTTCACTAACAACAAATTAAGAGATAGCTGAGTATGAAACATAGCAATACCTTCCTGAAGGAAGTGGTTGCTCATCAACTATTTTCGACATAGGGTGAGCAGATGAGGGAGCATTCCAGACTATTTTTGCTCATTAAGACAATCCGTCCAATAAGGGGAACCCTTAACTAGTAGCTTCCCCGGAAATACTGAAAACAGGGTGATATCATTTCTCAACATAAATTGAGAATTTCTAATGTCTTTGTCATTCAATCCATCAACTCATGGAATAACATTGTCTGACGGCAATGATGCTGAAGCATACACCACAGCCTCCTCCAGAGAAGGCATCCCTCCATAGTCTGGATCTGATTCTCAAATTTCTGCTAATTCTTCCTCTTCAGCTAGTAAATCTCTTACCACTGCAGGAAATCTATCAGGATCTAGATGACTTGTATGCTCCATATGCTTCAGATCCAATACTTCAATGTCCTCTCAGTATCAAATTCACGAAGGTCTATTTCCATACACAGTACATCTTGATAAGGTGAAGGAGACAGCCAGTGCCAGAAATCCGTACTCTGATTTGATTGAAAATCAGAGCTGTTGATTAATCAGAGTTAACTCACATGATTAACGCAAAAAAAATAATCGCGATTAATCCCAATGATAAATAGAATACCAATTAAAATGTATTAATATTGTTGACTGATGCGCATTCATTTTCATCATCTGAATCAGATACCACCATCACCAGAGGGTTGGTTTTCTTTTTTGGTGGTTTGAGTTCTGTAGTTTCTACATCAGAGCGTTGCTCTTTTAAGACTTCTGAAAGCATGCTCCTTCTCTCATCCCTCTCAGATTTTGGAAGGCACTTCATATTCTTAAATCTTAGGTCAAGTGCTATAGCTACATTTAGAAAACGCACACTGCTACCTTGTTTGCATTTTGTCATATCTACAGTGAACGTGTTCTTTAAACAACACGTTCTGGATCATCATCTGAGACTGCTAGAACATGAAATATAGGGCAGAATGTGGGTAAAATATAGCAGGAGACATAACTCTTCCCCAAGGAGTTCAGTCACAAATTTAATTAGTGTATTTTTTTTTTAAACAAGCCTCATCAGTACAGAAGCATGTCATTTGGAATGGTGGTTGAAGCATGAAGAGGCACATAAATCTTTAGCTCATCTGGCATGTAAATTTCTTGCAATGCTAGCTATAACAGTCCCATGCGAATGCCTGTTCTCACTTTCAGGTGACATTGCAATTAAAAAGTGGGCAATATTATCTCCTGTAAATATAAAGAAACTAGTTTCTCTTAGCGACTGGCTAAACAAGAAGTAGAACTTAGTGGACTTGTAGGCTCTAAAATTTTACATTGTTTTGTTTTTGAGTGTACTTATGTAACAAAAAACTAATTTTTAAGTTGTATTTCGTGATAAAGAGATTGTACAACAGTACTTGTATGAGGTGAATTGAAAAATCTCGTTTTTTACAGTGCAAATATTTGTAATAAAAATATTAAATGAGTTCTATACACTTTGTATTCTGTGTTGTAATTGAAATCAATATATTTGAAAAGCATCCACAAATATTTAAACAGGCTGGATCCTCAGGTTCAACAGGTAGTGATCAACAGCTTGATGTCTACTTGGCAGCTGGTATCAAGCGGAGTGTTCCAGGGGGTCGGTCATATTCAACGTCTTCATTACTGATCTGAAGGATGGGATGGATTACACCCTCAGCAAGTTCACAGATGACACTAAGCTGTGGGGAGAGAGATAGATACACTGCAGGGTAGGGATGGGGTCCAGAGTGACTTAGACAAATTGGAGGACCGGGCCAAAAAAAAATCTGATGAGGTTCAACAAGGACAAGTGCAGAGTCCTACACCTAGGACGGAAGAATCCCATGTATGCTACAGGCTTGAGATCAACTGGGTAAGTGGCAGAAAAGGACCAGAGGATTACAGTGCACGAGAAGCTAGAAGAGTGAGCAGTGTGTCCCTGTTGCCAAGAAGGCAAACAGCACACTGTGCTATATTAGCAGGACCATTGCCAGCAGATCAAGGCAAGTGATTATTCCCTTCTATTTGGCACTGGTGAGGCCACATCTTTTCACGTTCTCTGTATATATAGCTTCCTACTCTATCTTCCACTCCGTGCATCTGATGAAATCTGGAGAACAGTGTCCAGTTTTGGGGGCCCCTACTACGGAAAGGATGGGGACAAATTGGAGAGAGTCTAGTGGAAAGCAACTAATATGATTAGGGGGCTGGGACACATGACTTATGAGGAGAGGTTGAGGGAACTGGGCTTATTTAGTCTGCAGAAGAAAGAGTGAGGAGGGATTTTATAGCAGCCTTCCACTACCTGAAGGGGGGTTCCAAAGAGGATGGAGCTAGGCTGTTCTCAGTGGTAGAAGATGACAGAACAAGGAATAATGGTCTCAAGTTGCAGTGGGGAAGGTTTAGGTTGGATATTAGGAAAAACTTTTTCACTAGGAGGGTGGTGAAGCACTGGAATGGGTTACCTACGAAGATGGTGGAATCTCCATCCTTAGAGGTTTTAAAGGCCCATCTTGACAAAGCTCAGACTGGGATGATTTAGTTGGGGTTTGTCCTATATGAGCAGAGACTGGACTAGATGACTTCCTGAAGTCTCTTCCAACCCTAATTTTCTAGGTTTCTATGATGCTATGAAATAAATGATATTCTATTATTAACAAATTAATCGAGCGATTAATCAGGATTAATTTTTTTAATCTCCGACAGCCCTATTGGAAATATCTTTGTCCATACATATACAAAGCAAATGAATGGAGGTTGCTCTTTCTCTGGATCCAACCTCTGACCTGTTCCCATTCTCCAATCTGACAGCATTCTTCTGGAGTGAATAAAGCAGGGTGGAGAAAAAAATCCATTCTGGAAACCCAGAAGTCTTAGGAGGCAGGAGTAGTGGAAAAAATCTTGACTTCAACTCTTTCTCCCTGGGAAAGGAGTTTTTCTCCGAACCGAATCACTTGCAACGGTGCCTGTTCAACTGAGACACGTGTTAATCACCGATGGAGTGGGAGACTATTCCAACTGATGAACCTATGCTGTAACTATTATTTGTTGTAATGCCATGCTTGAAGTAGGAGGGACAAGATAAGGTTCCTGCAACATCAATAGTTTCTTAGCTCACCTTTGAAACAAGCTCATCATGGATTAGCTCTGGAAACAGGAGACAACACCACTGGAGTTTTCCTCTTTACATCTTTCCCACTTCCGGATTCTTTAGCACTGGGTTGCAAGGTGGAGGTTTTATCCTGCTTCCCTCCAGACTTGCTCAGAACTGATGCTGGTCCCAGAGACTTGTTTGGATCTTGTACTTGTTCAGTTCAGGATAGTTTTTGCTGACATTACTTCTTGTAATAAAGTCACGCAAAGTCAGTTCGGTTTCTTCTTTTTTGCTCATGCTATAAAAATTGAGCAGATCAAGCATTTTGAATGCAAGTATCCCTCACCCAAATATGCCAGGCATCTGGCATGAATGTTTGATGGCAGTGTTTCTGGTGGACATAACAAGTCTTTTAAAACTGGTATTTTTATTCTTTGCTTCTACCATCTTCATACTGAAGACTTAGCTTACTATTAGATTGTTAATATCAACCATCAAACTACTAATTCTAACCATAAAATTATTAACTAGCTAATAAGCTACAGACCCAGAAACACTCGAGAGCAGCTCCTCATCTGTTCAGCTGTTGAAATTGGAAGAAACTGAGGCAGCTGGAGCTTTTATACTCTCGCTCTGAAACAGCTGATGCTCACTGAGAGGTGGAATTAGGGAACCGTGTGAGTGCTCCAATAACTATCGCTAGCTAGAATTTCACCATTTAACCTGCCCCAAACAAAGTATCCACATGAATGTGAATATTCAAAGAGCACTAGAAGAATATGCCACAGCTTCCTACATGCCGAGGGACTGATCCCTGATTTCATTTCTATGGCTGAGTCCAAAGGTTCAAATCCTGAAGGGCCCTGTACAAATCCTATAAAGCTGCAGTATTATGCATCAGAAATCTGCAGAGAGAATCTGAACCTCTGCCCATGCTACAGAGCTCTTCCAGCAAACAGAAGAAAGTGAAGCTTTGATACTGTATGGTTACATTTAAAAAAAAAAAAAAAAAAAAAAAAAAAAAAAAAAAGCCCACACCACACAACCCACCCATAGTAGCAAGTCTCAGAGCCCAGGTTTACAGACTTTGTCTTTTGTATAGTAGCGTCAGCCCTACAAGCCCATCAGGCCAACATCCCCACTCAGGCTTTGAAACAGGAGGAGGGGAAAAGGTTTCAGACCCTAAGCTTCTGCCCGAGTGGGAACTACTACACAGCTATGTTAAACACTGTAGTATGTGATCCCGAGGCTCTGAAGGCATGTCTACACTTATCTGCAAAGCGATCGATCCAGTGGTGGTCAATTTATCACATCTAGTGAAGATACAATAAATCGACAACGAAACGTTCTCCTGTCGCCTGTGGTACTCCACTAGAGTGAGAAGCGGAGTTGACAGGACAGTGTCAGCAGTCAACCTACCACAGTGACGATGCCGCTGTAAGTAGATCCAAGTACGTCGACTTTAGCTATATTATTCACACAGCTGAAGTTGCGTAACTTAGATCGACCCCCCGCAGTGTAGACTCCTTGGGTTTTGTTTTTGCAGCATAGACATATCCTACACAAAAAGTCTATTACATTTTTTAAAAATAAAAATCTTAAAGTCATTTTTTATACAACAAAGAGTGAAATGCAAATGCAAAAAATTTGATTTAATATGCATTTCACATATAATGTAATTCTCTAGGTTGACTCACAAACAACAGGAAGTGGCACTTTGTAAATCACAGACAGAATTCAAATTTTATTTCCAAAGAGCAATAGCAGAGGAAGAAATTAAAATAAGAAAGGTGTATTTCTATCTAAACTAATCAGCCACAGAATAGGATTCTTAAATGCATTAGTTCTAGAAACGTACAATTTAAAAATTCAGATCCATTCTCATACACATTTGAACATACTCACGTTTTATTAAATTCCTTACGACATAGGAAGATGCAATAGAGCAGGGGATTTTCCAGATAAAGGTAACAGAATATGTTTCCTTTGTATCTCAAATTAGAATACAAACTTTTAATGTTCTTCTGGCATCCACCAGATGCTGTGTTTATCTTTGACTAAGAAATCAAGTTTTGGAAAAGAAGACAACCTTGCCTATACGTTTATCTAGTACTGTCATATAGTTTTAAGAGAAAAGATGAAATCTAGTCATAAGAAAACCTCAAGATTTGGTAAAAAGCTATGATTAGACCTTATACTTTCCCAGTATGCATGACTGAAGGGTCAGCAATAAGAAAAACAAATCTTTCAATATACTTCAAGTACCATGAAAGTGTCCAAGTTTCAAAGAGCAGTCTACAAGAATCTTCAGGGATGTTACAACACAATTTAATAAATGGCAGTTTATTGTGCAAAAGCAGGAGGATGGGGAAAATAAAAGAACATGTGCACTACTTGTTTTACTTTTGTGCTCTTCAGAAACTGTTTTTGCACAATGACAACATCATGAGGCTAGTACTTGCAAAGGTACCAATTATTTAAAATGATATAAATTCAGCACCTTTGCCTTAAGACTTGTCTGCACTTAAAAGGCTGTAGTGGCTCAGCTGCACCAACCTAGTTCGTCAGTAAAGATGTTACCTACGCCAACAAGAGGGCTTCTCCTGTTGGCATAGGTACTCCACCTCCCCACGAGGTGTAGCTATGTCCAAGAGAGAAGCCCTACCATTAACACAGTGCTGTCTACAACAGAAGTTAGGCTGGTATAACTGCGTTGCTCAGGAGATTGGATTTTCCACTTCCCTAAGCAACAGTTATACTGACATAAGTTGCTAGTGTATACCAAGTCTCAGACAAGGTGGAAAATAGGAGATTCTCATTTATTGTCTTTTTCTTTTGGAGGAAAGAAAACTAGCAACTTCTAATTTTACCTTTAAGGAAAAATAACTTTGAAGGGTTAATTATTAACAGCTGAAATGTAAATTAGGGTGAAGCTAGTCAACTGCTATCCATCAAAAGGGATCAAAACCCACGTGTATAGATGAAATAAGAGGAAATGGAAATCATGACTAATAACTCCAGGTACCTTGTCAAACAAACTAATTTTCACAGCCACTGTTTGGAGGAAACAACAAATATACTGAAAGCAAATACTAACCATCTTCCCACTTCTTTTGAAGGTGTTTTGGAAAAGCTCTCTCCATCTTGTATGTCAAAATGTCCCCGTGAACAATGTGCACTCTTCCCGGAGCTGCTTCAGAAAGTATCTGTTTGTCAGCAAGCAAGTAGAATTAGTCTATTTAGCGCCAATAAAATCTGGTAAACTTTTAAACATACTGAGTCATACTCATTTTTTATTTCAGTGGAGTTACATTAGGCATGAATCTGGCCCTATATTTTTATTCTAACATACATGTAGTAATAAAATAATTATCTCACGTCTAGGCACATTACAAATAAAAGATGAACAAAATGCAAATTTCCATACAAAAGCTACACAGACACAAAAACCCAGTACAAACAACAAGTCTGATTCTATACATCTACTATTGACTACTTGTGAGAGTAAAGAGTTACAGGACTGAGAGTTTAGAGTTAACACAAATAATTAAAGACTTAAGAATTTTCAAGCCTGGAACGAACACAGATTATTAAAATATAGTGGAGAAAGTTCTCAAATGCCAATGGAAATTATTTGTGCAAACTCTCACATAAGGCTTGATCCTGCACAATGCTGAGCACTCTGGCCTGATCAAAACACATTATCAGTCCCACTAAAATCAAATGGCACTACTCACACACTTCAAGTTAAGTACATGCTTAATGTCATGCACGATCAGGCTAAAGGATTTAACACTTGCAGGATCAAGTTTATAATGCAAATCTATACAGCCATGAAAGAAGGAGTTTTATACTGAAACAGATTTGTGAACAACAGAATGTTTATAAATGTACTTTGTAATTTTCAGTGCTCTGCTTCTATTCCTTTTGTTATTAGAGGTATCTGTTATTAGGGTGACCAAACAGCAAATTTGAAAAATCGGGATGGAGGTGGGGGGTAATAGGAGCCTATATAAGAAAAAGACCCAAATATCAGGACTGTCCCTATACAATCGGGACATCTGATCACCCTATCTGTTATTAAGGGCTTGTCTAGATAACAGCAGGGATTGGCAACCTTTCCGAAGTGGTGTGCCGAGTCTTCATTTATTCACTCTAATTTAAGTATTCGAGTGCCAGTAATAACTAACCTATTGTTGTATGTAAAGTAAATAAGGTTTTTAAAAATGTATAAAGCTTCATTTAAAATTAAATTAAAATGCAGAGCCCCTCAGACTGGTGGCCAGGACCCGGGCAGTGTGAGTGCCACTGAAAATCAGCTCGTGTGCTGCCTTTGGCACGCGTGCCATAGGTTGCCTACCCTGAGCTAGCCTGTGGCAAGCCAGGGTGTAAATCTACAGTGCACTAGCATACCACAGAGTCTATGTGGACCCTGCTCACTTGCACAAAAAATACCCCAGTGCACACTGATATATTCCCATTTCAAATGGAAGTAGATCAAAACGCACTAGGGAACTGTAAATGTGCGCTAACAGAGACTACATGAACAATTAGTGAGCAGCATGCTACCGCACTGTAGATTTACATCTCAGCTTGGCGTGCTCTAACTATTCATCTAGATAAGCCATTGGGAGTTTTTTTGTTTTGTTTTCTAAGTAATTAGTTTTTCCCTTGTGGGCCATCTACTGCTGCTTGCCCTTGCATTGATTCATAAAGCTTCATTTCAGACATTAGCGTATTTGAAATTGTGTCTTCACTGTAGGATCAAACAGGCAGAGAAATAGTCTTTGAGACAGCAAATCATATTAAATCACAAATACTAGTAGTAAGCACACACAGTAAGAAATATGTGAAAGATACACTGATGTGTTTTAATTTGATAGTTGCACTGTTTACCTCCTCCCTTTACCAATCCCCTCCCCTGTTTAAATAAAAGTGCCCCTATTGAATACACTATTTATGGAGCAAAACAATTTTTATATTTAAGCTAGTAACTGGCGAAGATTTTTTTTTCTTTCTTAAAACAATTCTGGTTTGTGTGTGAGAAAATTCAAACTTATGTTATGAACAGTTACCTGTTTTGAGTTTAATCAATGAAAAAAGGGAACTGATTTTTGTCGTAGTTTATTGCTCATCAATTCATTTTAGAAACATCATTTGCATATTCAATTTCAAACATGCGGCTTCACTCAGGGATTTGGACAGGATGAAAAAAATTAAGAGTTCACCTCTATACTGCTTAATGGAAAACCAACTTTCTCAGCTTTCTGAGCCAAAGGAAACTGCTGGTTTCCAGGAATGTTCATGGACATATAGCATTCAAGTCAAGATTTAAATACCATGCAGGGGGGGTACTGAAAGAGCTTTTTTTTATTTATTTTTTTTTTTTAAAAAAAAAAAAGGTTGTCCCTCTCTCTTTTAAATGCAATTATTTTTAATTAGAGAGAAAAAAAATCTAACACAAAATAATTCTGGAATTTTAATACAAACCAATTTAAGAGTAGATTTCATCACTGCAGCAGTAGTTTATCTATAAGTAGTTTATCTGTCTTGTTGTGTTAATTTTTACCGTGAAGGGTGTCATCCAACGATGCAAGATAATGTAAAAAGATCAATGAAGTAAATGGTACCAAACGAAGTAGACAGATGTCTATACAAATGAATAGGCGGTGATCATAAGTGAAGGGTCTTTAGTTTTTTTAAATGACTATAGTTTGAATAATTTAAAAATTCATTAGTATATTAGAGACAGAAGATAAACAAACTGTTGGTTCTTTTTGTCAGCACTATAAAAGTAAATAGGTGTAAGTAACAAATTAGAAAAAACAAAATGTGTTTTTTCAGATGCAACTTTGTGTGTAATAGCCAACCATCACATATTGGCTGTTAAAATGCAATGGACTTTACCAGCGTAGTGAAAGTTATGAAAATCTGTAGGCATAAAATTGTAACAGAACATTGCTGATTTGAACTAATGACTGGGAGACCCTTTGGGAATTAATGCAGTTTAGGGCAAATCCTGCATTCAGGGGTCCTCTGGCAGCAGAACAAATGAGGTTCCACAAGCTTCTAGGCACAAAGTACTGGGGGAAGATGGGGCCAAAGGCTTTGTCACTGCAGTTCCTCTTGCCCTCCACCTTGCATCTGAGGGGATATAAAAGGCACTGAGAGATTCAGTCTATTGGTGGAAGTATTTGCCACCATGGAAGAGTTCTGCAGTCATTCCATTGCTCAGCCTAAGGGGAAAATCCTACCTCTGCCCCCTTTATAAATCTGCCTAGCCAAGTTACAGGGTGTATGCTATCATGAGGCTATGACTCTTTGAAAATGAAATTCAGAGAATTTTACAGGAATCTCTTGACCAAATATATGCACAATAACTCACCAAGGGTTAGCATACAAGGTCTCTACTAAAAGCCAGTAGCCCACTGGTCATCATAATCATTGTGAAATGTATGTATGGATAATATTTAAGAAGTTATGTATCTATACTGGAAATTGTGTTCTTAAAGCCTTGAAGTTAAAGGCAGGTTACCTGGTACCTGTCGTGGACAGGTTCTGTTCAGCCATGGGACAAGAAACCCTTATCTCTACATTTGATCACTCCGTATTGTGTGCCTCACAATGTAAGTCTATTTGCATATTAAGCCACCAACTAATCAAGACTGCCAAATTGACTAGAGATCACCAAATCTACAGGAAGGAACACACTGCAGGAAGGTATCCAGTTTATGATTAAGATGAAAGGATTCATCCAGTGTATCAAAAGAAAGCAGAGAGACACACTGTATCCTTCAGTGAGGAGAGAAGTTCACAAAATGACCTGTTTCATGAAAAACAGATCACAGTCTGTCTGGATGAAAAATGCTGGAGAACAATACTGTAAGTCTGTAAGACATGAAAATAACGAATTAACTAAGTCTGGGTTCTAGAATGCAAGTTGTGATTTTATTTTATATGCAGTCATTTATTTCCAATACTCCTACCTGCTATCACTTAAATCTCTATACTTTCTTAAATAAACTTACTTGTTTTCACTATAAACTTTTCTAAATGCTGTTTATTAAGCCGAGGAGCGATCCGAGGTGTAACTCGTAAGCTGAGATGTATTCTCCCTTTAAGAGCAATGCATCCGGGAATACAGCAAATGTTCAGTGGAACTGCTGGACACTACAGAGGCACATTCAAAGGGCTTGAGGGTTGAAGCATGCCCACTAACATGCAGGGGGGCAGCAGAGCTCAAGCTGGCGGACATGGAATGCTTCTATTGCCTGTAGCCCAGGGAGTTGACCCCCAGCAGTCAAAGACCAGGCTTTCTCCCAGTAAGAGTATGTGATAGTGAGGTGCCTCATAGTTCTGGGTACTCCTGGAAAGTATGTCAGCCATTAGGATGTAGTCACTAGGATGTACTACAAAAATCAACATTAATTAGGTTTGCATAGCCACATTTGATCTGAGGGCAGAATTTTGTTCTTAGGCTCTTTATTCTTTTTCAGTTTCGTACTGCAGACCGCTATTTCAATATTATGAAGCAAAAATCATGGCAAAGCCTGAAAAGACCCTAGTAAAAATGCAGAATGCTTTAAATGTCACTGGTTTCACACATGGTAAAAGATTCTTCTAAATAAAAGTCCCCAATTGTTATTTTAATATCTGGCATTTTCTGCTATTCAAATACCAGGCCTTTTATGTACAGCTATTCTAGATTGAGACAGACAACTTTCAGTGAAAAACTAGAGAAAACAGAGAGGTTATGACCCACATCAAAGAGGGACTCATTCCATAATTTATCATCATCTTATTTGGAAAATAAATCTCTTAACCAAATTTAATACTAATGGATGCAATGCGTATTCACACTCACTCTTATTCAATATCTCCAGCATACTGAATAGCCTGTCAAAAGCATATGAACTTCTGCTGTTAGGGGGTTGCCACTGAAAAAAAGTGACTCACTCAACTAGTCTGATTAACAGAGGTATCCAAGATACTTTGCTGGAGAATCCTAGAAGTGGTGCTTCTATTTAGAGGAATCTGCTTCAGCAGTACTTTTTGAAAGCCAAACAAAAACATACTGACTAATTCAACCAATTATCTAATAAGACATGCACAAAGAATTGCACATCATATCCTTTCTTGGTTCAAATAAATGGTGATTCAAATTTATTAACTGGTGGATGATGTTTACATTCAATAATCCTAACAGATGTAGCTATAACAACTGTATCAGGATGACTAACTACAAGTTTTCACGAAGACAATACGGGTCTGCAACTGTTTCAACTGTATTTTTCACTCCACGCATCTGATGAAGTGGGTTACTAGCCCACAAAATCTTATGCCCCAACAAATTTATTAGTCTGTAATGTGCTACAAGCACTCCTTGTTGTTTTTGCCGATACAAACTAACATGTTACCCCTCTTAAACCTGTTTCATTTGAGTGAGGCCACAGCATTATTATCCTTTGTTTGGGCTGAAGAAATTATTTTCACAAAAAGAGATTAGAAATACAAAAATGTCATTATATCAATCTGGTGAAAAAGATATCTGATCAGATAAATGGTGTCTGAGATGGTCTATACACTATTTTAAATCTCAAAACCTTAAAAGGTTTTCTATATAAATTGGTATTAAGCAGTATTCTTTCAATTAACGGGCAATTCATCCAATCAAACATAGCAAAATAAGTTAATACACGCCATTCAGCCAACATAGATTAAACTAAACAACTGACCGCTAGGAAAGAAGCGGAGAACTCTGCAACATTTCTGATACAAGTTGTTTTAGAGCTAGGAGTTCTTTTTTCAATTTTTCAGATCAAAATAGAAAATCTAATTTTTGCTAAATTACTTTAACTTCATAAATGTTTAAACATGTATTAATTATACAAAAACAACATATTTCCTATTTGATACCTGCAGTCCTGGAATAAATCGAGTATCTTTTTCAACTAACAGGAGTTGAGCAACATCAGCATTGAGAATGGATCTTGTAATTCCTCCTGGCCCAGGGCCCACCTCACAGACATGGGCATTTTTCAGCTTGCCAGCCTGTCTAGCTATTTTATCTGTAAGTCACAAAGCACATACAAAGCTTTTATTTTGCAAGGCACTGAGCTCACCAAGATCAGTGTAGTTTGTGTTTCTACAGTAAACAATGAGTTTATCACAGAAGAGACATAAACAATGGAACCTCCTGGTTAAATGAGGGGAGTACTGTTGTTTTATGGAGCCAGCAAGACAGCACAGAATTCAGTTTCATTTCTAGATTACCAGAGAATATCATATAACCAGAGAGCTTGCAGAGTCAGGTGCTCAATGTATTTTGTTAATTACAGAATCTATTTAAAAAGACAGAAAGTACAAATAGGATAACTCATTTCTCATTCTGGTAGGTAACCCCTGTGGCATCTCTGCAGAGTCAGTCCATTTTAAAGGGAAAATTCCATTACACTCATGCAGTTCCAAAGAAACATAAAACAAACACGGCTAAAGAGGAGAAGCCTGGGGATTAAGGTGTCTAGGAAACAGAGCTATTTGAGATAAGAGATTGGGGAAGCCTGGAATAAGAACCAGGAAAGATTAGGGCCAAATGGAGCAAAGTTGGTGGTGGACAGTTAAAGGAGGGGGAAGCAGAGAAATCAGTACGAAAGGAGGTGGAGAAAATCATGGTCAGACATAAGGAGAATACAAGGAGCCGTGGGTTTTTTTAAAAAAAGCAGTATGCAAAGTGGAACCACTTCAACAGAAGAGGCTGAGTGAGACCCAGACTCGAATACTCAATAGGTTGACAGGGCACCTAGCAGGTAGCAGAGCAGGATTCAAGTCCCCGCTCCACATCAGGCAGTGTGAGGATTTGAACCTGCTTCCCCCCATTACTTAGATGCGTAGTCAGCCTCTGTGGTATTGGATATAACGGGTCACAGACAGCACAACCATCTTCTCTGTTTTAAGCAAGGCCTGATCTACCAGATGCATCTTACAGGCAAAGCAAGCAGGGGATGTCTATCTTGTGAATCCCGCTGGCGCTCAGGTGTGAATTAGACACTAAGCTGCTCCATGGTATGAGGACTGAGATGGCAGTGTGCATGATAGGGTTGCCAACCCTCCTGGATTGGCTGGGAGTCTACCAGAATTGGCCTCAATCTCCCAGTGACTACTAAACACAATCCAGGAGATTTTAACAGGCCAAAAGTCCAGCCTCCACGCACTGCCCCCAAGCGCCGAGTCAACAGCTCCCATTGGCCAGGAACTGCAGCCAATGGGAGCTGTGGGGGGCAATAACTGAAGGCAGGGGCAGCACAGGGAGCCACCTGGCTGCCTCTGAGCCTGGGAGGCAGACATGCTAGCGACTTCCAGGAGCTGCCTGAGGTAAGCGCCGCCTTTCTGGAGCCCGAAACCCTCACTCTCTCCCACACCCCAACCCCTTGCCCCAGTCCTGAGCCCTTCTGCACCCAAACTGCCCTTTCTGGAGCCCACACCCCCTGCCACACTCTAATCACCTGCCCTGAGCCTCTTCCTACACCCAGAGCCCTCACCCCAGGCCCAGATCCCCCCTTCTACACCCTGAACCCCTCATTTCTGGCCCCACCCCAGAGCCCTCAGCTGGAGCCTTCACATCACCCTGCACCTCAACCTCCTGCCCCAGCCTGGTGAAAGCAAGTTGGAGAGGGGAAGAATGAGTGATGGAGGGAGAGGGGAATGGAGCGAGAGGGGGCGGGGATAAGTCCTCAGAGAGGGAGCTGAGAAGGGGTGTGGTCTTGGGGAGGGGCAGGAAAAAGGTGTTCGGGTTTGTGTGATTAGAAAGTTGGCAACCCTAGTGCATGCCCACCAGCAGAAATTTAGATGCCCAGGGGCTATCACCAGTGGAGTCTTAGGTACCTAGGCAATTTAAGCACCTATAAAGTTAGGTGACAGCTGAGCAAGGGTTTTGAGTATTTAAATTTTGGACTTAGGAACCAAAAATGGCAATTGGGCACCTAAGTCCCCTCTTGTGAATCTCACTTTTAATGTTTATCCACATATGGAGTTATTCCTGATTGACTCCACATGTTTCTCAGAACTATTTTTATTGCATCCTACCTTAATCTGAGTTAACTTTCAAGTGTAGAAAAGCCCTTGGGGATTTCATACCCACACTGTGCAACTACTGCACAATAGAACCATCTCTAGGTCAGCAGAGAAGGAGCAACACAGCTTGGACTCAGCAGCATAGGTGATGTGAACCGTAGTTGAAATGAAGCTGGAGAAATAAATCTGACCCATATAATAAAATAGGCTCAGAAAAACCAGGACACAACTAATAAACTAGGCCATATGGCCTTCCTAGTCAAAGTACATTTTAAAGTAATAAACAAGCAAACACAGCACTTCATACCCTGAACAAATATGATATACAGAGTATCTCATTTTTGAGGCAAACACAGAAGCTATCTAATTGCCTCCCTAATATCCTCTGGTAACTTTTGAGGAGGAATGAGTTTTGTTTTTTTTAAAAAAAAAAATATGCACTGGGCACAGCTCTATAATTAAGATGGAGTTGAATTTTTCATTTAAATAAGAAAATCAATTTTCCGTTATGTATAAATACAGTATAACCCCCCGCTCCCAATACAGCATCTAATCTGCATACAAAATTAAATCTCTGAGCATTTACAGGCAAATGTATTGAGTTAAAATTTTTAAATGTACCAGAATGGTGTTGTGAGGAAGACAAGAGTCCCCATGAAAATAAATGTAGACAACTTAAATGTTGGAGAAAATGAATAAGCAGTTTATGATAAAAAAATCCTACCTGTCAATCTCAAATCCAGAAGAAAATTCTGGGATAGCTGCTTTTGTGCTCGGAGATTAAACAGTTTAATAATCTCCTTAACAGTTGGCAGAGGTGGTAGACGGAATGCAGCCACTTTTCCTGAAGCAGCCATTGGCCAAAACTGTTAACTCTTGCTCCTAAAAGGCAGAGAAAGAAGGGACTAGGAGCAATCAAGTGTACAGTAGGACAGAATTAAATACGTAAGAAACAGAATGAGGTAAAAGACTCAAAATATTTACTTATTCTGATTTTATCAGATAAACCTATTATTTTAGAACAGTGGTGGGCAAACTTTTTGGCCTAAAGGCCGTATCGGGGTTGCAAAACTGTATGGAGGGCCATGTAGGGAAGGCTGTGCCTCCCCAAACAGCCTGGCGCCTGCCTCTTTCCCATTTGCTGCCCCCCGACTGCATCCCCAGAATCCCCAACTCATCCAGCTCCCAGCTCCTTGTTCTCTGACCACCCCCTCAGAACTCCACTCACTATCCAACCTCGCTCTCTGTCCCATGACTGCCACCACCCCTATCCACACCCCTGCCCCTGGACAGGCCCCCCAGGACTTCCATGCTTATCCACCCCCCCTGCTCCCTATTTCCTGACCGCACCCCCCCAAACCTCCACCTCATCTAACTGCTCCCTGTCCACTGACAACCCCCCAGGACTCCCTGCCCCTTATCCAACTCCCCAGCCCCCTAACCATGCCGCTCAGAGCAGTATGTCTGTCAGACGCACTGCCCCGCAGGACTGCGCATCCCACACAGCAGCGTTGCTTTCGGGGGAGTGGCAGGGGCTAGTCAGAAGCGCAGTGGCCGAAGTTTGCCCACCTCTGCTTTAGAAGCATATATTAAAAATACACAAGATTTACAATCTAAGGTCTTAATCTTGCAAACACATATAAATGTGCTTAGTCTTAAACACATGAATTAAAGTTAATGAAACTACTCATCTACTCATATCTTTGAAATTAAGTATTGTGTGCAGGAAGCAGCACTAGAATCATATATATTGGGTGGCCAGACAACAGATATAAAATGAACCCCCCCCTCCAAAAAATAAATAGAGTTAATCCAGAGTTATTTTGATGATTAATTCTAGCCTTTTTTAAACTAACAAGTTATAGTTTTACATAAAAGGGGAAGTCAGTATAAGTGTACAGAAACTGTACACAGTCAATAATTTAATTACATTAATTTCCCCAATGAAAATAAAAACTATTTCCTCTTTTCCCTGAAACATCAAGTTTGGTGATAAGAGACAAAGGAGGAAGAAAGCCTAAGTGTCATTTTCCACAACATTGGCCACACTTTTTTATCCTTTTAACTCTGATTCACCAGATGATGGAGAAAAGGGCCTAGGTGCCACAAACATTACCAAAGTGGGCCCCCTTTTCAGACCCATTCCCCTGGCTGAGGAGTTACACAGTATTGTGCAGTGGAGCCTTATAGCCTCAACAGGCAATGTTTCATTGAGATCTGTGTAACCTTGGAGACAAGAGGTCCCAGCATGCAATGGTCCATTTGGATGGAAACCGCTTTCTAGTTAGAACAAGGTACATCCTATAGCTCAGCAATTCTCAAACTGTGGGTCAGGACCCACAAGTGGGTTGCAAGTTGATTTTAATGGGATCACCAGGGCCGGCCTTAGACTCGCTGCTGGGGTCTAGTGCATAAAGTTGAAGCCAGAGGGCTTCATCCCCCGAGGCCTCGGGCTCAGGCTTCAACCCTATGCTTGGAGGCTCAGGGTTTCTGCCCTAGTGCCCAGCGAGTCTAATGTCAGCTTTACACAAGCCCGAGCCCCACCACAGGGGGCTGAAGTCTAAGCCACTTAGCTTCGGAGGCCCTGCGGCATGGGGTCGTGCAGTGATGCTGTCAGACAGCGATAGTATCCCACTGAGACCCACCGCCAGACACCTGAACCAGAGCTGTAGCCTGCACACGGGCCCCTGCGCTACAGGGGCGGGCGCTGATCTGCACCAGCGCGTGCAGCTTTTAACAAGACTTGGCACTTGCCGGAGCTCCGCCAGGGACAAACCCCATTTTCCAGTCAGCCCAACCAGCGCTGCCCACGACCTGCTCACTGGCCGCCGGACGCCTACAAGCGGCGAGTGAAACCGCCCGCAAGGCCCACGGGTCTCACCCGCTGCCCTCCGCCCCCAACAGTCACACACCTGGGGCAAAGGGGGGCTCGCGCAGGCGGAGGCCCGGGCAGCGCGCGCCCCGCTAAATAGGGGGCGGGGCTTCTGGGCTCCGCCTTCCCCCGCGCGCTTGTGGAGCGGCGCGTTTTGTATCGCGGCAGGGGCGGGGATAGGACGGGAGGGAGGTGACGCAGCGCCCCGTGAGGGAGGGATCCCGTGCCCTCCCTCCTGGTCCCGCCCCACGCCCCCCATCACGGGCCCCTGCGCAGAGGCTTTGCACATGCGCAAAGCACCAAACGAGAGGGGAACATGGGCGGAAGCTGCCCACGCGTAACTTACGAGTGGAGGCCGTTGTCGCGTGGAGCGCACCCGAGCGGGAACACGCGCGAGAGTCCGGCGACTGCTGACTACTGGGTTGTTTTTTTTAAATGTAACTTTATTAGCGCGTTCACCAATAACAACAGGCCCGCGGCGCAATGACCCGGACATGGAGGAAAGCGAACCGGAAACAGAATTTCGGCGCCCAATCAGGCAATCGATGGTCTCCTCGTAGCGCATGCGCCCCGCCGTCCTCCACAATCTTACGCGCCGCCTTCTCGGGTCTGGATAGAGGTTCACATGCGTCATTTCCGTACGTAGAGGAGCGGTGGTCTTACTGCGCATGCGCGCTATTGGTCTCTCAACATTCCTTCGCCGCCGCACGTGCCCTTCCTTCAGCTAGTGCACAGAAGTGTCCTGCTAACGCGGCCAGGGAGTTGCCGCTGCAGGTTACAGCTGGGTTCAGCTTGTGCTGCCCTTGCCACCACATGATTAACGAACGTGCAATCCGCTGTCCCGACTTCTGCTGCTGCCGATCCTGCTTCCGCTTGCTCACGAGACCCCCTGCCGTCCTGAAGTTGGAGCCACATGGAAGGGGGCTGGTTCCTGGGCAGAGTCTCACTAGTGTTGTCACCTTTTTAATGGCCGTTAACTGGACCCCCAAGGAGGGGTCTGCCATGTGCTCTGCCTCTTCCCTCAAGCCTCAGCTCCCCGTTTTCCATGCTCCCCCAGGGCATGCACCTGCTCCATCTCCCCGCCTCAGCCCCCGCATTAAAAAAAAAAAAAAGAAAGAAACACATTTCTGGGCTTCTCAAACGGCACTGGGACACACAAGCCGAAACTCAGACTGTCCAGGTAAAAAACGGATAGGCAGCAACCCTAATCTTCCCTGGGCAGCCAGGTCCAGCCATGTAGATCCAATAACCTAACTGGGGTGTAAAACTAAGAAGTTAGGGGGTCAAAACACAAGGGGGCAGACTCACAATAGGACAAAGGCATTGCAGGGCTCAGCATCACAATACCTAATGTTTAGGTGTTACGTCACTCAGAGGAGTCTAGCCCCACATTTGGTTCTCAGGCTGTCTATACAATCCATATCAAGAACCGAGCACCTACAAATGGAATCACTAGAAAGCCTGCAAATTGAGGGAACAGCTTCAAAAGGAGAGATTGAGAGTGACCTAACCCAGAAAATACCTTAGCTCAGTGGTTTGGGCAGTTACCAGGAATATGGGAGATCCTGCCACACGTAATGCAGTGTGGAGATTTGAAATTCTGTCTCCCACATTCCAGATGAATAACCTAACTCCTGGCTACTGGTATTCACACATGCCCATGCATTCACCCCACAATTCCTAGTCTGGTAACTTGATAGCCCTGTGGGCTTTGGGGTGCTGTGGAAACACTGGACTGGGCTACTGTGGAAACACTGGCAAGAAGGGCATGGGAATATTTAATATGAGAATCATGCTGGGGTTTAGGCATGAGCTAAGGTATCGTGCAGCATCCTGGCATTAGATGTGTGCAGTGTTGTGCATGCTTACTTGCAGAAACTCAGGCACCTAGGGAATTTGGGCACTTAAGAGAGTTAGACAGCAGATGAGTGGGGGTTTTGAAGATGTCAGTGGTGCCTAAATGTTGGGCATGTAAAGTGACAACTAGATATCTAAATCCCTTTGTGGTTCTAGTTCAAAGTTTTTAGCAACATTGATGTGTTAACAGTACTGCCCTGAAGCATGTTTCAGTCTTGAAAGTGATGTTTTCCAGAAAATTATGAGCATATAAAACAGGGCTTTAAGAAAAATCACTCTACAGCCTTTGCTAGACTTACATTAGTATGAGCAGAATAAATATAACATTATTTATCCAAGACTCTTGAAGCTCAAACATAATTTATCCTAAGAAAGCCTCTCAGTTGATTTAGTGTTATCCCCATTTACAGTTGGAAATGGAAGCACATAGACATTGATGTCTCAGTTTTCAGAAGTCACTGCAATCAATGGTAGCTGCAGATACTCAGTAGCTTTGAAGAGCCAGCCATAGATGACTTGCTTAAAGTGGTACTCCAAGTCTGGAGCACAACTAATAATACAAAGCAGATATTCTGACTTCCAGTCTCTTTAGGGTATGTTTACATTAGAGGGCTGGTTGTTTTTTTTAAACTTGAGTTAACTAATTTCCAAGTTTGTGGTTTGCCCAATTCTGCACACCTAGGACTTGATTTTCAGCAGTACTCACCACCTGCAGCTCCCCTTAATTTCCACTGGAGTTGAGAGTGCTAAAGCACCTCTGAAAATCATGCCTTAGGGGTCTCAAGTTGGAGGAAATTAGATTTAACGCCTCAAAGGATCCCATGGGAATTAGGCTCCAAAATCCCTTTGGGGATCTGGGCCTTCATGCACTTAACTCCCTCTGACTACAGTGGGAGTTTCAGGGCCCATTCAGCAGCTTGCACTATCAGCTGCTTAGTGACACTCCACCTATGAATGACAAAATAAATCAAGCAATTGATATGTCACAAGTGTTTGAATTACAGGACATACTGTAGCTAAAAATATATGTACAATACACTTTTTTCAAGATTTTCCTGTACTGGTTGTAAGTGTCCCCTGTTGACATCAGAAGTGATTGGGCATGACAGAGAATGTTCCTTTCTTGGGTACTGTAGAACTAATGATGGGTTTTAAGTATCTAATGATTTTATTTTTTTCTTTCTTTGCTGATTGCTTGACAGGGTAAGTGATTTGTAAGAAGCTGTTTTCTGGAAGTGGAATATTTAATAAAAAGCCATGGGGAAGCACTGGAGAAGTGAAGTGCATATTGGTAGTTGCAGGTGGAAAAGTTCATTGAAGGGTTTCCAGTAAGTAACCTTCAATCAGGGGAAATCATTGAGGGAGGGATTCTAGGTAGCATTCAGTGAATAAAGTCTCTACATCAGTAACAAATTCCCAGTAATACAATAACACATTACTGGGATCTACTGATTTGTTAAAGTCCCTGTAATAAAGAGTAAGGTGAGCAGGTTGGGCCCCCATCCTGCTCCGTTTGAAGTCGATGGGATTTGTACCGGCTGAGACCGATGTACTTTGAATTATAAAACAGATAAGTATCAAGTTATGTAAAAGGTCATGGAATCAGCAGAGGTATTCAGAGCCATTGATGGAAATAGCATATTTAAATGAAAATTTAAATGTACACTAAAGAAAACATTTTACTGTCCATATCTAATTGTAATGACTTAAGTCATTAAAAATATTTCAAAAGCAATAAGATTAACAATCAAATGGCAAACCAACATCCTGACAGCTTCATAAAGTAAATTAAGACTGAAGATATTCATAGCCTTCCGAAGAACCCAGGAAAATCAGACCATTTCACAGATGTTTTAAAGTAATTTTTATATACATATATATAATTACTTTTGGTTGATTTAATAGTTGGTGAAACAACTTCTAAATTAACTGAAAGTATTTAAAAATGTTAGGCTACTTTTCCCCCTACTTAGGTTATTCATATGGCCCACGGACCGCAGTTTACCGACCCCTCTTTTAACCACTCTCCTGTGTTCTGGTTTTTTATTTTTTGGGGGTGGGGGAGAGGTTATTTTTGGTATAAGTAACCCAAAAATGTAGAATTTTGGAACACTGATGAGTCTGTTTTCAGGGCATTGCAATTTACGAAAGTGTTGTCTGACTCATTTCAAGTTTGCAGAAAAATTCTACCTCAGCCCCAGGTCTAACTTACTGAATGTAAGAATGGCCCTATTGGGTCAGACCAAAGGTCCGTCTAACCCAGTATCCTATCTTCTGACAGTAGCCAGTGCCAGGTGCCCCAGAGGGAATGAACAGAACAGGTAATCATTAAGTGATCCACTCCCTGTCGCTTATTCCCAGCTTCTGGCAAACAGAGGCTAGGGACACCATCCCTGCCGATCCTGGCTGATAGCCATTGATGGACCTATCCTCCACGGATTTTATCTAGTTCTTTTTTGAACCCTGTTACAGTCTTGGTCTTCACAACATCCTGTGGCAAGGAGTTCCACAGATTGAATGTGTATTGTGTGAAGAAATACTTCCTTTTATTTGTTTTAAACCTGCTGCCCATTAATTTCATTTGGTGACCCCTACTTCTTGTGTTATGAGAAATAGTAAACAACACTTCCTTATTTACTTACTCTTCACCAGATTTTATAGACCTGATATGATATGACTTCTCTGCCCACCAGGAGCACCACTAGCTTCAGGGCAATTGGAAGGATCTGCTGCCATTCCATCAATATTGTATTGGTATCTAGTGAAGAGTTTCCATTGAAAGGGTGAGATCTCTGTGGCATTTTAAATAGTTAGCATGGTATGTTGTAGTCTATAATCTCAAGAAGATAAAAGCTTGTTTATTCTTTGCTCCTCTTTTTATGAACGCTAATGATATTTTCCTTCTACAGATTTCTCTTGAGCTCAGTAAATGGCATATTTACATTGTGTTTCTATATTTATAGACATTCACTTTATTACAGTTTAAGAATTATCTCAAGAATGAAAATATAATCACGTTGACCTTAAAACTAATGTGTTGCTTGGAATTACTATTGGTAGGTTTTAAATATATTCACCTTGTTCTGGAAAATGGGCTTAAAGAAAATGCCATCCTCATTAGAGTTTTGTGGCCTGCAGCCTAATAGAGAGATCCATGTGACCATTAATTTACACCAATTTAAAATAAATAAAAAGACAGACTATAACTGGTTATCTTGTGTTGTAAAGTGACCCAAAACCACCCAAACGGGGTTAGAACTAGAAAATTTATTTCCCACCCTACTGAAAATTTCCTTACCACAAAGTCCCTGATCTATTGTTTGTTCTGACAGGTGTTGTTTTCTATTACAGTGGATTCCGGTTAATTGGGACACATCGGGACTGGAACAATTTGGCCTGATTAAGTGGCTTCCCGAATTAACCGAAGTAAATAAAAAGGGACGCCTTGCTTCCGTTCTTTGCGATGTGTCCCGATTAAGCGGCTGCCCCAGTTAACCGGTAGCCCGATTAACCGAAATCCACTGTATTCTTTAAAACAACAGAATCATAAAAATGTAGATCTGGAAGTAGTCCAGCCTTCTGTACTCAGGTAGGACCAAGTATACCATTCTGACAGGTGTTTATTTAGCCTCCTTTTAAAAACCTCCAATGATGGGGGTTCCACAACCTCCCTTAGACGCCTATTCCAGTACTTAACTGTCCTTATAGTTAGAAAGTTTTTCCTAATATCTAACCTAAATTTCCCTTGCTGCAGATTAAGCCCACTACTTCTTATTGTACCTTCAGTGGACATAGAGAACAATTGATAACCATCCTTTTTGTAACAGCACTTAACATATCTGAAGACTGTTATCATGTTCCCCCTCAGTCTTCTTTTCTCAGGAGTAAACATGTCCAGTGTTTTTAACCCTTCCTCATAGGTCAGGTTTCTAAAACTTTTATAATTTCTGTTGCTCTTCTCTAGACTCTCTCCAGTTTGTCCACAGTTTTCTTAAAGTGTGATGCCCAGAACTGGATACGGTACTCCAACTGCATCCTTCCGAGTGCTAAGTAGAAGGAGGCAATTAGACAATTACTTCCTGTGCCTTACATATGACATTTCTGTTAATATACCCCAGAATATTAGCCTTTTTTATAGCTGCATTACATTGTTGACTCATATGCAATTTGTGATTCACTATAATCCCAAAATGCTTTTCAGCAGTACTACTGTCTAGCCAGTGTTTGTATACTTGTGTTTGTATACTTGATTTTTCCTTCCTAATTGTAGTACTTTGTCTTTACTGAATTTCATCTTGTTGATTTCAGACCAATTCTCCAGTTTGTTAAGCTCGTTTTGAATTCTAATCCTGCTCTCCAAAGTGTTAGCAACCCCTCCCAGCTGGGTGTCATCTACAATTTGTGTTAGCAGCCCCTCCCAGCTGGGTGTCATCTGCAAATTTTATAGGCATATCCTCTCCATTATTCAAGTGATTAATGAAAATATCAACTACCAGACCCAGGAAAGACCCATATGGGTTCTGACTAGATACATCCCTCCACTTTGACAGTGAACCATTGATAACTAGTCTATGACTTCTGTCTTTCAACCAGTTGTGCACCCATCTTATAGTAATTTCGTCTCAACCACATTTCCTTAGTTTGCTCATGAGAATTTCATGTGGGACTGTGTCAAAAGCCTTGCTGAAATCATGTTATAGCATGTCTACTGCTTCTCACCTATCCACTAGACCAGTAACCCTGTCAAATAAAGAAATTAGGTTGGTTTGGCGGCATGCATTGCTCTTGACAAATCCCCACCAAAAGCAGCCCCTGCCTATGTCATTCTCCGGCGCGCGCCCCCCCCCCCCCCCCCCCCCCCCCCCCCGCCCCGCACCCCCGTAACCCTGCCTAGGCCAGATGTCGGGTGTGCGGCTCCCCTGTCTGTGCAGCTGTTACCATGGCTGGGCTGTGGTTCCAAGGGCACCCCCTCCAGCTGGACCTGGGTTGGAGAGAGCTGTGCAGACAGCTGTGGTGAGCTGGCGCAGAGTCGCAGACCCTCCACCTGCCCAGGGCGCCCTGAGGCCTGGGACATGGGCCAGGGGCTGCTCTCAGCACCCCGTACCGCAGGCAGATGGAGGGTCCGCGCCGTTCCTACAGCTGCCCGGGCTCCTTGGCCGGGCTCCATGCTGGCCTGGCCGGACACAGGACCAGGCCAGACGGACACAGGACCTGGCCAGACGGTCCAGGCCTCGCCAGGCCCTCCCCCTCAGTTCCAGCACCACTGGAGCCAGCCAGTTCTCTGTGTCACTGTGGGAGTGGGCAGAGCCACTCCTCCAGCAGCAACTGCTGCTCTTCCCGCCCCCAAGTGGCAGAGGCCCATTACTGCAGGTGACTGGACTTTTAGTGCCCAGTCAGCTGTGCTGAGCAGACACTGTCAGTTTCACTTTTGGACCGGATGTTCCAGTCAAAAAGGAGACACCTGGCAACTCTAGTACTACAACAGGAGAAACTCTAGGAAAGATTGTTTCCCAAGGATCCTTTGGGATGTGTCAGGACTGTTCCGCAGGCCAGTGTAGATGAGGGTTGAGAGTAAGACCCTGCCTTCTCCCAACCCGCTTTGGGGTGATGTGTATCCATACGGCGTACGAATGAAAAAGTCATTGGATTCACCTAGGCGTAAGGACTGAGATTACATTTGGCCTTAAAGTGGGGGTGGGGGCTCCTTGCACTCCCCCTTTTTCTGCACGTCTGTGCAACAGCCAGTCACAATCTGGCCCTGAGGGTGAAAAAGGCTTTATGCAGTTTGGGGTATTTAAACCTAGTAGTTACTCATGGTCCACTTTAAGAGAACTCTCTATGAAGATATTTTTATGGCAGTAGAAGAGTACAGACAGTGAACTTTTTAGCTACATTACTCTGTGTCTTTTTAATGCCATGTGCAGTACAGGAAATATGATTCTGTGAGTTTAAGATGCTATCTTCAACCTCCCAGAAAAACTCTTAAGTTGCATAATGGAAAAACTGTGAAGAATAAATGCTGAAGGTCTCTGGTCTGGCCACTGGGTGCCGCTTTTGTTCCATGTTAAGTGAAGGCTACAGTCTTCACTAGTGAACAAAATATTTAAATAACTACAGATAGTGGAGTCATACTGCCAGAATATTAACACTGTATCTGGAAATAAAAGCAGAAAATCAGTGAAACAAGCCTACAGTGAAGAATGAAGGCAAATGTACTAAGCAAAATTGAAAGTATAAGTCCTAACAAACCTGAAAAATAAATGTAGTTAAATGCACGACTAGATAGCTCTTCTAGATTTTGGAAGCTTTCAAGTAAGTTAGGCCAAAATTTACATTTTACTAAAAAGGAGCAGGAAGAGTGCTTACAAAACCTAATTTAAATAGAAAGGATTTTGTGACATTTTAAAATTTCAGTGTAAAGGTTGTTTTGTTTTGTTTTTAATTATAATGCAATTTCAGAACCCAAAATGTATCAGCACGCTGCTAGTGATAAGAATTAGAAAGTGAAGTGTAAAATATACAAACACAGTATAAGTAATGAAAAGGTATTATTCAAGTTTTTATACACCAAGGTGTTTTCCTCAGAAATATATGAGGATTAGACCAGCTTCTCAGGTAGTATAATGTTCCATTAAAGTCAATGCTGATTTATACATCAACTACTCTGATTTATTTGTTAAAATCTTGACAGTGTCTAACTCTTAAATAAAAACCCTTATCTTAAAATCCTTAAAAATATTACTGCATTGCTGTAGTTAACAATCTGGCCTTTTTAAGACAGATCCCAGTGCACTGTGACCCAAAGATTCAACTAGGTGGTGATAAACTAATATAATTCTGACTGTTCATCTGACAAAGGCTTGTCTGAAAACTTAAAACACACAGCTCTCCCTAAACTGGTTGCGGAATGGCTAGTCAGCCTTGTAGACTGAATAAACACTGTTCAAAATTGGTTTTAAAAATTGTATTTCAAGAATTGTTATTAATTATTATTATTATTATTATTATTTATTATCTGTATTGTGGTAGCATGAAGGAGCCCAAGTCATGGACCACGACTGCATTGTGCTAGGGGCTGTGCAGAGCAAAATGATGGTCCATGCACCAAGGAGCTTACAATCAAAGTGTAGCACAGGAGAGAACAGATGAATAGAGACAGATTGTAGAGTACAAGGGAACAATGAGACAGTATTGGTCAGCATGATAGGCAGTGGTCTCCACCCACCAGAGGCGTTACACCATTATCAAAACACTTAATTCTATTTTTTTTCTTAAATGACATTTCACTGAAGTCAACATAGTTTTGAAACAATTTGACAAATTGGCATTTTTTATTAAAAAATTCTGACCCATACTCAGAGAAAATATGAGAGGCCTAGAAATTAGAGGTGGAAATTACAGTTTTACTGGGAGTGAGTAAGGGTTGTATCTTAAGATTTATTCGGTAGTTTATCTAGTCCTATTTGTAATAACTCAAGAAACCATGCTTCTGGCAATTCCTTATTAGGATATTTTCTCTTATTTTTTAGCCTAAAGTGTCCTTTTCTCAGTTTCATTCATTTTCCCTCATTATATTTGTTGGATTATTGTAAGTTATTATTTATTATTTGTGTTACCAGAGCACGCAGGAGTTCTATTCATGGACCAAGACCCAATTGTGCTAGGCACTGTACAAATACAAAACAAAAAAAATGTTCCCTGTCCCAAAAAGTTGACAATCTAACTATAAAACAATAGACAACAGAGGGAGACAGACAGACAGGACAGGAGAAGGAAACTATGAGACAATCTTGGTCAGCATGACAGGAAGAGGTCTCAGCACACAAGCAGCCTAATTGTTGTCAAGTTTTTTGTAGGCATCACAGCAAAGTAGGTATAAAGAGGAATTTGAAGGAGGAAGATGAGGTTGCTTAGATAATGAGGTAACTTTTTGGATGTTTATGAGGAGCTCCTAGCAAGCATGAGGCACAGCATGAGAGAAAGCACTAAGGCTCTTGTTTGAAAATTTAACAAGTGGAAACTAGAGGCTGGCTTCATTGGCTAATGGGAGGCAGGAGTCAACATTTGATTAGTGGATGAGAGTTGATAGGGTAGTGATAGGCTGTGAAGGGCCTTGGAGAGAAGAGAAGCAGTTTACGTTTGATGCACTAGAGAAGAAAGACCCAGTGCAAGGATGAAAAGAGAGAGATAACAGTACTCAAAGCGACAGCTAAGAAAATGATCTTTGCAGCAGTTTTTAGAATGCATATGAGTGAGGCAAGATCAAATTTTTCTAGTCCAATTGAAAGTGTATGGCACCTAGGCTTCTAAGTGAAATAAGCCCTTTTGAAAATGCGATGTAGACCCATATCCTCAAATATATTCAGGTGCCTAATTCCTATTGATTTAAATAGGAGTTGGCGACCAAAATACCTTTGAGGATCTGGGCCTTGGGCACTTTTGAAAATTTTACCCTTTGTACTCTCATGTACTGAGGGAAACTCCTGTAATAAATATTACAAATATTAATATGACTCACCTGATAACAGTCCAATAAAGAGTTACTAGCAGGTCTTGTTTCATAGTCAAATATATTTAATAGGAATGCAAATAAACTAAAATTACATGGAATCTCAATTGTTGATCACTTCCCAAGTTAAAACCATTTTACAAAAACGTAAAGGTAGTTTTCAAACACTTCCGATACAAATTCACTAGGGAAACAATCTTTTTCCTCTTCTTCAAGGTAAAGGAATGTGCTCTTGTTTTTTATTTTAGTATTGTTCCAGATGGCAGTATGGTTCAATAATTTTGATTTAAAAAATTGATCAGTTTGGTCTCCCTTGTCCAAACTTCCTTATTATACTTTAATATTAGGATACTGAACCTTTTCATTGGCACGACTATGCAGGATTGAACTGGCAAAGATTCCATTTCTAGAGCTTCTAAATGTATCCAAGTAAGAAGTGGCTCAGTAGGTAAAAGAAAAAGAGTCAGCTGTAAAAAATGTGTTGCAAGATAATGTAATTCTCTAGTTGGAAACCTTATGTCACCTTTTGTTTTTATGAGCAGCTAATTTTTCTGTTTTAATTCTTGGTCTTTTCCCTTACCACAGAAGGATTTGAATTATGTTCTGAATCCTTTTAAAGTGACTGGGTGGAATTTAACGTGGCAGCATGCTAAAAATTAATTAATCTGTGGAACTACTATCATTTTGATGGTTTGAGTTCAACCCTACAATAAGAGCATCAATTAGCTCTAATTCAGTAACTGGATTCCCAGATTGATAATGTCTCATAGCATAGTTTCCAATACTCTGTTGAACAATTTGCCCAAGTGCTTCATGACTTTGGCAGCCAATGGAATTTCATTTATGTGGTAAAGTATGAGGGCAGATTTGGACAAGGGAAGTTCTTCACTTTTTTTGCAGATTTACTTTACAGATAGAGAATTTTGAAAATTAATTGATTGCTTTTCTCAGATGAACTTTGGATTTCTTTGTGTAACGTTTTAAACTAACACTAATCGAGAGAAGTAAGATATCACCCCCATAGAATAGTGCCTATATTCACCCATCCCATTGCAGCTACTGTTTTCTGATTACTTCTTAAAGAAGTAAAATGTGCTAAAAACGTCCCCATTAATTGTATAGAAAATAGTGAGTGGAATGAGGAAGAATGAAATTACTGATGTAAATAACAGTATCACAGATATACAGCATTAAATATACTTTCAAGGCAAGATAATAACCACATCATCAGATGGCAGTTATACACTCACTAGCCTGGATTTCTACACAGCCAATAACGGAGGTGATAAAGAATCAGGATGAACACTTCAAACCTGGTTCAGATAGGATTTATATTAAGCTGTTAAAGGAGACTAGACAAGAGATGAACAGATCTGCGTCTGTAATCTTAGAAAATTCTTTAAGTATGAGTGAGGTAAGAGAAGTCTGAAAGCAAGGAAATGCACTGCAGTATCAAGAGTCATAAAGGGGATAAGTGCATCCCAGGAAACCGAAGCAGAACATTATTTATTTACTTAACTCTATTCTTTGCCATTGTATATTCTCTACATGAAATATTTAAAAAGAGTCTTTCGTCCTGTTGAAAACTCTCTGATATACCATACATAAAAATTAAACCTCAGCTACCCTGATAGTGCTGAAGCACAGGGTCTGATCCTGCTATCATTTAAACCACTGGTAGCTGGAACACCAAATCTTGTTTCTCTTCTCTCATTAGGGTAAAGAGTGCCAGGACAAAAATCCATGCTCAGGCGTTTGGATAATATTGCTTATTAAAGACTATTTAAAAAGCCCTGTTTCTTTCTCTCCCCATCACGGTTGTTCATTTTTAACCCACTTAGTAATATTCTAAATCTATTTGTCTCTCTATATATCTTATTTTAACTCATAATCCCACTTAGAATTCAGCCCATTTTTAACTATTAAATAGAGCTTGTTTGATGTCAATAAAAGTTCTGTATATTTCTCTGTTACTTTACTGAAGAAATCTACTGTATGTTACAGCATCTACTTGGCACGTAGGCATTTTGGCATATACATACACCTGTTTATTAGGAATCCAAAATATTTGCCATTAAAAACATTTTAGCCGCTGGGCTAAGAATAGATTAGGTCAGGGGTGAACAAACTTTTTGGCCCGAGGACCACATCGGGGTTCAAAATTGTGTGGAGGAGCCTGTAGGGAAGGCTGTGCCTCCCCAAACAGCCTGGCTCCCTCCCGATCTGACCCCCATCCACTTCCTGCCCCCTGACTGCCCCCCTCAGAGCCCCTGACCAATCCAACCCCCCCACTCCTTGTCCCCGATTGCCCCACTCTGGAGACCCCCCCACCCTAACTGCTCCCCAGGACCCCACCCCCATCTAAGCTCCCTGCACCCAGTCCCCTAACTGCCCCAACCTCTAGCCACACTGCGCCCGTTGGCAGGCCCTCTGGGACTCCCATACCCTATCCAATGCCCCTGTTTCTCGTCCCCTGACTGCCCCCCGAGACCCTCTGGCCCTAATCCAACCCCAATCCCAGCCTCCTTACTATGCCGCCAGACACACTGCTGCGCTGATCTGCCGGAGCGTGCAGCCCCGTTCCTCAGAACGCTGTGGAGGAGGGGGACAGCGAGGGAGTGGGAAGGAGCTAGCCTCCCCAGCCAGGAGCTCAGGGGCCGGTGAGAAGGAGCCCATGGGCTGGATGTGTCCCATGGGCCGTAGTTTGCCCACCCCTGGATTAGGTTAATTTCAAGAATGGCTAAAATTGGTGAGATATATAAGGGGCAGATTCAGGCTGACTCTGCTTAGGTGCTCAGGCAGGTGAGAGTATTGGCCCATCCTTACACCTCTGGAGAGCAGAGTCAGAAAGAGAACCCAGGAGTAGAGCTGAGCCAATGATGGATATTTTGGGTTTTTTTGGCAATTTCGAAAAGCAAAAGTAAATATTTTGGGTCAGACAAAATGACTTGATTTGCCTAAATAGAAATGTTTTGTTTCCATTTTGATCTTTTTTTAAATGGTTTTGAAATAAAATTAAAGGAAGGTTTGAAATGTAACATCATTTCAAACCACAAGGGCAAAACGTTTAATTTCAAAAATGTCAAAATTAAGTATTTCATTTTTTTTTCTGATTTTGTTTTGTTTTCTAATAGAAACAATTAGGCAAAAATCAACGTATATTTATGAAATAGTTTGATGTCACCGAATTTGAATTTTTCACCCCTCCCAAAACAAAGTTTTATCTGAAATACGCTGGAATCTTAACTCCCAATTTCCTATTCTAACCACAGCAAAAGAGTCTCTTGTTCTGCATCACTTTCTGTGAGCTACTGAGGGCGGTAATCTAGAGTAGCACTTAGGCATATGCTTAACTTTAAGCATGTGACTAATCCCATTGAAGTCAAGGGAACTGACTGCTCAGATGCTTAAGTGCTTTGCTGGATAAGGGCCTAGAGCAGTAAATTTGAATTCTTTATGTATTTGTGTCCTTCCCCAAAGAAACATCTCACTGCTTGTGGACTGCATTATTATTTGTTATGTGTATGTATAGCAATAAGACCACCAGCATGTACCAAAGCACTAAGATATTCATTATAGACAACTCTGACCATTTCAGTCATTTGAACTGAATTCAATTTTTCTCTTTTTAAAAAAGTTTAGTGTTTCACATTTGTAAAATATCATTTGTGCTGATGTTGATTAACAGTACCAAATTTTACTGTCCCCACTTGGACAAAACGCCAATTAATTTAATTGACTAAGTCCTTATGCACTGATCCTGCATAATGGGGAGCACCTTCAATTCTTTTGGCCTTCCTGGATGTTCCATTTAGCTCAACACCTCTCAGAATTAAACCATTTCTTTGTAAACTGGTTTGGGTTCCTTGCTTGAAAAGTTTTTCATAAGTTGAATGTGTTATACTATTATAATGTATTTATGGTAATATATATAGATGCCCTATTTTTATGTGATTGCACTCCCCAACCATACCATGGATATGCCATCTTTTATAATGATTATCATACCTACCATAAAAAATAGTAATAGGACAGTCCTTTAGAACAGGGGTCGGCAACCTTTCAGAAGTGGTGTGCAACTTCTGAAAGGTGCAACGAAGGTCGGCAACCTTTCAGAAGTGGTGTGGTCTTCATTTATTCACTCTAATTTAAGGTTTCGCGTGCCAGTAATACATTTTAACATTTTTAGAAGGTCTCTTTCTATAAGTCTATAATATACAACTAAACTATTTGTGTATATAAAGTAAATATGATTTTTAAAATATTTAAGAAGCTTCATTTAAAATTAAATTAAAATGCAGAGCCCCCCAGACCACTGCGCTGGACCCGGGCAATGTGAGTGCCACTGAAAAATCAGCTCATGTGCCGCCTTCGGCACTCGTGCCAGGGGTTGCCTACCCCTACTTTAGAAGAAATGGCATACTGAATTGTCTAAACTTTCAAAGGCCAATCCAGCAATATCTAGTTATTTGGCACATGGTTTATATTCAAAACACTCAATGTGTTGACATCAGAGCCTGTGTTTTTGTTTCATGCTTTGATATTACGATCAGAGTTGTCAAACTGTGCATCTTAACTATCATCCTTTTGTCTGCTGAATAAGAAATCTTAAAAATAGGATCTTAAATGGCTAGCAGTGCATTGTATACATTCTACATAGTCATCTGAATTTTTCACCGCTACGTGAACTCAGAAAATTGTATGGCTAGTTTATTAAAATTAATGTGCAATGGTCGTTGTTCAATGTAGACATTTTTACATTAATGTAACATAGTCTTATAGTAATGTATAATCAATAAGTGTTCCATGTTGCAGGACTGATCAGGTATCAATGACCTGTTTAATAAGAAGTTTCTCTTTTTTTAGCTTAATCAGTTTTTTAAGATGCATGAGTGAGTACTGTGCTCATGCTAATGGGCATTGGCTTTGGTCAGATACAGTGCAGGCAGGGGTTTTGTGCAACTTCTCACACATGTTCATGCCAAATGTACTTCAGTTTTGACCTACAATTCTTTTGGGTTCCCCTTGAACTGGGAATGCCCACCATGCCAACTCACATGGCGGTTTTGTGAGAAGCTCACAAAGGAACTAGTATGAGACCATTAAACTCGTATTTGACTTGTCAACAAAGCCAGGATTTGTAAAAAGTTTTTTATTAATAAGAATAAATATTTGTGAACAGATACTCATGTCAAAAACTAAATGGCTTTTTGCATGTGTTGTAAGTGCTATCCACATACACCAATGACGGCTAAAAGATGTTTATTTATGTGATGACAGGGGGAGATGTACCGAAAGTTGTATTTCCTTGATTCTTTTCTCTGCCGCACTCTACAAAGGTATTATGCCAACATTTTCAAATTTAGGTACCTAAGTTGAACGTATTCAACCATCTCTGAAAAGTAAATGATTTAAAGTATCTAAATATGGTCCTAACTGTGTAACTTTAGGCATCCAAGTTTTCAGATTTTGGCCTTTAATATTAAAGAATAAAATTCTAGCTAAGCAGTCACGAAGGACTAGAGATGGTCCAGTGATCCAATAAAAGTATCATTTGGATCAGAGTTCAGATCCCAGCCCTGAGCCCTGTCTCTACAACAACCCTCCTATGATTATAAGGATGTCTAAACTTTAAGCTAGAGGTGTACGTTCCAGCCTGGGGAGACATACCTGTGTTACCTCTGATCAAACTAAAAAAATAAGAGTATAGCTGCTGTCGTGTGAGCAGCAAGATGGGCAAGACATCAGAATATGTACCTGTGTGAGATGCGAGGCACATACTCATGCTGGCTGGCCCTTCCCGCCACTCATGCTGTCAGGGCTACACTCTATTTTTAGCATGCTCCATTTTTAGTCACGCCTCCTTGCCCTTGTTGGACCTGCTCCCAGTGGAAGGAGCATTCAGAAGGAGAAACTCAGCTCAGCCTGGGCTGGCTGAGGAGAAGAGTGATTGTGTGCAAAAGCCTCCTGTCAGGAAGACACTGGGACTTCAAGCCGCTGGGACCTACCTGAGCTGCAGGAAGTGAGTTGATTACAGGAACCAAAGGGGATGACTTGCTGTTACCACTAGAGGAGCTTCCGGAGACAGAGCAGAGGGAGCACAAGAGGTAACCCGTGTCTAATTCTGGAGGGACTGGGATGAGGGTAGGAAGCGACCCAGGGAACGTGCTTGAGGATATTTGGACCTGAACCCTGTGTCAGGGCATCTGGTTCTGAAGAGCCCTGGGTCAGAAACTAGTGGAATAATGTGGGCTTGGGTTCCCCTACCCTCACCAGTCTCGCCACTGGGCCATATTGCCATTAGGTGAAATGGCCTCTTGGACTCTTGTCACTGGGTGATACTTTCTCTGTGATATTGCCACTAGGCAAAGCAGCCCCTGGAATCCCAACTGCTGGGCATTATATCCCAGATCATCATTACTCGGCAGTGCTGTTGTCTTGGTACACCCAATTGGCACCCCCAAAAGTATCATATTTAGAAACCCATTAAAGAGTTTGCCTTCACTAGGAAAACAATTGTATTTTCCAAACGTGTCAACTAACCTGTGTTAGTTATCATGTATAAAAACCAAGGCAATTTGCATTTTAACTTGTGTCAAAATGCAGACCTAGTTAGTTCTTACTAGTGAACTCATGTTAAATACAAATTTCCTGCCTCTATTAAGGTTTTAACATAAGTTAACTAACATGTTAGTTCACATATTTCAAAAACACTGTTTTACCTAATGTGGACACAGCATTACTTATGGAGAACATTCTCAAGCATCCACCCCTCCCCTCGTTTTGACTCTGAAGATTCAGAATTGCAGAATTTCTGGGGCAGAGAAATAATAAGGGTCACCATAAGTTACAAATGGAAGAAGAGCAGCTGGATACTGCTATTTGCCTGAATGGGCCTAAACTCATCTAATTTTCAAAACAAGGCAGGTTTGGATCTAATAAGTACTTGGATGGTGACAGTCTGAGAATGCTATGTTTTCTAGGCTTATTGCTTTTTTGTGACAACAAGCTGTAACCTCTTCAAATCTCATAAGCAAAGCAAGTTTGTGTGTAGCCTGTATCTGGGTGAGGCGCTTCCGAAGGGAAAATGAAAGTCTGTGGACTGCACACATCTGCTATGCACAAGAGCGCAGCTGCTAGTCCATCTCCTAGAACACTGCTTTTGGTAGATATGGTTTCACTTCTCATCACTTTGTTTTTCATATTCACATTCAATTAATTTCCCCTAACAAAACTCCAATGCACGATTGAGAATAGCAACACAAATGTGAGTTAACAGTCATTTAAACTCTTCCCTTTCCAGGACAGCTCTCTTTGGATAAACTTTGAGAAATTCCCCTGCTAATCTGGACTACTGAAACCTTTTCAAAGACCCATTCTTTTTTGTAGTTTACAATATTTGGTTTTGCCCAAATACAGCCCTTTATCACACCAGAATGAAAGATGGAGGGGATCCCTTATAATTATACAGTGTATATAATATGATGGAATGCAGTAAGTTTGGCAGACCCTGTTTCATCTTTTAGTGTAAAACAGGGCAATTTTCACTGCACAGTTTCCATGCCAGAGGGGATTTGTGGGGGGAAAAGTTCCAGAGCACGTAAAATCATATATTCTAAATTACACTTCTGGTGAATACAAGTGCACAATTTAAATTCTTGCAGTAAATCTGTTGGTAACATTAATTTTATTGTAAGGTCCAAATAATTAATCTGTAGGTATAGCCCTGTGATTAGTTGGTCAACATTAGTACAGTATGAGATGAGGCTGTGCTGGTTTGACTATATTTTATTTACTAATATTTTTCTCTACAGGCATGAACACTTCCCATTGAAGAAGCTGAATGGACAAATCCATGAAGACATCTTTCATTTTCCCTGGCAGCAGATGTTTTCATATATAAACACAATAGTAGAGTAATTACATATACGTTCACATTATCCTAGCTGCTGTGTGCTTAGTGCTGCTCAAAACAAGGCACTAAGCCAAATCTTCCTAGTTTCCATTTTGATTTAAATTATATCCATAATAAAGGGATTTTCATTCAACCTAAATGCAGTTTCATTCTAGTCTAACAAACCTCCCCCCTTTTTATTATTATTATTGTTATTATTCTTTTCCTTTTATTCTAGGTCACTCAGCCCAAATACAAGTTAAATTCTCCTCTGGTGGTGATAACAGCGATGCTACTCAATGAACTATAACAAGAGCTCTAAATGCATCTCCTGTAGCATACCACAGTGATTTGCAAAAGTGGGAATAAATCAAAGCAGTGAGAGATGCCCTGTTGAGCCAGAAGCTAAATGTTACATCTTGTTGCATGAGGTAAGGGAGAACAGATCCTGTTTTCCTGGCAGCACAATATCTTTGTGCTTGTTACTTCAGATCCAGCCCCATTAAAACAATCATTCAGAATCTACAGGAGATTGTCACCTCTTTCTTTCATGCAATGGCAGCTGGTATTGGTGCTTACACACATTCCTCATTCTCTTCAAGATTTTCCACACACAAAAAAGAAGCTTAATTTATATTTAAAAAATAAGTGTCAGCTTACCCTGAGGCTCATCACTGGCACCAAGGGGAAAAAAAAGATAAATGCCTCTAGGTGAACTGGCAGAGATGTGAATTCTCCACTCACTTTACCGCTACACTATATGCACCACATTAATCATTTCACAGACATTTAGGAAAACTTGCACAATTTTCAAATAAAGATGCATCGTCTTCAACTCAATAACAATACAACTATATCTTGTAGTGCCAGCTTAGTTCATACAAACTCCGTCTCCAAACAGGAGATTTATAAAATATTCCTATAGTCCTCTGGGATGTAATTTTTATCCTTATGTATTTGTTTGATGATATAGTTTTGTCTACTGAATATTTTTCCATGTGTTTATACATATATAATATTGTCATTCGTCTTATTCGACTGCTAACACACTTGGGATGTTTTCTGCTTCACAATTTTATTTCATGGATGGGTAAATGCATTATATGATCCTTATGAACTGTGTTTTACACCTCAGTACAAATCTAATATATTTTTGCTTTTGTTTTTTTAATATAGAGCAGAGCTGAATCTTCTACTAACTTGTGTAAATTCTGTGGGGGTTTCGTGTTTTTAGTTTAAAATTTTTTTAAAACCGTGAATTATAAAGACACCTGAGCCCAGATCCTCAGTTATAGTTAAACCCCTAATTCCCACTGATTTCATTGAAAAAGCATACAATACAATGACATTGATTATAAAATTTCAAAAATGCTGTTTAGAAATTTTCCTTGTTATAGTGAAACTGAACACCCCTTGGATCAGATGATGAATACAAGTTGCACCTCTTTTGCAGGATCTTGGAGAGAGCTTTGGGTCCACAGAAGAATACACCGATGCTGTGGCTGCAGCAGTAACAAAAAGATAACAGAACAAAATGAATAAACCACATCTTTTGACAATCCTCAGTTTTGTTTGAATCTTTTAAAATGGCCTTATGACAAATGCATTTTAAAAGTTTTGCTTGTATTCAGTTCACTAAGTATTATTTTATAACTGTCTATTTTTAATTCTTCGTTAGTGTTTATTACATTTTATTACAGTGTTCAACTGGATTGGTATAGCTGAGGTTTCAAAAAACATTTTGAATGATAACTCTGTTTTTACATTGTCATAGTTTTACCAAAAAAATACCTACTCCATGGGCTGCACTTTTCCATTCTTTGTCTCTAAGTGGAAGTAATTTTTAAAAATGCACAAAATCCCTGCAGTTATTTTTAAGTTCTATGAAGATGATAAAAAATACACATTTCTGCCTCAAGACATAATTTAAAAGTGGCTGAATTTTGAAACTTGACATGCAAGTAGTCCTCATAAAAGAATAAGTCCATGACCAAGTTTGCAAATATCTCTAGGACAATTATGTTACAGATATTAGCTATTTTCTGAACATTAGAATATATCATTTTGAGGGTTTGCTTTTAAAAAGACACTGTGCACATATCCATTAAACATATACAGCACACACTCATTAGCTGTGCACCTACTGGAGTAAATTATCAGAATTTGTGCCATTAGAGCAGGAAGCTAAATCTGCAGCAATGAAGTGCAGCTGATGTTTGCTCCCAATAAGCATTCTCAAAGCAAAGTGCAAATGAGGTTCAAGTAAATTCTAACCACAAAAATAGCGTTGCAGATGTGTTAATACCAAGAAATGTGCACACCACTGAATTTCCAAAGCACACCTATGCCTAAGTGGAAACTGGAGCTCCAAAATGTTTGCACCAGTAATTGCACCTATAAGAACTTGGAATGGCTAAGAATCTGATTTGCTGCTGCTGCCCCAGTCTCTAGCTGGACAGTTCTAGCTCTGTACTCTGTAGCAGGTGTGAATGGTGGATTCATGGAGTAGTACAGCAGTTCTCAAGCTGTGGGTTGGGACCCCAAAGTGGGTCACGACCCCATTCACCAGAGCTGGCTTAGCCCCACCACCCAAGGCTGAAGCTTGAGGGTTTCAGCCCTGCGTGTCGGGACTCAGGTTACAGGCCCCCTACCTGGGGCTGAAGCCCTTGGCTTTAGCTTTGCCCCTCGCCCCCACCTTGGGCAGTGGGGCTCCACAGGCTCAGGCTTCAACCCCCCTGTCTTGGGGTCATGCAGTAAGTTTTATTGCAGAGAAGGGAGCCCATGTGGAAGTAGACTCAATGGTATACAAGGGATGTAGACCCTGGTCAGGAACAGCCCTAGTCATTTTGCTAGCCAGGGCAGAAAACATTTTTGGCACCCACCCCTCCCCTAACAGGTAAAGAAAACCTAAAACACAGTTGGCCAATCAGTTGGGGAGGGGGAACCTAGCAGGCCAGTGTCCCCTGGAAGTTGTTATAGTGCTCCTGGAAGCTGGCGCCCTAGAATCAGCCCTGGGTCTGGTTACCTCATGAAATCCAGCTGCCCCCTTACCCACACACTGCAAAACCTGAGCCATCTGCATGTACAGAGAGCATGGAGAAGGAGCAGGTTTTGCCCCATATAGGTCAAATAAAATGGTTCTCCCATGCACTTTTTCCTTTAAAGTGTTCACATTTGACCTTAAATGTATAGACTGAGGCTCACAAGCAAATTCATAGATTCATAGGACCACTGTAATCTAGTTTGCCCTCCTGTATAGCACAAGCCGTAGAACTTCCCCACAATAATTCCTTTTGAACTACAGCATATCTTTTACAAAGAGATCCAACCTTGATTTTAAAATTGCCAGTGATGGAGAATCCACCATGACACCTTGGTAAATTGCTCCAAGAGGTATTTACATTCACTTTTTAAAATTTATACCTTATTTCCAGTCTGAATTTGTCTAGCTCCAACTTTCAGCCACTGGATCACATTATACTTTGGCTGCTGGACTGAAGAGTCCATTATCAAATACTTGTTTCATTTGTAGACATTTACAGACTGTGATCAAGTCAACCCTTAACCTTCTTTCTATTAAGCTAAATAGATTGAGCTATGTGAATCTGTCACTATAATGTACGTTTTCTAATGCTTTAATCATTCTCATGGCGTTTATGTGAACCTCCTTCAGTTTATCAATGCTCTTCTGGAACTGTGGACACCAGAGCTGGACACAGTATACCAACAGTGGTCATACCAGTGTCAAATGCAAAGTTAAAATAATCTCTTTATTCCTATTCAAGATTCCTTTCTGTATACGTGCAAGGATCGCATTAGCCTTTTTGGCCACAGCATTGCAATGGGAGCTCATGTTCAACTGACCATCCACTATGACCTCAAAATCTTTTTCAGAGTCACTACCCAGGACAGAGTCCCCCATCGTGTAAGTTTGGCCTACATTCTTTTTTCCTACCTGTGTATATTTACAGTTAGCTATATTATTTGTTTGCTCCCAGCTTACCAAGCAAGCCACACTGCTCTGTATCCATGACCTGTCCTCATCATTATTTAGCATTCCCCTAATTTTTTCATACTCGTCAGGAATGATTTTATGTTTTCTTTCAGAACATTGATAAAAATGTTAAATAGCACAGGGACAAGAAATGATCCCTGTGATACCCCCACTAGAAACACACCTGCTTGATGATGAGTCCCCATTGACAATTACATTTTGAGATTTATCGTTAGCCAGCTTTCAATCCATTTAATGTGTGCCATGTTAATTTTATGTCAGTCTAGTTTTTTAATCCAAATGTTGTGCAATATCAAATGAAATGCCTTATAGAAGTCTGTTACATCAACATGATTAATTTTGTCAACCAAACTTGTAATCTCATTAAAAAAAAAAAGATATCAGGTTAGTTTGACCAGATCTGTTTTCAAAAGCCCATGTTAATTGGCATTAATTATATTACCCTCCTTTAATTCTTTATTGTGTCCTGTATCAGCCACTCCATTATCTTGCCTTGGATCAATGACAGACTGACAGGCCTATTTACAACCCAAATTCACATTCCCAAAACTTCAGAGCTGGATTCTTAAGAAAGCATCACAACATTCAGGACTTCTTACCATCACCTTCTATTCTATGCGTGAAAAGCAGCACAGAAAATGTCGTTCTTGAATATTTTTCATTTCACAACTATATTTTGAAAATTGTCAAATAATAAAGTTTAGACTGCAAGTTAAATTTGCATCTAAATTTTAAAGATATGATTTCGTAGTAGCAATATTTCATAAATAAAAATGAAAAAAATATAGTTTGTATTTTTACCCATGTGACAAAGTGGGAGGTTTTCTTGGTTTTTCTAATGGTTTGCATGCAGAGGGGGTGGGACTCAGTTTCCCTGGGTATTACTGGTTTAACGAGGTGATGGGAGAGGGAGTTTGTTGTTGCAGAGGACTTAGGACCTCAGCTAATGGCCTGGAGAATGGATACCCCAGCGACTAGTGACCTGGTGACCAGGAGATCCAGCTCAGGAGTCACAGCCAGTTCTGGCTAGTGAGAGGACAATGGGCTGTGGAGAGACCTAAACAGCTAGTGACCTGACCAGCTGGTTCCAGCCAGAAGGGGACAAAGGACAGAAGAGAGGAGAAGAGGCCCAGGCGACCCTGTTTACTTAGAAGACAATAGATAGAGGTGGGACTTGGGGGAGGAGATATCAGATGCCCAGCCTAAATGTAGGGGAGATTTAGATGTGCTGTGCTGAGGGAGGCAAGGTCTGAGGGCTCTGAGAGTTTCCTTTGCTATGTTCAAATGCTCAATAAACCCTCCTGGCTGAGAGTTACTCCAGTCTGGAGAACATGGTTTCATTATTCTCTCCGGGAGAGGAGACCCCAGGGGTCCGGAGCAAGGGGACTGCCTGAGGGTGGTGGGGGGGCACGGTGAGAGACAGACATGCTAAGGCTCAGAGAGGTGTGGTTCCAGGAGGTAAAGGGGCTTAACCCCAGAGAAGGGCTGTCTCACTGAAGGGGGTTCCCCATAGCGACCTTACGGGGCCAAGAGTGGGCTCCACCTGTGAGTCCGTGACAGCCCATTTTTAAATTTTCCTTCTTATTTCCTGATTTGTATTCATTTTTACTTCTAACAACTGGTTTCTCTATTACTGTTATTTTTTCAATTTTATGTTATTCTTGAAGCTTACTCTTGTCTCTCTTTCCCTTCCAGCATTTTAGTTTTTCATTCACAAAAAATGTTGTTCCTTTTCCTTTCTCAACCTTTTCTCTGAATGCAAGCCTTTAGCTTGCATTAATATGCAGATATTTAGAAATGGAAAAGAAGCACAAAGATTCCAGAATTTTCTGGTGATGAACACAAAAATATTTCAAATTCTTTCTTCAAAGGCTTCAAGGAACAAAGAAGCTTTTCTCAGACCACTAGCAAATCCATCAGATTCAAATGAACTGTCTTTGCCAGCAGAGATGAACTAATGACAGAACAGCACAGTCTTACAACAGCAGCCAAATATGTTGGGAAAACAAACATATCCTTGACATCATAAGAGAAAAGATCACAGTTTATCTCTTTAATAACTATCTTCAAGGGAAATTAATGTTACTTTGTCCTTTGTGCAGAACAGTAATTGGATTGTGTGTTTCAATTATATCTGGCAAAGGCCAGGATATTGAAATACTTATAAATATTAGATTTTTTTATCCAAAAATTAGATTTTATTGGCATTCTCTTTCTGAGATTTCTTCATTAAAAGCTTCATTAAACATAAATCTTTTTCCCACATAGCAAAAAACTAAATTATTTCAAAAGGGTCATTTTAAAAGATTTGCCCTCCTACTGTTTATGTTGAGAAAGAGTTACATAATAAGGCTAGACGCTAACCTGCCTTACCTAGGATGATTTTCTGCTATTTGCCTGAACTCAGTGTCCCAGTTCGGCCTTCCATAGAAAGTCTTCTGTCTCAGACCGGTAATTACATCCATCTTTTCATCATCATGTAGAGCTATATGAGTAGCCTAAAGCAAAATTTACAGCAAGGCAGTCATTTTAGAATCAACAATGTATATGCTGAATAAGAAGTAAAGTGATAATACTGTCTCTGACTACAAGGTGGAAATATATATTACTCAGGGGGGAAAAAAACTTATAACTATTATCAGAGGGCAGCACTCTGGCCCCTAAAGAGACCGTGGGCAGGGGGAGAACAACATTTTCAAAAGTGCCTAAGTGGCTTAGAAGCCTAAATTCCATTTTCAAAAGTGACTGAGGTACATGGGCTATTGACTTTCGGTGAGGCTTGTTCCTAAGGCCCTGATCCTGAAAGGAATTTAGGTGCCTGTGAGGATCTGGGCCTAAGTCACTTTTGCAAACAGGACTTAGATTCCTAAGTTACTTAGCAGCTTTTGAACATTTCCCAGTAGTTAAGCAGTTAATAACCATTTTAATGTTGAAGAGAAATGATTTAGGAAAGGAAAAACATAAGTAGTGAAGTAATAGTGATTTTAAAATAAATATTAGAAACTATATGCAAAACAGGAATTCTATGTGTATCCAGGATGTGTGTACTTTGTAATTTTCAGTTGCTCTCCAGAGGAGCAGTCAAAGAGGTTATGCACAAGTGGTGCACAACATTCTACCACTACTTTTGTTTTTGTATTTGCAGGGAAAAGAACATGCTTAAATATTCTGAACAATATTCCACCTCATACTTTCATATGGCATATACATACCATCATTAGTGGTGGCCAATGCTTTACCAATACGTACTTTATGATATCAGACAAGCAACAAAAAACTTTCCTCTATTAAGCTGATAAAGGAAATTTACTTGCAAGTAATTTTGCTTGCCATTTTCCTTCCCCTTATTCCCCCAGTAGTCTTCTTTTAGAAAACATTATTGCACCACCTGTAAGCAAGGAGGCAAAGAACCAAAGTTGATGTGGAGGATTATCCACACCCACTTTAACCTCAGTTGAGAAACTTCCAGATCAAGGAAACAGATGTATCTTCTAAATTTGATATATAATAACCCTTCTGTCCAATGCTCTGTGTACACAGACTAAGCTCCCCAAGGCAGGGACCATCTTTTCTTGTATGTTTGGAAAGTACTTAGCACATTGTACGCACCAGGGCCAATGCAACCACTGGGCAAACTAGGCAGCTGCCTAAGGCGCCAAAATTTGGGGGAGCTAAAAAGCGTTGCCCTGCCCAGGGAGTTGGTCCCAGCCTCCCTGCCCCCAACCCAGGGCGCCAAGTAGCCCCTGATGCACTGGGGCTTCCCAGGCTGCCTGGCTCAGCAAAAAAGAGCCCAGTGCCCCCACTCACCACTGGCAGCGCTGCGGAGCTGAGCAGTTTCCTCCCTGCTTGCTCCACACGGCTGCTGGGCCCCTTCCTGAAGTCCCTAGGTGGGGTGGGTCTCTGTCCCGCCCCCAGCGCCCCTGCAGCCAATGGGAAGCTGCAGGGGCAGTGCCTGGTGGTAGCAGCACATGGAGACTCCCGGCCTGCCCTGCCTAGGAGTCTCAGGTAAACGCCACACCCTCCACCACCACCCCAGAGCCTGCACCCCCTTTTTTGGCCCCCCAAACTCCCTTCTAGAGCCTGCACCCCCATCCCCTTCTATATCCCCATCCACTGCCCTGGCCCAGAACCTGCACCCAGCACCCAAATTCCGTCCCAGAGCCTGCACCCCATACCCCCTCCTGCACCTCACCCCTTGCCCAAGCACAGAGCCTACACCAAACCACATCCTGAAACCTGTACCCTCCGTCCCGGCCTGCACTCCCACTCCCTGCCGCAGCCCGGCGCCTGCACCCTGTGTCCCTTCTGCACCCTAATCCCCTGCCCCAGTCCAGGGCCTGCACCCCAGACCTCCTCCCCCAAGCCAAACTCCCTCCCAGAGCCTTAGGTCGGGGGCACAGAGTTTGGGGGGGCGGGTTCTGGGCACCACCAAAATTGCTACAAACCTGCCACCCCTGCGCAGGGGAGCTATGCACCCTCCAATAAAACTCAGGGGGCGGGAAGGGGGAAACCTGGTCTGGGAAGCAGCCTCTGGCATAGCTGGCCCCTGGGGTCTCTAAAGGCTCATTAAAATTTGGCCCTCAATAAACCAATGTGCAAAGGGAGGATGCAAGGTAAAAGTTTCACTTAGGGCACAAAATACCTTGCACCGGCGCTGGTAGGCACTATAGCAAACCAGTACATAAAAACATAAATAATAAACCAATTAACAACACCCATGTTAATTGATATTGCCATACCAGCAGAAGAAACAAGAAAGAAACAAGAGAAATGGAAAAGTATGAAGAACTCTGCCACAAAGTGGCATGATGATGGAAAATAGAAAAAAGGTGATTACTACGGCACTTGGAGCAATCCCTCAGGGTATGAATGAGCAGCTCAGGAATATGGTAGATGTGCAAAACATCATGATTAATGATCTCCAAAAGGCTGTGCTCTTAGGCATTGTGAGAGTATTAACGAAAGTCAAAAGAGAACCAGTACATTTGAGCACCTAAAATGCAGAAGTTCTGTGGACAGTTTAACAAAATGTTTGACTACCCAAACTTACAGAGTCAGTTTGTGGTCAGGATTTATTGGTGATTCTTGGGAATAAAATTTTGATGGAAGTTTTCCCCTCTTTATGCTTAAAGATCTTGTATGTCGTGAATGCTATTTGGTGAAAAAAATCCCTACTGAGGGATAATAATAACAATTATACTGTAATATAATGAATACTATTATAATTAATACATATTATTATTTGATCCAACATAGCAATGCCTATGTTCCTTGTCTCCTAAATAATATACATGATTCCTATATGGAGACAGAAATAAGGCATTGGGGTTTTTTTCAAGTTACATGCACAGAAATGCAGTTATGTGCATAATTTGCATGCAGATTTACTCTCTCTATAGGTTCTTATATTGCACCCATCACTGCATAGGCATTTAAAAATCAAACATACAATCTCTCTCTATTTTCCTCCCTCTGTGGTAGGAGTAACGTGTTTGTTTGTATTATAGGCTATCATTATTATTATCCTTGTCAAGAATTATTGAAGAAAAGCTCAGTCAAGACATTTGTTTGGAATTTAGTTTTGAACGTGGTGTGACCTGTGGTCATTATCTTTTGCAGGAGTGGATTCCATAGTTTGGATCCATCCCTTATGAAAGCTCCCTCTCTTATGCTCATGAATGTCTGCTATTGCTTGACTGTTGCTTCAGTCTTCTGGTGAGGTGTAGCAGTCACAGGAGGTATGATGGTAAAGGGACATGTGGTCTTCCTGCTAGCTTGGGCCAATCTCATGGAGAGCTTTGAATATCATGGTAAAGAACTTGATCTGGAGTCTATGCAGTGGAGAGCCAATGCAGGGACTGGATGATTTGCTCATGGCCAGCTGTGCTGTTTAGCAGATGATGGCGGCATTCTGTATCAAGTGGAACTTTTTCAATATTTGTGGCTTCAGTCCTAAGTATAATGAATGACAGCAATGAAGCCTAGATGTCTCAAATGCATTGCCAGGACAGGTTTGATATCTTGAGGCACAATTTCCTGACTGATGGAAGGGGGCTCGTTTGCCCCCATATCTGTGTTTGGTCATCCAGTGGTAGTGAATCTATAAGGATGTCAAGACTGAACAAATTTAACAATCTAAAGGCATATGCCCTCAACAGAGGGAGAAGAAGTAAATTCTCCAAAGGGATTTTGGCTTTCTAATAACAGCACCTTCATTTTGCTTGGGTTCAGCTTCAGTCAACTGCTCTTCATCCAAATATTGTTCTTGGCCAAATGCTGGGGGATAGCCTGGAGAGAATGCTGGTTTTGTACTGTGTGAAGGAAATCTAAAGCTTGGTGTCATCTGAATATTGCTGGTATTTAAGCTAAAGTTGTCACACAGTCTCCACTAGTGGTTTCCTAAAGATATCAAGTAAGACAGGGGAGAGGCTGAAGGCTTGTGGGATTCCACATGTGAGAGCTCTGGAGATAGAGGAACTATTACCAATGACAACCCTCTGTGTTTGGTCTGAGAAGAAGAAAGCCATTTCACTGCACTTTTCACCCCTGCAACCTTTTGGAGGTGGGATAACAGTATCATTGCTCAGTGACACTCAGTGGTATCATATGCCACAAAAAGGTCCAACATGATAAGTACAGATGTCCACCTCTGTCTATGTGCTGGAGGTCACTCATGAGAGCAAAAATTGTTTGTTTCTGTACCATGTTCTGACGTGAAGATTAAGGATATTGGTAGTTGGACGGTGATGGTGGCCATGTGTTTTGTTAGCTTCTTGATTAGCTTATTTAGAAAATAGATGGTAGATAATAGATAGCCTGTGAGTTTCCTAACATTGAGAAATGGCTTGTTTAATATTGGTCAGACTATTGCATTTTTCAGCATGGGTAGTAGATTTTTCTCTCCAAAAGAAGTTTTCACAGTCTCTGTTAGATTACTAGTAGAAGACAGAGGTTCTCAACCTTTCTGGGCTCATGACCCGCTTGTAAATGTTTGTGGCCTGTTGCAACCCAGTAAATATTCTGGGGATAGAGGCCCTGGGAGGGTTTCGGTCAGGTCCTGTCCCCCAGGGAAGTTTCAGGGTTCCCAGATTTCTCCTGCATTAATAGCCCAAAGTGTCTTAAAAACTAGCCCCAAAGTAGTCCAATCTGTTTATGGAAACAACGTTTCAAACAAAGTGGGAGAGTGTATGGGGGGAGGTGATGGAGGGAGTACGTGTGGCCTCACACTCAAGGTGGGGGGAAGTGTCGCTCTCACTGTCTCTCTGTCATGGTGGTAGGGTGGCTGGTGCAGGCCTGGGACTTAGTATCAGCCCATCAATCAATGCTTCCCTGCAGGCCTTTCACCCCTCTCCAGGGTGGGGAGCTGGGGCCTGGTCCTGTCACCCTCCTGGGCGGGCTCTGGGACCGTGAGGTGAGGAGGTAGCCCAGTTGAGAAGTATTTGCCGGTTCTGCTTACTTGGTAGGCTGGCCAGTTACCACAGAGTGGTGGCTCCTGCAGCACCTATGCTGTGGGGCTGGCTGGGCTTGTCTCTCAGCTCTGGGCATGGCAACCTGTGGGGTTGCAGCACTGCTCAGGTTTGGGCCTGCCCCACTGACTGGACCACATGAACCATTGAAACATCCTGGCAACCCAGTTTTGGGTCCTGACCCAAGCGTTGAGAAACTGATATAAGAGGCTGTTTGGACTGTGTGTGTGTGAATAACTACACACATAAATTTTGAAAATCAATCCCATAATGCTGAAAGCACCTCAAGTCATTACCTTTTAAACAATCCCTGAGGGAAAGTGGAAAGGAACGGAGATGAGAGAAGAAAAACATAAGAAACAGGAGGAGAGGTTTTCCTTTTCTGCATCTAATGTGACTTGATCGACCAATTAATAAAGAAAAGAGACAGGAAAGTCCCATCTGGGGACAAATAAAGAGGGAAGAAGCTGAATGCGCCTCCTTAGTCTAAGTAGTATGCAAATCTCAGAGTGGGATCAATCAATGAAATTTAAAGTTGGCAAATTTAAAACTGATCAAAGGAAATACATTTTCGCACAATTAACTTGCAGAACTCATTACTCTCCAGCCAGGTCACTAATTTAGTTTGTCCCATTCTGAGGTAACAGAGTCCAAAGAAATATATATAGTCCCATGTCCTGGCAACAGGGCAGGCCTTAAGTTCCCCAGCTGAGCTCACTAGTTGGCTCAGCTTTGCCACATCTCTACCCTCTCCTTACTTCTGAGAGGGGTGTGTGGAAGGGAGGTTTTTGTACTCTCTACAACAAGGATGGTTGATATGGGGCCCTCTTACTGTATCGGGCTGCAACCAAGAGCCCTATTAGAGACAAAAAAAATCAGCATACTGAAGTGCCTTGAGGCTGTCTCCCTGGGCCACTTCCTACCATTCGCCTCCCCGCAAAGTCTCAAAATCCAACTTGAGATAGCAAAAAAGACAAATCTGACCCTTCAGCCTAGCAGCAACGGTTTTTGTAGTTCACTCATTGGGATCTCTCAGGATAGTTCTGTCCTCTTACCCTGACTGCCCCCTTTCAGCCATCCGGCTCCCTTTAAAGCTCCCCCTCTAGCTGAAGCAGGTTCTTCAGGTATGTGGGAGAGGGGGAAAGGTGGGGAATCACCTGGGCTCAGAGCTGCTCTTTAACTCCTTCAGTTCCAGTATGGGGTTTACACAGCCCATCACAATGGATAACAAAAATATATTTTAAACATATAATAGTAAGGATTTAAAAGAAACTAACAACCATGGAAAGCATTCCACAATCCATCATGCCAACATCCAACTTAGAGTTCAGAAGAAATTTTCCACGCTGGCAAGTTTTCTTCCACATTACTCTATAGCAGATGGTACTAGCGACTTCCAAAGAAGGGATATTGGATTAGATGGTCCATGGGTTTGATCCAATAAAGCAATTCCCATGTTCCTATTTTCCTAAAGCTAAATTGGAAGTGGGCTTTATATTTACAGATCTTTGTGTCCTTGCTTCCCGCTAGTGGAGTTAATATGGTGTAAGTGTGGAAAAATATCACAAAAGATTTAAAAAGGAAATTTTAGGAGAAAAAAACCTGTGTATCAACTATTTCAAAAATTTAATATAATTACAATAATTCATCCATTTGCTTTTTACTGTTTCAGATGCTGTCATACTGGAAAAGTAAGGTACATTAATTCAAACCCATTTCATTAATACCTGACTTTCATCCCAGCCAGTAAGATATATATGATAACTTAGAAAATGGGTTTTCCCTTTCTCAGCCATTTGTGCTTCCAATATGAACAGGAGATCAGCAAACCACTCAAAGGCAGACGCATCTCGGCAAGTCCAATAGAAATAAACCTGTCAGGTAAAAATAAGGAGATTCAACAAGACACAAGCTTTCAGCAAGTTTTCTTTAAAGCTCTTAAATTATTTATGCGGAGATAAGCAGTTCATCTTATAGCATGCTACTGTACTCCAGTGGAAATTTAAACACGATCCCATCTACTTTTGACATTGTGGAGGTTTTTTGTATGTTTTAAAACACCTTTTTCTTCTTGCAAAAATGTGAATGAATGTTAGTGAATTAAAGTATTAATGCAGACAGGCAATATGCAAGCCATCTAATTCTGTCAATGCATCTCAACTTACAAAACCTAACTCTGAATTTTTCTTGAATAGAGACTGAAAATCCTATGAAACTCTGCAGTGTTTTCGAGATGTGATCAAACAGGGAGTAAGATGGGACCACCACATGCAATTTCATTCATCCACTAAGAAAGGTATTCTCTTTTGTTGAGATTCTTATACTATGCCCATCACCATAGTACTGAACTCTGATTCCAAAGATAAACAACCTGCGAACTAGCCCACTCTGTCCTTTTAGTCTTAAGGTTGCCAATACTGTGTAGAATGCAGCATTAAACATCTATGCTCCTAGACAAAACTCTTAATTCAATTCATTATGGTTCTCCATTTATTATAGGTGAGGCTGGTAATGCCACCTACTATTAAAGTTGCCAGACATTCCAGTTAGGGAAATTTTGTTTTCAGTTGCTTATTATATTGCCAAACTTTAAACATTAGGGCTGAACTTTTCTTTGCTGTGTGTCTGCCTCAGGATTATTTTGGGGGGGCCCAATTTCACCCAAAATGATCCAGCTGCTTCTAAAACTGAGGCTAAGGGAAAAATATGTTAAAAAAATTCTTGAGACCTATTCTTTGTAATATTCTAGTGTCCTCAAGTTATAGAGCAGAGAATTGAAATTTGGTGGTGGGGAGGGTGCTTTGTGTCAGGAAGGTGCCTTTTGTCATCCTGTGACAATCCACTGAAAGTTGTCCAAGTTATAAGCATTTGAAAAAATCACAGTTCGCAAATGTTCAATAGAACATTACTATAGCTTAGCAGCTAAAACCCTAAAGATTCCTTCTGCACTGTGTATGCTCAAGCCTCCTACATCTCCTATTCCTGAACAGACTGCGCATGCATCATCCCTGCAGAGTGACCGTGCATGTTCTAGCCCCTTACAGCAGCTACACATGACCAGGCTACACATGTGCCACCTCCACAAGGCAATTGAGCATGCTCCAGACTCTGGAGCAGTGGTGGGCAACTTGCGACCCGCAGGCTGCGTGCAGCCTGTCAGGGTAATCCGCTGGCGGGCCACCAGACAGTTTGTTTACTTTGACTTTCTGCAGGCATGGCCCCCCCACAGCTCCCATTGGCTGGGAATGGCAGACTGCGGCCACTAGGAGCTGCGAGAAGCCAGGCCTGCGGATGGTCAAACAAACAAACAAGCTGTCTCGCAGCCTGCCAGTGGATTACACTTATGGGCCACAGGTTGATTGGGACAAAAAGTCTGGTGAGACTAGAACTAGCTGGGCAAAGACAGTGAGAAGGGGAGACTGGGCCTGGGAGCTGGAGGTTGTCTGTGAGGAAGGAGACTGGGATTGAGAGCAAGTGAGGGAAAGATATGTGGTGTGGGGAACAGGTTGCAAACCAGCTGGCTGTGGGGAGAATAGGGAAATTGGATGAGGAGCTAAGCGGAAGAGGGATTCAGAGCCAGGGAGGGTTGGGGGAACCTGAGATTGGATGAGATGCTAGGGATTGGCTGCCTGGCAACCTTAGTAATTTTTTTAATGCAATTATTTGTATAGTCCCCCAAAGCGTACTAGACACTTTACTAACCCATAAGAAGCCAGTTCTCTCTCTCAAAGAGTATACAGTCTAAGAAGAATGGGACAAGAGATGTTAGAGAGGATACAAAGCTATAAACAAAGTCAGAAAAGTAATGTTTGGCTCTTGTTTTGTCGCATCCATGATTTTTATTCTGTTTTGGTCTTTTTAAAAATCCTTTCTCCTCTTAATCTAAACCATCTCTCCTTCTGCTCACCGTGCCCCAGTGCCTTGACCTTTAAATATCAAAGGAAATCTGACAGGTCTGCCTAATGTGTTTTTGTCTCAAACACAGCACATTTTGAAAACTGGTTAATTCTACCTTCAAATTCAGTAAAACAAACTCTTAATTCTAGTCTTGTAGCCACACACTTTGTCCACTTATTGGGCTACTTCTTAAGTATTACTACTAACGAAGCTTTTCATATTCTTGAATAAATCTCATTCTACATGTAATAAATTTGTGCTTTGGTGATTGGGATAATTTGGCATTTACAGCCCATGTGTGCAGAATGAACAGAGGTAAAGTTTTATTTGAGGCATGCTTATGGAGGGTGAGGTTTTGAAGTTTCGCGTAGAGGACAAATGAGATAGACATAGTGGTGTTTCTAGTACATATATATGCAAGATAGGTGAAATAGACTGAGTTGTGTAGCTTCTAGTGAAATGGTAGATGGTGGAAAGGGAATATGTTGTTTTGTATTGTAAGTGATTACATGGCAAGATGTTGGTGTGTTTCACTCTGAGGAGTTGGATGAATTAGAGGAAGGTCTAGGGTTAATATGAGGGGTTTCTTGGATCTGTACTGTAGATGAGTGCTCAGGGTCTCTACTGGAAATGCAGACAAGTTCTGGTGGTGGAAAATAGTGAATAGGTAAAGGATGAGTATTTATACAGGGTCTGGATTAGGGTTGTTTGCAGAACCTCAACTCTAAATATCTGAGACCTGTTTTTTTTTTAATTATTACACTGTTTTTACATAAATATAGTCCCATTGCTTTCCATGGAGTTGCTATCGACTTACACTGGTGTAAATATGAGGAAAATCAGGCCCATTGGCAGTAAAACATTTCCTTTTGGTAACTAACAACAGTGTTTTTTTAAGTTAACTACTATGTACACTATTTACAGGCTTATGCCTCCCTTTACAGAGTTTTTGTCTGGGAATTTTGAAGTCGGCAGTTGCTAAAAGCAGCCAGTACCTCTGAAAATCAGGCCACTGAAAAACATGTATTTTATCATGGCTATTGGTGACTTTTACTGAGGAACTGTCCCCTCAACCTCTATTTTACCATCAATTACTCACACCTTTTCAACAACTCATCTTACAAAAAGGTATAGTTAGTACAGATGGGTGGGGAAAGAAGAGGAGGGGACAATTTCCCAACCCCAATATACTGAGCCAAATTCATCCCCACCAAAGCCTCGTTAGTTATAAATGAGAAATATTTGTAATTAACAGAATTTTTCCTCACAAAGAATATTTTTGCCACTAATAGAGTCCCGAGAAGGAAGGAGAGAGAAGCTGGTGGGGAAAATTGACCTATAGAAAAATGAAACTAGGAGGCACACAGATTCCTAGAAAAATAAAGGTAATAATGGTAAATACTCTTTATAAATAGCCTCCCTTTCTTTTCACCGAGATGCTCTAGGCATTCCACAACATATTACAAATATTATTAAAATACAGTAAAAACACAATAAAATTCACCCTCATTAACACTGTAGAATAAAACCATTCAAGAATGGTGTATTTTTATAAGTAAGCAAATATTCTTAATTTTGTATTTTATTGTAGGGCTCACAGTGTTAACTGCCTATGCTGTTGTTTAGGCTCTTCAAAAAAACAATAATTCCTTATTAGATTTATGTTTCACTAATCCCCACCCACCCCACCTATTATATTCATCATCTTGGTGGCTTGCACAAGTAAACTGCCTTAAATTTTCCAAGTGCTCTTTCTGCAAATTGAGTTAGATACAGTATCTCTATTAATCAGATCTGTAAGGCAGGATTTTGAGTAGTCTCTTATTTTAATAATGCACTTATACTCCACGCCCTCTTCATCCTCACATATTTATCATTCATTTTCCTCCACCCTACGCTTGATATAGTAAACAAGAACAGAGAGCTCTGCTCTCTCGCATCAGGTGCATGCATATACTTCATAAAACTGCTTTCAGAACAGTGCACATCATTAATAACTACTCCTTGATGAACGTTCACTCCCCCTCCCCCCACATCTGAGAGCACCAGGGAAGGGAAGGGAGCAGCAGATTCAGCTTGTACTGAGAAGACATAGCAAAAATGACTCTAAAGGAGCAAGGAAAAAATATTAATCATCTGCTTTTGCTGCTGCTCTTAAAAGTGTAGTGTGTGGGCTATCCCACAGCTGCTTCTGGGTGGCTGTGAGGGCCCACAACCTGAGTAGGCACAGCCCCTTTGGATTACAGGGCATAGTCTAGCAAACTTGTTATCGCTATCCTCCGCACTCAAAGGTGAGCCTCCTGCCTGTGTTCACTAATAAGACTATCAAGCATTTAGCACTCAAGCCTTAAGGGCATAAAGGCTGTTTCCCAAAAGCAGCTTTAATGCGAGGTTACATTTGACAATATGAACTCTGCAGGATTTAGTATTTCCAAATTACTGCATTTTGCTGGTAAGTTTGTGGGACGGGGTGAGTCTTAAATAGGGAACAAGAGGATACAGCTGTTTGCCAGTGTTAGAATCTGGTCTAACAGTAGAGTGTCATAAATTCCAACTGCAAGATTTCAAAACTGAGGCTAGCTGTGTGAGGGAGAAACCAGCCTGTGCATAACTATATTGAGTGGTAACACTCCAGTCAGGAATACCGGAATGTCCCATCCTAACCATCAAAAAAGCAAGATGAAAACTACACCCTAAGGCTTTTTAATTGTGAAAAATCAATTAGATAAACGTGTACTGCTTCTGATTTGCTCTGTTTTTTTAAATTATACAGCTGCTGACATTATGCAAGCTATGAATATTTATGTCTCAGCTATATATGGGCAACACTAGGAAATATTAGTTTAATAACTGTAATGATAGCTGTACTCAAATCAATATTAAATTGTTTTTTTAAAAAAGAAAATCCTCTTATTTATTTCCTTAATCGACATTTTTATGGTACTCATCACTATAGAAAGCGAGCACCACATACTTGGAGACAGATTAAATTATGTGTAATTTTATCACAAATGAAAGCTTTTAGCCACTGGAAAGAAAAACAATTACTCTGAGATTAAGTCTATCTCATTTATATGACTGATAAAAAAATTCTAATACTACTTTGGACTTCCACAGCACCTTCCATCGAGATCTCAAGATATCTTTCCAAAATTAATGATTTTAGCATCACAACACCTATGAGAAATAAGTATCCTTATTCCCATTACACTAATGAAGAAACTGTAAAACAGAAAAGTTACATGTAAAGTAGAAATCATAGTATTTCTGTTTCTCACAGAGATCGTGTGAAACTTAATGCATTATAGCAAAAAGCCATGGCAGGATGTAAATTAGTGGTTCTCTGGGACACACCTTAAGTACATCCAGTCTTGTGCCTTTATCCATCCCAGAAGGCAACCAAATCTTCTAGTGCATGCCCTGAAAAGTGACTTACTGCTATTAAAGTATGGAGTAGTGTTAATTTTCTCTCTCTCTCTTGCCATCTCTCTGTCTCACACACACACACGCACTCTTTCCCTAGTTTATTTGGACCCCTTCTCGCCTCCTGCATTCCCAGAAACCAAGCTGCTCTTTCAATAGCAATTTGTCATCAAACCACCAGTTTTAACTCACTTTATTTTATAAAGATCAAGGCCTTGGACCTGCATTCAGGTCCCTGTGGGTGGACCCTTACACTAGTGTGCCCACAGACACAGTCGCAGGCTCTAGCCCTAAATCTGAAACATTGAACAGGTCCCAGTTGAGTTTTTACATTAGAATGTGAGTTAAAGTGGCTGGAAGGGCCACAAACTTGCTATTGTGGATGGGGAAGGGACAGTTTATATCTGCCACTTTATTTTTAGTGTTTCATACTTTCACTCTCTCCATTTCCACCCCAGCTGTCTCCTCGTCACCCTATCTCACAAGGCACTGCCATATTAATTATTACTATTACAAATGATAGTTCAGAGAATTAAGAATATGTTAACTTCAGTGGTGCTGTCCAAGACCTGCAGCTCAGGCACACTTTTATCAATTACATTATTAGAAATAATTCATATTTGGAACCAGTGCATCTACTGGAGAGTTTAAAGACCCTGTTGTGTTCCTTCTATTCTGCTTAGAATCTGTCTGATTTTTCAAGGTGAGAAAGTAGCCAATAGCTGCTGAATGTAGCTTGCAGAATCACAATACCACACCCGAAGAGCCCTCATGAAAAATGCAAGTGGAAGTGGAGCACAAAAACCCTCCAGGACTGTCTGAGAAAGGATTTTCTTGTAGAAAAATGCTACTTTTTGAAAGAAATCCATTTTTGTCAAAACCAAAAGGTTGTTTTAACTCCTTTTTTGTGTGAGAGACACTTGCTGTTTAGTCACCAGGAAGTGAAGCACTATCTGGATGCCTTAGTTTTACTGCAAATACTTTAACTTAATTTCTTCCCACCCCAAAATTACAATGATTTATGAGAATTGTCATTGCACTTCAGTTCCTGAGGCAGCTTAGTAGAAGGAGGGAAGAGGAGAAAAAACAGCTGGAGGAGGAAAGGCAGAGAGAGACGGGTTGGTGGGGGAGAGAGGGGAACCAAGTTATACGTTTAACTGCCTATACATGCAGCTCAAACTTCTATGAATTTTTAAAAGTTGACTTCGAAAACAGAGTGCATGTTGGGGGTGGAAGCAGACAATTTAAAAACATTTTTCCATCTTTTTTTTCCTCTATTATTAACTGTAATGGGTGAAAGGTTAAATATTTCTTTAAGTCCTGAGATCGCAACCCATTGTCTGTATGGTTGGAAAAAAACATCAAGAAAGAGAGTACAACGATATGAATTCTGTGCTGGACAGTCGGCTTCCAAAGCCATACTCCAATAATCTTTAGCTTCAGAACTACATATGGAAACCTCTGTAAATTGCTGAAGGGAATCATTAATAATGAATGCCAGTGTGGAACTGTGATGGGGTACCCAAACGCCACACAGGAGAGCAAGGGGTTAAGGAACAGCTCTGGGCTCAAGCAGCTGTACCCAGTCACACCTGCAAAGTCTGTGCAAGCTGGAGGTATGACTTTAGAAAGTGGGCAGTGGAAGGGAACAGATGGCTGCTCTGAGGGGAAAGTACTGCCCAGGAGCTCATTGCCTGGGACCTGACAACCCAGACCTGTGAGAACCTACAAAGGAGAGGCTAGTGACTGCGTGTGCAGGTCAGAGACTAGGCAGAAGTGATTGTCTCCAGGAAGCTAAAGGAGGTTGGTATAGAAAGTGGTTTGGGAAGGTAGCTGCTTAGCATACCAAGGGACTGACTGGAGCTGCCTACCCCTGGGCCCAGGATTGGAGCCAAGTGGAGAGGGCAGGCCTGGGTTCCTGTACCCACTCTAAGAGAATGTTACAACAACAAGAACCTTACCTAGGGTGAGATGCCAGGGGTAGGAAGAGGCGGGGCGAGGGCTTGGAGAGAGTGGAATGGGGGTGGGCCCGGGATAGAGCAGGGGTCAAGTACCCCTGGGAGCTGAATAAAGTTGACCCCTATAGTCCTCACTCACTTCTTTTTTTGTTATAGGTTACCTGGGTATCAAGATTTATTGTAAGGAGATGCCACTGCACCAGTGATTGAGGGCAAAAGTAATAAAAATGTTCAGTTAGGCCTCTAATAGAGTGGGTTAGCAGCTAAAAAAGTACTTTATCTCAGAAAGTTCTAAAAATTCATTGTTTCCATTGGATAGCAGACAAATGAGATAGTTCCTCCATCTCAGCCAAAACTAAAGCAATTTCTACCCTCAACTTGATGGAGCTGGTTATCTAACCTTGACAAGTATTAGTTTATTAAAATACTCCCAAAGAATGTGAGGGCAGTGAACTTTGAAAAAGAATTATAAACAAATTTCCCCCCTACCTTCTCCAACGTCAGTTCTGTATTAGGATTACAGCACTTAAACCATATGGATTTTAGAATCGAGGCAAACGGAGTGACTCCTATTCCTGCTGCAATGCATACACTGACTCGATAGTGAAAAACATCTGTAGTTGCAGCTCCAAATGGTCCATCCACAGCCAGTCTGGAGTAACAGAGGATCATTTGTTAAAAGTCAGCAAAATATCAATGTGACTTAAAATCTGAGAGATACTGGGCTACCTTTTCAAAAATAGTGCTTCTGTTGCAAATATAAAAAATCATGTCTAAAATCTCACACAAATTGCCATCACACAAGGATTTAATTTTTAGTGGGTGGCATTTCATAGAAAAGCAACTATTTTGTGTGAAATGAGAGCACAAGCGCATCCATGTGAGTTAGGGGCCTGGCCATCTATTTAAGCATGCAATTGCAATTTTCAGGCTTTCTGAAATGTGATTAGTCATATAATTGCATGTCCAAATTTAGCCAAGGTATTTTCATGTTTAATTATGATTTACTGCAAAACATCCTGGTTTTAGAGCTTTATTTTCCATATTGTATAAATCAAAGGACTGAGGCAGATTTATTAATCTTTTTGAAAAGTTTTCAGTATGTGTTTATGTAATGAAAGAGAGAGAGAAAGATCATATGTAAACAAAGAATTAGTTTCTGAACTCTTTCAGAGGAACAAGTATTTCAGAAATAAAATATACTTAATAAAGCTATAAACTATACTTAGAATCAGAATTAAAAGAAATTTGTTCAGGTCTGAATTCTTCTATAATCAACAGTTCTCAATCAGCATCAGTCAATTTGGATAGGAATTATATAAATTAGAGGTGAAAAAGAACTATTAAATCAGTGAATCCATTCTTCTTGTAGCATGGAATGTAACCCTACAGCATATTTTTAGGTGCTTTGTCCAGCCTAGTTTTAAATTACCCAAGTAAAGGTGTTTCCATCACATCCTCTGGAAGATTGTTTCACAATCTAACATCTTACTTTAGGAAACGTAGGTTTCCCTTGTTCCAGGTTTTCTGTTTACTTGCAGATGTTGTGTGAATCACAGCAAAATGAAGTTTAAATAGTGTAAATGAACATGCAGATGCTGTAGGAAGAGTTAAGTATGCTAATACGAAAGGAAGAGGTAATCATTGTGCGACAGTCCACAAAATATATTTACATTAATTAATTATTTGAAAATCTATTATTTTGAATGTTGTGTTGCTGGCTTGTTTAAGGGTAATGCCGCATAAGCAAACATATCCTATTTTCAGTTGATTTGCTTCCCATTTTCAATTACACTAGTCATTTGGTTTGCTTTTATTCAAGTATTTCCAATTGTTTGTGTGTGTAATTGCATGTGAAATAGCAACTAAACATGTACTAAAAGACAATCTTTGACAATTTAGCTGCAAATCTAAACATGTGGTTATATAAGCATCTAGTTTTTCTCTCTATATCTGTCTTGATTTGTGCATGTTGCGCCCAATCCGGTATTTCTTAAGCACTCAAAATTCCCACTGAAGTCAGTAGGAATTTAGGGCATAAAACATACATGGTGAGGTTTGTTATCAGCTGTGTAGATAGCATGCGATGGGTACACTGCAATTATATAAGATGGATCATTCTCTGCATAAAGCATTTATGGAATATTTAGAAGTAATTTTCTGTATAATGCAGTAATGATTTAGCAGTGTGATTTCATTAATATCAGTAGATTTTGATGGCTAAATCCCTGTGCACTATTTGAAAATTCATCCTTTACTGTTAATACTTGAAACAGGTGATTTCTATTTTGAAAATGAAGTTAAACAAAGGTTACTTACGAGTAACACGAATTCTCTGAACATATTACTTTTTGCAGATCCTCTAGCAGTTGCTAACCATGCCTAACAAGGCCACAGAACCTTTCATAGTAGTAAACGATTAGGGACACACAAGCAGCTGTTATGAAGCTACACATTCTGCACCATACTTATAAATCTCACTCACTTCTAAGAATCCTCAGTACCTCTTTGCCTTACATAACTCTATACAAAGATCTAAGGGGGTGGGAGGTAACTAAAAAGGATTCGTGAAGTTCGGGCAGAATGGAGGGAGAATGCTGGGAAGGAGGGAGAAGCATGTAGGTGTTCACAGATCAACAGAGGGAAGAAGCTGCAGGCAGCAGATAGTTCCCTAGACCCAATGAAAGTGGGATCAGGACAGCTGGGAGAAGTAGGATTCTCTCTGAGATATGAAATGGAAGTGGAAAGAGAGATCCAGGTAGTGAAAGAGAGTTGTAGGACAGTGGCTCTCAACCTTTCCAGACTACTGTATCCCTTTCAGGAGTCTGATTTGTCTTGTGTACCCCAAGTTTCACTTAAAAACTACTGGCTTCCAAAATCAGACATAAAAATACAAAAGTGTCACAACACACTACAACTGAAAAAATGACTTACTTTCTTATTTTTACCATATAATTATAAAATAAATCAATTGGAATATAAATATTATACTTACATTTCAGTGTATAGTATATAAAGCAGTTAACACAAGTCATTATCTGTATGAAATTTTAGTTTGTACTGACTTCACTAGTGCTTTTTATGTAGCCTGTTGTAAAACTAGGCAAATATCTAGATGAGTTGATGTACCCCATGGAAGACTTCTGTGTACCCTGGGTTGAGAACCACAGTTGTAAAGGAGCGCAGTACAGGATTAGGGAGCAAGAAAGAGGTAAGATACTATGATGATAGGTGCCATTATAAGAACCTAAATACATAAGTTAATAGATTAGAAGCTAGCATACATAAATGGTTACTGGCATTTTAATCAGATTCATAAAAATACAGGTACAGCTAAATGGCCATATGTATAAGCTGATTCTGAATCAGGGATTTGTGACCGACCTTCTTGATAACTAAGAGCTCTAAATTCATTCCCATATCCATTGTTCTTTGGCACAACGACATACTGAAATGGTTCCAAGTTTATCACCTAGTACTGTACAAAAGGCAACACACACAAAAATTAGTACTTAAACCTTGGTAGCTTCCAGGGCTCCTTAAATACTTTTTCCTCTGCTCCACAGGCCTTGAACAGGGCTCCTGTCCAATCCCCAACTACCCTTATGTGCACACTGAAGAATTCCTCCTCAGGAGCGGACGTAAGCGTGAAAGGATGCCACTCCAGTTGTGATAGAGAAGGGCACTGTAGAAATATATACTGGCCAGGCTCCATTTTAAAGCCACATTTCTTCATATGGAGCTCAAGGACTCCAGAGGAATGAGTCAGCACCTAAACCATAGTAAACCACAATAAAAATTTGATTTCTCCTGTTCTGCTGTGTTAATTATGAACACATGTTCATTTATAATAAGTTACAGAGCTTCCTCTAGTTCACTCCTGCTTGCCCTCAACCAAAAGGAATTAAAAAGTGGGATACACATTCGTTTTTAAGTTGGCAATGGACAACGTACTATACAGTATATCATAGTGCTACTGTTACTCAACATCAAATTAAGAATTTCCATTGCATGTATTTTATGGTACTTTGCATTATGGGTTTGAGACATCAAGTGAAGCGTGTGTAGGACACCACATTTTAGGCAACTTTTAGCTTGAGAGTCTGAGAGAGACCACACAACTGTATCCCCAAACCTATCAGGCCTAATGTTCCTTTCACAGCAATTTGACTTCAGTGTAACTCAGTTGACATGTATGATGTTATTGCTGATATACACCAAAATAAGTAAGAAGAACCAAGCCCACTGAATACAATTCTAATTCACTTTTACTAACAGCTCATCTCAGTTAAGCAACTGAGTTTTTCAATATCATGAATTGTTGCTTAACAGAAATTTCAGTCCATTGCAATTCTCATTTGGTGACTTTACCATCAAGGCTTCATCTGTCACAATTATCCTTTTAGACAATGAGCCTGAGTCTGATCTCACTTAAACTGGTCTCCTAGCTGTGTAACTCATCTGATTTCAGTGGAATTATTCCTGATTTCCGGATTTACTTACTAATTTAAGTGAGAAAAACAGGCCTTGAACTTAAAAGGCAGATCCTCAGCTGACATAAGTTATCATAACTCTATTGACTTCAGTGGAGTTATGACTATTTTTACTGATTTGCCTTATAATCCCCTTCAGGTCTCCAGGCTCTGTGGGTAGAATCCTGGACCCCCATTAAAGTTAGTATGAGCTTTGCTGCTGACTTCAGTAAGATCAGGATTTTGCTCTATGGGCCCAAAGAGGGAGAGACATCATCTGATCATAGGCTGCCTCAACAATCTGGTAGATTGTGGATCAAGTTTGCTTCCATGCAGAACTTATGATCTCGCTATTGGAGTGGGAGCAAAAGCTAAAACCAAATAAAAAAGCAATACTTTGCAAAACTGTATGGTAACACTGGAAGAGCTCATGAAGCTAGCAGTGAAGATGAAGCCATAGATGGTCATCAACAAAACTAGCAAATAAAAAACTTCTGTTGATAAAACCATTTCATTTGTATGTTGCTTTTTATTCAGACAATTAGACTATATTACATACCTTTGTAATGACAACTTCCTGATGAAATCTCCAGAATCTAACAATTCTTTCACAGATGTATACTACCACAGGACCTAAAACCCATATCCAAGCCTGTAGAAAGTGGCACATAAAAAGACAACAAAACTTGAGATACAAAATGTTTTCATTTCTGATTAAATCAGCAGTTAGAATAAAATGACGTGATTTGAACATTTCTTCTATGGCTTTCAGTTTACCTACCAAGAGAGCATATTTCTTGTACTGTCTACTAAGAACAAATTCTGGCATTCGCCCGAAACAAATATAATGAATTTCTTAATGGGCACACTACAAAAGCTGTATTAATGTACATCTGTATTCTGACCAAGATCCTTCCTTTAAAAGCTTTTCCTACTAACAGACAAAAGGATTAACTACTTAGGAGTTGTATGTATATGTCATTGCTAGGTCATGGAGTATAAATGCATATATTTGTGGAGCAAAATCCAGAGTCTTACTCCCTTGCTTTTGTCACAGAGACTCTGAGACATTTTAGAGTGGTCATAATAGGGATAACTAGCTTCTCCTAGTGCTCTTATTGTTGGCTGTTGGCTTTTCAGTATGCAAATATGTGCAGCATTAGCTACCATTAGATCCAAAATGTTCACTTATGCTTTAAGTATATATTCTCACATAATCAGTTAGTCTGTTCTATATCAATAATTGAACTAAGCTGATTTATGGCACTAAACTAGTCATACTGTAGATTACATGATCATTGTACTTTGCTGATCATACACACTGATCGATATAATAATCAGATACATAGCTGATCATGTATATTAGTTGATAATTATACTCAGAGTATAGAATATAATAGCTTTAGATAATTAGATATAATTGAATCTGCAAGACTACAACAATGCAGACATTTGTCTGTACAGAGGACATCATCATATTTCTAGTCTCATAGATGGAAGAATGCAAAAAAAAGCCCTCATTTAAGCTAACCAAAGACCTAAAGAACATGTGGCTTTTCAAGCTACCTAAATCAATATTTGTTTGTGGAAACATTCACTTTGGTGTACAAGCTGGAATAATGCTAGGCTATAAAGCGTCTTTTATAAGAAGGAAATCTTCATTCATATTATGTAATTCCTTTAGATGGTGCTAAGGGGATAGAGTTTCAGTTTGTCTAGATTAAGTCTTGAAAATACATATTTAAATAATGGTAAAAGGCTGACAAAACTAAGAAGATTCTGAGTTAAAGCAGAAACTCAGCTTATTCATTGTCCCTAAAGACTAGAGATGTCTCTGCACAGTCAGCAGTTTGATCCCGCACATCCCAAATAAATTAGCATAGATCAAGTTACAACAATGATTAAATCGTTTTTTCTCCTTTCTGTTTGTATGACTTGTAAATAAAAACATGTAACAGGAATTGTCCTTTGTAAGAGCTCAGCCAAAACTTTCAAATGAGCCACTGTGATCATCACCAAACAGCTTTTAAACACTTTCATTTTAACATGTCTTCTGGATGGTTAAGAATAACAGAGCATCCTGCAGGACTGATGGACTGGAAGGTGACAGATGTCCTTCCCTGGTAATCAGGAAATTTACATTCTTTCCCTGGAGGTGCTTTTCCTCATAATTAAAATGAAAGTGAGATGGTGCTGGACTGACTCAAGATAGGGATTGATGATATAAAGTCTGATACAAGTTAATGGGAGTTGTGTCACTGACTTTAGTAGGAGCCAGATCAAGCCCATATGGGTTGACAGATACAAAACAAAGTTCTACAGAAATGTCATCATGGCTTTTACCCTCTGAGTGGTTTTTTGAACAGAATTCAGAAGTACCTTCCAGATATTATATCACAGGATATTACACATCCAGCAAAGTATCATTCTTACAGATAATCTATATGCCATATGGTATTATCACCATCAATTTAATATAATGTGACTTTAAGTTTATGGCTTTGGGTATGCAGGAAAGTCTGGCAAAGGAGATCTAACAGAGAAAAGGATAAGTTCACTAGTTAGCTAGTTAGAACAGGCCATGCTGTTGGAAGCAAGCTTCTGTCCGTATTCACAGAGCATAACAGTATATTGATTTTTATGGAAACACTGTAGCTGAAATTTTTAGAGAGGCATTAATTTCCTCATTAATAGTGGATAGTGGCTAACAATAGTTTAAGAAAAATCTAGATCAGCCATTAAAAGCATTACAAGATACCGAATGTTATTTTTTCCTCTATTTAAAATTTTTTGAATGGAGGCGCAGAATCCTTTGGAAATTTTAGACTTAATCTGCAGATCCCCAGGGGTTTGTGGACTTCAGGCTGAAAACCACTGCTTTAGATAGTAAGTTCTTAGGGGATGGAGTCTCTTTATTACGGCTGTCAAGTGACTAAAAAAATTAATCGCAATTAATCATGTGATTAAAAAAATTAATCATGCGATTAATTGTGCTGTTAATAATAGAATATCATTTATTTAAATATTTTTGGATGTTTTCTACATTTTTAAATATATTGGTTTCAATTACAACACAGAATACAAAGTATACAATGCTCACTTTATATTTCTTTTTTTATTATAAATATTTGCACTGTAAAAAGCAAAATAAATAATATTTTTCAATTAACCTTAGACAAGTACCATAATGCAATCTCTTTATCATGAAAGTTGAACTTATAAATATAGAATTATGTATAAAAAAACCCTGCATTCAAAAGTAAAATAATGTAAAACTTTAGAGCCTACAAGTCCACTCAGTCCTACTTCTTGTTCAGCCAATCACTCAGACAAACAAGTGTGCTTACATTTTCAGGAGATAATGCTGCCCACTTCTTGTTTACAATGTCACTTGAAAGTGAGAACAGGCATTCTCATGTCACTGTTGTAGTCAGTGTTGAAAGATATTTACATACTAGATGTACTAAAGATTTATATGTCTCTTCATGCTTCAAACACCATCCATGCTGATGACAGGTACTGTTCAATAATGATCCAAAGCAGTGTGGACAGAAGCATGTTCATTTTCATCATCTGAATCGGATGCCACCAGCAGAAGGCTGGTTTTCTTTTTTGGTGGTGTGACAAAGTTCCGAGTCTGTACTTGTGGGTCCTGCACTTCCTGGCAGATTAAGGGGCCTCAGAAACTCATCTAGTGACCTCCCTTTCTCAGTAACTAATTAAGGGAAGCAGAAAAGGGGGGAGCCCGGGTCCTCCCTCTACTCCGGACTCCAGCCCAGGGACCCTAATAGTATCAGCTAAGATGGCTGACCTTTTATCACAAGCACAAAACACAATACAATTCCCTGGGCTACTTCCCCACAGCAGTCCCTGCTTCTTTAAATTCCACTTCACCCTTACCTCAGGGCCTCCTTCCTTCTGTATATGTTGTCCACCACTCAGTCTCACCAACAGCATAACTTCCTTCCACAGCTCCTGACACCCACAGCCCACCTGACTAACTAAGAGGATTTTATCTGGTTTCAGCCAGTCCCTGATTGGCTTCAGGTGTCCCACTCAGGCTAGCTGTTTCTACTCCTTTCTAGAAGGTTCTTAATTGGCCCCAGGTGTCTTGATTGGCCTGGAATAGCCTTTATTTGGCTATCCAGGGAACAGGGACCTGCACATCCTGAGATTAATATACCTGCCTTCCAGCACTTTCCTATATCCTTCTGGTCTGACTCTGTCACATATCCCCCCCCCCATGCTCAACACCAAGGGATTGGGCAACTTGGGTCGACATACAGTGCACCCGTGATAAGCCATCTGCGTTGCCGTGGCGACTTCCAGCTCTGTGTTGTATGCGGAACTGAAAGGGTTGAAGGGATAAGAACCATCTAGGCACTCTCGCATTTTTCTCCTTGTTCCGCTGCATCCACTGAAGAGGCGCATGGTCAGTCACGAGGGTAAACTGCCTACCTAGCTGGTAGTATCGCAGTGTTTCCATGGCCCACTTAACGGCAAGGCATTCTCTCTCGACCACAGCATACTTCTGTTCCCTTAGGAGAAGTTTTCTACTGAGATAGAGGATTGGATGTTCTTCTTCCCCGACCATCTGGGATAGGACAGCCCCTAGTCCAACTTCAGATGCGTCTGTCTGCAAGATGAACTCCTTAGTGAAGTCTGGAGCTATAAGTACAGGGTCACTACAAAGGGCTGTCCTTAGATCTGTAAATGCCCTCTCTGCTGTGTCTGTCCATTGCACCATCTCAGGTCCCCGAGCTTTTATGAGATCAGTCAGGGCACTTGCCCTGGTGGCAAAATGGGGAATAAAGCTTCGATAGTATCCCACTACCCCCCAAAATGCCCGGACTTGTTTCTTGCGAACCAGTCGGGGCCAGTTTTGGATGGCCTCTAGTTTATTGAGTTGGGGTTTCACTACACCTTGTCCCACAATGTAGCCCAGATACTTAGCCTCCGTTAATCCTATGGCACACTTTGTGGGGTTTGCGGTAAGGCCAGCACGCCTTAGGGTATCTAGGACAGCTTCAACCTTTTCCAGGTGGGTTTCCCAGTCTGCGGTATGGATAACCACATCATCCAGGTAGGCAGCTGCATAACTGGCATGGCGGCGCAATAGCTTATCCATAAGGCGCTGAAAGGTAGCTGGGGCCCCATGTAGACTGAATGGAAGGACTGTATATTGAAACAGTCCCTATGGGGTGGAGAAAGCGGTCTTCTCCTTTGCGTCTTCAGCAAGGGGGATCTGCCAGTACCCTTTAGTTAAGTCTAGAGTGGTCAGGAAGCGGGCATTTCCCAGTCGGTCCACTAACTCGTCTATCCGGGGTATAGGATATGCATCGAACTGGGACACCTCATTCAGCCGACGGAAGTCATTGCAAAACCTTGTGGAGCCATCTGGTTTGGGTACTAGCACGATCGGGCTAGACCACTGACTGTGAGACTCTTCAATTACCCCCAAGTCCAACATTTTCTTTACTTCTGCTCTGATTTCTTCTCTTTTGGCTGCTGGCACCCGGTAAGGCCTCATCGTCACCTTGGCCCCAGGGTTTGTAACGATGTGGTGATACGTCTCAGTTGTTCGTCCTGGTCGAGATGAGACTACGTCTTGGTTCCTGTTGATCATCTTGACCTCCTCCTCTCTTTGGGCTGGCGTTAAATCGGGAGACACCTTCACCTGCTCGGGGTTCTTGTGAGCAACTACATATGCTTCTTGGGTAGGCCAGAGTTTTAGAAGGTTGACATATCTGCTCTAGTTTTCGACGTCCCGGTTGTCTCACCTTATAATTTACCTCTCCTGTAGATTCTACTATTTCATAGGGCCCCTGCCACTGGGCCAAGAGTTTACTCTCTGCTGTGGGTACTAATACCATTACTCGGTCTCCGGGTTGGAACTGCCGAACCTTTGCTTGGCGGTTGTAGTGAGTTTGTTGGGCTTTCTGGGCCTTCTCCAGGTGCTCCCGCACTATAGGGGTGACTCAGGTTATACGGTCTCTCATTTGTAATACATGCTCAACTATATTTTTCCCTGTATTAGACTCCTCTTCCCAAATTTCCCTAGCTATATCTAGTATGCCCGGGGGGTGGCGGCCATATAACAGCTCGAAGGGAGAGAATCCAGTGGAGGCTTGAGGAACTTCCCGGATGGCAAACATAAGGTAGGGCAACAGGGTATCCCAGTCTTTTCCATCCCTACTTACCACCTTTTTGATCATGGCCTTGAGGGTCCGGTTGAATCTCTCTACCAGGCCGTCGGTCTGCGGGTGGTAAACTGAGGTTCGCAGAGTTTGGACGTGGAGCAGAGAGCAGAGGTCCTTCATCAGTTTAGACATGAAAGGCATTCCTTGGTTCATTAGAATCTCTTTCGGTAGCCCGACTCAGGCAAAAATTTCCACCAACGCCTTCGCTATGGACTTGGAGGCCGTATTTCGTAGGGGAATGGCCTCTGGATACCTGGTTGCATAGTCCAAGACGACAAGCACATATTGGTGACCTCGAGTTGTCTTCTCTAGAGGACCCATCAGGTCCATGGCCACCCGCTCAAAAGGGATCTCAGTGATTGGTAGAGGTATCAACGGGGCCCTTAGATGTGGCGACGGCTGTGCAACTGACACTCGGGGCAGGAGGCGCAGTACCGCCGGACATCCTCATGTACTCCTGGCCAGAAGAATCTGCGCAAGATTCACACTTGGGTCTTTTCTACCCCCAAGTATCCCCCAAAGAGGTGACTGTGGGCGAGACTTAGTATTGCCCTCTGATGTTTTTGGGGTACCAGGAGCTGGTTTACCACCTCTTCCTGTATTTGAACCACCCTGTACAGGAGGTTCTTCTTGATGATGAAATAGGGCGCTGGCCCTTGGGCCTTTCCCTCCACAGGCTCCCCATCTATCTCAGCCACCTCTCTTCTGACATTATCATATCTGGGATCTTCTGCCTGGTCTCGCCCGAAAGTCTCTCTTCCAGGACCTATCGACCCGAACTCTGAGGAACTGGTCTCTGACATTCGGTGACATTGGGGTTGGGACTGGATTCTGCTTCCTCCTCCTCCTCCTCTCTGGGGGTCTCTTCCTCAGTTCCCTGTGCCCTTCGGCCTACCAAGGCCATGTTCTGGCCCTGAAGCAGAATCCGAGTGCCCAAAGCCTTTGCTGCCCTTCTTTCTTTCTTGGTTTTTCTGCCCTTCCCAGGGGTGGGGAACAATTCGGGAGATATTTCAGCAAAGAATGGGGGGTGACTTTCTGTTAGAGATGACTCCTTAACTTTGGCATCTTCTCCTCTGTCTTGTCCCTCTGGTGGGAGCAAATTTCCAAATCCTGGGAAATCCCTTCCAATGAGCACCGGGTATGGGAGTTTTGGGACCGCCCCTGCTTTTACTCCAGTGATGGTTCCCTGGATTTCAATCCTTACTGGGGTGACAGGGTAATAGCTAACGGTCCCATGTACACAGGTTACTCCCGTACGCTAAGCCTGTATCAACTGGCTGCGTTTCACTAGTTTCCCTGAAATCAGAGTGACAGCGCTGCCTGAGTCAATGAGTGCTATAGTCTCTACCCTATTCAGGTTCACTGGTTTTGTATATTGGTGTGGCGTGACTGTAACCCCGACTAGATTGATTAGGGTGCATGGGTCTGCCCAATTCCCCAGGTTACACTGCATGGGCTCCTCAATGTTGGGACATTGCGCTGCTAGGTGTCCCCATTCTCCACATGCATAACATCTATAAGGGGCTCTAGATGCTCTTTTGTCTCTTGGGTTAGGGGTCTTTACCCCATGGCTTCCTCCCTTCTGGGTTCCCGGCTGTTCTGTGGCTACTACCTTCTTCCACCTGGGGCTTCCCGGATGCTTCGTTAGCTGGCCTTCCGGGGTCGGACCCAGATAATTCTTTTGGGAGAAGGCTTCTCTGGGTAGTTGGGACAGCTCGTGGGCTGCAATCCATCTTTCTACCAATGTGATCATCCCGTCGTAGGTGGCAGGGTCATTCTGGCCCACCCATGCACGAAGATCTGGAGGCAATCCCCTCATATAGTGGTCTATGACCAAAGTTTCCAACATTTCCTCTGGGTTGCAAACCTCGGGTCATAACCACTTCCATGCGAGGTGGATAAGGTCGAATAATTGGGACCTCGGAGGCTTACCTTCCTTATACCTCCACTCATGGTATCTCTGGGCCTGTACTGCTGTTGTTACCCCTGATCGTGCCAGAATCTCTGCTTTCAGCTGAGGGTAGTCCATGGCAGCTTCAGCGGGCATGTCATGATAAGCTTTTTGTGCTTCTCCACATAAGAAGGGAGCGAGGATGCTAGCCCACTGATCCTGGGGCCAAGCCTCTTGCAAGGCAGCCCTCTCAAAGGAGAGGAGATACGCCTCTATGTCGTCATTGGCTGTCATCTTTGGCAGATAACCAGCAGCCCTCCATACTCGCGACCCCTCAGATCCTTGGTTTTTGGTAGTGAGGACTTTCAGTTGTTCTACCATGTCCTGCAAGAGGGCTCGATTCTGAGAGGCCTGCTCCATCAATAATTGGTTAGTCTCTTGTTGTACCCACAGGGACTCCTGTTGTGCCATAGCCTGGGCTCAGGTGGCCTCCTGCTGGGCTGCAGTGGCTTGCAACAGTGCTTTTATTACGTCCTCCATTGTGGTGAGAACACCCCAAACCCAGTGCACTCTTTTTTTTTTAAACCTCTCCCTTTCTTCTGCCACGCAGTGAACAGTAAGTCAGAAAATCCCACCCCTAACACCAGTTGTGACAAAGTTCCGAGTCTGTATTGGTGAGTCTTGCGCTTCCTGGCAGATTTAGGGGCCTCAGAAACTCATCTAGGCCCAGAGTGACCTCCCTTTCTCAGTAACTAATTAAGGGAGGCAGAAAAGGGGGGAGCCCGGGCCCTCCCTCTACTCTGGACTCCAGCCCAGGGACCCTAATAGTATCAGCTAAGATGGCTGACCTTTTATCACAAGCACAAAACATAATACAATTCCCTGGGCTACTTCCCCACAGCAGTCCGCGCTTCTTCAAACTCCACTTCACCCTTACCTCAGGGCTTCCTTCCTTCTGTATGATATGTTGTCCACAACTCAGTCTCACCAACAGCATAACTTCCTTCCACAGCTCCTGACACCCACAGCCCACCTGACTAACTGGGAGGTTTTTATCTGGTTTCAGCCAGTCCCTGATTGGCTTCAGTGTCCCAATCAGGCTAGCTGTCTCTACTCCTTTCTAGAAGGTTCTTAATTGGCCCCAGGTGTCTTGATTGGCCGGGAGTAGCCTTTGTTTGGCTATCCAGGGAACAGGGACCTGCACATCCTGAGACTAATATACCTGCCTTCCAGCACTCTCCTATATCCTTCTGGTCTGACTCCGTCACAGTGGTTCAGATTCTATAGTTTCCACATCAGAGTGTTGCTCTTTTAAGACTACTAAAAGCATGCTCCATACCTCATCCCTCTCAGATTTTGGAGGGCAATTCAGATTCCTAAACCTTGGGTCAAGTGCTGTAGCTGCCTTTAGAAATCTCACATTGGTACATTCTTTGCATTTTGTCAAATCTACAGTGAAAGTGTTCTTAAAATGAACAACATGTGCTGGGTCATCATTCAAGACAGCTATAACATGAAATATATGGCAAAATGCTGGTAAAAGAGAGCAGGACACATACAATTCTCTCCCAAGGAGTTGAGTCACAAATTTAATTAATACATTATTTTTTTAATGAGCATCATCAGCATGGAAGCATGTCCTTGGAATGGTGGCCGAAGCATGAAAGGGCATACAAATGTTTAGTATATCTGGCACATAAATACCTTGCAATAGCAGCTACAGAAGTCTCATACAAACTTCTGTTCTCACTTTTCAGGTGATGTTGTAAATAAGAAGTGGTCAGCATTCTCTCCTGTAAATATATAGTAACTTGTTTGTCTTAGCAATTGGCTGAACAAGAAGTAGGATTTTTAATCATAATTAATTTTTTGAGTTAATTGCGTGAGTTAGCTGCGATTAATCAACAGCCATACTCTTTATATTTGTGTAATATACACATCAAGCACATTGTTTATACTGAATAAATAATAAAACAAACAATAAAAAAAATGCTATAAATAATGGATTTATGTACCGAAGACTTGATTCTGATATCCACAGTCTTCACTGGGAACTTGCCTAACTAAAAAGGACTATACCAAAAACAATTATTAAGGAATAATGATATCTTGCATTTTCCATCTGTAGATGTTAATGCGCTTTACAAAGGAGGTAAAGCATCATTATCCAAGGCACAGAAAAGTGCACTTCTCTGAGGTCACCCTACAGGCCAGCAGCAGACTCAGGAATAGGACTCCAGCATCGTGAGTCCAGGTCACTGCTCTAGCCAGTGCCATTCTGCTTCCTCACAAAAGGACATAAATATAAAAAAGACATGAGCATGATTCTTACCATAGGTTCACTGCCAGAAAATAGTGGCAAAGGACATTGAGTGGCTCTCTCCCATTCTGAGTAGTGATCTTTACAATAAGTGACATTGTGCAGCAATAGACTCTGTGGCGTCTGACCTCGGACAAGCTGACTTAACACATAAAAAAAAAAAGATATACGCAGCTGATATGGTCTCGTTTGTTGTTGTGATATACTAGTAAGTTAACAAATAATGTACTGAATGCAGAAATGGAAATATCTGAAAATATGGCAGCTGGATTGTTGTCTTAATGTTGTTCTTTCAGATTGTTTCAACCACACTTCTTCCACAAGGTTTTTAGGTTTTTCAACCCACCAAGTGCAGTGTGTATGCTATGCTATAAGTGTCCAGATGAGAGTCAGTACATATAACATGGATATCTCTCTCATCTCTGGATTGAGTCAGAAGGGAAGTTCCTTGGAGCAGAGACCTTGTCCTCTATATGTGAACAGCTGGTGTTGCTCAGAAAAATAAAATAATAGTCACTCTCTTTTCTTTGCAGCTTTAAGAAACATATTTAAGGAGCACCAAATAATTGTGAAGAACCTTAATGAGATGTGTGGTTTTTTAACATATTTATATTCAAACTTCTTTACACTAGAGAATTTACAACAAAGTGAATTTCCTTGAACATGCCATTCTCACCTATTGAGTTTAAAAATGTACTACAGCTGGTGCTGATTGTGGGTGAAGAAGAGGGGATAATGGAGGTAGGTCATATTGTTGCCCTTCTTTTTCACTTTTAGATTTATTTGGGGTCAGATCATGGCCCATCCTGTGCACTAGTGCAAGGAATTAGAGCAGATAAAACGTGCTTCCATACTCCATTGTGCCACACATCCTGTATGGAGGGAGCTCCATAGAGCCACTGCATCTCTCCCTCTCTTGGGTGAACAGGAAGACGCACAAGGGTGTGGGGAGGAGGCAGCGCCTTGACTCTTGCCTCCCCGCATTCCCAGCTGTGTCCAGATGAGTAGCTATGCTGTGGACCGGGAAGTGTACCTGTGACATTTGTTGCAATTTACTCATGCCCAGGAGCAACAAGGAGAGTAGGAGAAAGATTGAACTCCCTGAGTCAGTCTCCCTCTCAAACTGCCTCTATCTACGAGCTAGATCACAAAACTGATGATTCAGTACTTTATTATTATTTTCTTAGGGGTCCTTTATGGGATCACAATGTGGTATTCTTATGAATGCTGAAGAGCAGTTTACACTATGCATATTTGAATAGGAGTGAGTGAAGTCAGTGGGACTACTTGTGGAGTAATGTATTAACCCATTGCCTGTCATGCTAACCAGTATTGTTTCATTGTTTTTTGGGGGCTCTCCCACCAGCTTGTCTGAATCTATCTGTTGTTTCTCGTTTTGTACTTAGGTTGTAAGTCCTTCGGGACAAAGACATTCATTTCACGAAGTGTTTGTACAGCACCTAACATGATGGGGTCCTGATCCATGACTAGCACTCCTAGGTGCCATGGTAATACCAATAAATAAAAAGAAGCAATAGTAATAATCAGTTTGAGTAATGGTATCACACTTTGCCCTTGATGGATTAAGGGTTCAAAAATAAGGAGATCTCTCGGATTCTATCCACTAGAGTGCTTACGTGTCAAAGTCCTGTTTTTAAGCACCCCTGTGATCCCTAAAACTGTTGCTTGGCTGCTGCATAAATCACATCAAGTCCCCCCCTCACACTCACTATCATAGGTTTGAATCATGTGTGATCCTAAAGTGTTGATATCATCATATATAATCACCTCATACCAGATATATCAAATATATGTTTATATACTCACCCCATACCATGGATAACCAGACCAATAAAGAAAACAATGAATAGGTGATGGGTATACCAGAACACCTCATAGAATGATTTTCTGATGATCTCTGTGGATGAAGTCATGATCAGAATGAACGTCACAGTGATTATGATACCAGTTACTCCAGCTATTGTAGTTAGTATCTGTGTTATTGTGTTCTAAAATAAAAAAATTATGTATAGAGACTAAATCAAAGATGCAGCTTCAGTATAAGAATGAATGCAAGCAACAAACCAGACAAGGCAAAAAATTAGAAGCTGTATGAAAAAAGATTATCTGTTCTGTTATACATTTAGGTTTATTCCAGACATGAATGTAAATATTAACTGCAATTTATCTGTTTCAGCAATTGATAGAAGGAAATTACATAATCCTGCTAGTACTTGCATCTATTTTTGTTGTACAAGAGTGCCTCAGAAAAGAGAGAGAATAAATTATTAGAGTTAAGAGTAGGTAAAAAAAGAAAGAAAAAAAAAGGTAATAACCAGAAATCCACAGTCATTTTGAGAGAGATAAATGTGGGTGTGCTCAATGGCCAACAGACTGTAAGAAGCATGGATCCACTTTGTTCTTATTTCACTTGAACTTCATTTCAGTGAGTAGTTGATGCCCCTGACAGCCACCAGTTCTGTTGCCACTGCTGTCTCCATGAGGCATTCATTCTGACTGCAGGCTTCTGGAGTCTCCAGAGAGCTGCAGACTACAATTGAAGATTTACCCTTTCAGGGCTCTTAGCTGTTCTCTGCCAGGATGAATGATGCTATGCACACACTGAAAGACTCGTGCTACACTTTGCTCACTGGGAGTCTACACTTCCACTACTAAAATGAAACAATTTAAACCAGAACCCTACCTGAGACCATTGTTCCATCAGAGACCCCAGTAGACAGAAGATCAAGACTTTCTTGATGTTACCCACCATCTTCCATGGCAATGGGCCCTTCTCACCAGATATTTTCTACCACAAAGCAGTCATTTTGACTCTTTGATTGAGGACAGCACACCAATTATATCTCCTCCTTTTGGGATCAGAACGGTCCCTTTTTTATTGTAAATGGCAAAAGATCATGTTGGACAAACAGGTACTCAGCACACTGGATATGTAATCCAGTTCATCTCCCTCCCTTTCCCCAATCCATTCTCCCCATCCCTTTTCAGAGAGATAAATACCATGGAGGGAGAGGAACTATTTAAACCCAGGACCAATGTGGACACAAGAACAAATGGATATAAACTGGCCAGCAGGAAGTTTAGATTTGAAATTAGAGAAAGGTTTCTAAAAATCAGAGGAGTGAAGTTCTGAAACAGTCTTCCAAGGGAAACAGTGGGGCAAAAGACATATCTGGCTTCAAGGCTAAGCTCAATAATTTTATTGAGGAGATGGTGTGATGGGATAACATAATTTTGGCAATTACTTGATTTTTGACTATTCGTGGTAGATGGGCCCATGGCCTATGATGAGATGTTGGATGGGATGGGATCTGAGTTACTACAGAGAATTCTTTTCTGGGTGTCTGGCTTGTGAGTCTTTCACAGATGTTCAGGGTTCAACTTATCACCATATTTGGGGTCGGGAGGGAATTTTCCTCTGGGGCAGATTGGCAGAGGCCGTTGGGGTTTTTCGCCTTCCTCTGCAGCGTGGGGCACAGGTCACTTGCTGGAGGATTCTCTGCACCTTGAAGTCTTTAAACCATGATTTGAGGACTTCAGTAGCTCGGACATAAGTGTGAGGTTTATTGCAGGAGTGGCTGGGTGAGATTCTGTGGCCTGCGTTGTGCAGGAGGTCAGACTAGATGATCATAATGGCCCCTTCTGACCTTAAAGTCTTTGAGACCATGTTACTTTAAGAGCTATGGGTTGTGCATGATAGAGATGGGCACAATAGAAGATCCAGGAGGATTTTATTCCTGCTCCTTTCTGGACTCAAAGAAATCTGGTGGCCTCTGCCCCATCCTAGATTTAAGAAAGCTGAACAAATTCATCAAAGAAATCAAGTTCCGGATGGTCACCCTTGCTTATATTATCTCTTCCTTGAAGACTGGAATGCTGCCCTCAGTTTACAAATGCATATGTCCACGTAGTGATACATCCTTCTCAGAGGAAGTACCTTCAATTTCTGATAGCCATCAACTACTGCCTGTATACATTGCGTGCTTTTGGCCTGTTATCAGCTACGAGTATTTTCATCAAGTTCCTAGTGGTGGTGGAAGCCCACCTTCATCATCTGGACATTCAAATATTTCCTTACGTGGATGATTCATTGATCAAGCAGCATCAAGGGATCACGTCCAAAACAGTGTCCGAGTCATCAGGCACGCGTTCTTCCATCTAAGTCTGAAAATAAGTTTGGACAAATCACAGCTACAACCAACTCAGCACTTAACTTTTATAGGAGTAGACCTCCACACCAGAACAGACATGGCTATCTTCCACAGGAAGTCTTCCAATCTCTACCCTTCTTTTCAGAAATCCTCAAGTTCAGTCCAACAATAACAGTGCAAGTCTCAGCCATATTCCTCATGCACATGATTAACTCTGCATGCCAGACTTCACTTCTGTTGTTTGTAGTCTTGGCTTCATTTGTATATTGACCTTCCAGACATCTGCTGGACATGCAGATTTGTGTATCCGTGCAAGTGCTTCAGTTTCTGTATTGATGAATAGATTGGCAGAATGTATGCAAGTGAGTTCCATTTCCGTCCTCAGAACTTATTATGTCTCTGTTTACAGATGCATCTGTCAAAGGCTGCGGGAGTGGCGGGGAGCATCTTGGTGAACTTCACGCTCAAGCTCACCTCAGAAAATTTTCGTCCATATAAATATGCTGGAGCTCAGGGCCATACATTGGGCCAGCAAAATATTTATGCCCACATCGAGAATTGGGTGATTCAAGTTCTCATGGACAATACAACTGTTACGTTTTACATGAACAAGCTGGGAGGGGCAAGGTCATCTCAGTTGTGTCAGGAGGCTATCCTCCTGTGGAATCTATGTATTCGACACAAAGTTTCTTTGAAGGCCTTCCATTTTCCAGGAGTGAGAAACACTCTCCTGAATTCTCTCAGTAGGGTTTTCATAGACTAATATGAGTGGTTCATCAGGATGGATGTTTAGGTTTTCCACCTCTGGGGTAACACTAATAGAATTATTCATGACAAACCTCAGCAACAAATGCATGAGATTTTGCCCAAAAGTGGGTCACAATCCCAGTTCCATCATAGATGCTTTTCTTCTTCCCTGATTCAGTCATCTTCTACATGCATTCCCTTCTGATCATTTCAATCTGAGGGTCCTGATGAAACTAAAACAAGACAGAGCATCACTAATCCTCATTGCACTGGTGCGGCTAAGACAGTATTGGTTCATGGATATGTATCAGCTTTCCATCAGGTCGCCAATAATTCTACTGCTGGTCAGGGATCTTCTGTCCCAAAACTAGGGCAAGTTTCTACATCTGAAACTCAAATCTCTCCATCTTATAGCATGGATGATCTCTGGTTAAATATTCAAGAGAAACTGTGCTCCTGAGAGGTTTGGGCCATCTTAGTGAACAGCAGAGAAGAATCCACTAAAGTCACATATGCAGCAAGGTGTAAGAGATTTTCAATTTCGACATGCTCACATCATTTATTTTCCCCTCACACAGAAGTCACATATGTTGGATTATCTTTTGCATCTCAAATCATCAGGCCTTTCAAAGAGTTCCGTGGGAGTTCACCTGGCTTCTATTTCTACATTACATTTGCCAATAGACAATTTTCCCATTTTTTCTTGTGTAGTGATAGACTTTAAGGTCAGTAGGGGCCATCATGATAATCTAGTCTGACCTTCTGCACATTTCAGACCACAGAATCTCACCCACTCACTCCAGTAATAGACCCCTAACCTCTGGCTGAGTTAATGAAGTCTTCAGATCATGATTTAAAGACTTTCACTTGTTTCCTAGTTTTTGAAGGTCCTGGTCAAGGTTTACTCTCCTGTGTCTGATCCCATACCCATTTTGGATCTGAATCCAGTGCTTTCCAAACTGATAGGACTTCCCTCAAATCTATGGATCTGACTTCATTATCTTTACTATGCATGAAGATTGACTTTTTGGTGGCAATTATTTCCATCAGTAGGGTTTCAGAGCTTCAAGCTCTTTTAGCTTACCCTCCTTTTACTTTCTTTTATAAGGACAAGATGTCCCTTCTAGGCCACACCCTAAATTTATATCCAAAGTACTGTCAGTTTTCTACCTATATCAAAAAATTAATCTTATGGTGTTTTTTCTCCAAACCCCATGTATCTAAGGCTGAAGAGGCTCTCCATAACTTGGATGTTCAGTGAGCCATGTCTTTTTACTTGGACTGCACTAGATCCTTCAGGACTGCATTCCAGCTCTTTGTAAGCTATGCAGTGTCATCTCAGATTCACCCCGTGAATTCACTGGGTCTCTGACTACATCAGCCATACTGTTACAACCTTACTAAAGCCTCTTCTCCATTGAGAATAACTGTTCCCTCTGCCAAGGCTTGCTCCACTACATCATCATGTGACGGGGTGTACAAACATCACTCTGGGGCCATTGGGGCCAGACCAATCACTCTGGGCCCAGGGGACTTCGCCCCTCATGCCTGCTGTGCATGATGCAGGTAGAGAAGACAGATAAAAGGAGGCAGCCCATCTCCATCATTGGGGCTGGTGGAGGAGGAAGGACATGTGCTGCAGGCTCCTGCAGAAGAACCAGTGACTCCAGGCTGCAAGGACTGTGGACCCAGACTATGCTGCAAACGACCAGCCAACCATGGAGACTGACTGGGATGCTGAGCTGGGCTGAGCTTAACAGGGAATGTTCTGGTTCCTAGAGCCTGGGTCATAACCTAATGGAGTAGGGCCTGGGTTCTTCTGCCCCCTGTCCCTTGTACTGCCACTAGGAGTGGCCACCAAGAGCCCTAGCTAGAGACTGAGTGTTTGCTCTGTCCCATCCCAGGGGCTACAGACTGTTTGCATGGTCTGCCCTGCCCCACAGAGTCAGAGCCCCCAACTACTATTGTTTGCCCCAGCCAAGAGGCTCGGCAGGCTAGAGAATGAGCATTTGCTTTTCCCCATCCAGGGACTGTGGACTGCTTAGTTACTTGGTCCTGCCAGGGGCCCAGAGTCCTCCCCTTTCACAATTGTTTGACCCAATAGAGAATCTCAAAGATCGTGTGACCAACCCCACACTGGGCCAACAGGGGTGGCCCCGCTCAATAACCCCCCTCCCTACCCCTCCTCTCCTCCACTGACACAGCATTCCTGAGTAATGTCCAAATAGGTCATATATACAAGGCAGCAACGTGGTCTGCGCATACTTTCTCTACTCATTATGCCGTCATTCAGACGATGCTAGCTTTGGCAAGTTACTGTTACAATCCCTCTTCAAATGATCCAAAGTCTCTCTACCTGCAAAGGAACTGGGGTGTTCCCTACAGTGGAATGTATAGATGCATAATCTGTCAAAGGAGAAAAAATGGTTATTTACCTTGCAGTAACTGTTGTTCTTTGAGATGCGTTGTCATGTATATCTTTCACCACCATCACATCTTCCCTCTACTTTGGAATTTATTACAGCCATGTGAAGGAATGGAGAGAGAAGTAGCAAAGATGCTCATTTTATGCCCTTGCCTGAAAACACGAAAACAGCAGAGGTGCATGTGCTACCTCGTGGTACTGCTGACATATCCTACAGTGGAATATGAATGTGCACAACACATCTTGAAGAACAACAGATAGTGCAAGATAAGTAACCATTTTTATACAGAGTAACTGAAGGCCTAACTTGACCCGAAGACCCTAAATTACTGTGGATGATGCACAAGAATGAAAGAACTCACCTTGACTTCCAGATCCCAAGTTGACTTTGTAGGGATAGAAGTTAGAAAAAACATATTTTCACTTGTAAAGTGAACTTATTTGATATGGAAGTGCTGGAGAGGTGATGAGTTCCACAGTGCCATTTTTAGAGTTGAACTACTTTCAGATGTTCACACTTGACAGCACAGAGTACATTTTCAAACTGGTGCCTGTGATGAATATGTTCAGATCCCATTACATGTTAACAGGATTGATCTAGGTGACATTTTGACCATTTACACTACACTGGCTAGTTTTAATGTTGAGATGAAACAATGAAAAATGTCAAAGACTCTTGGTACACTGCTGCTACAGAGGCATAACTAAGCTGAAAAGAATACTTGAATTACTGCTCTCAGAACTTTCTTCTGTAAAGGTGGAAGAAATCCTTTGTTTGAATTTATTCAGAAAGGTAGACTTATTCAGAATGTAGAGACAGATGCAAGTGGGCAATAAAAGAATTGTAAAAATAATTATCAAAAGGTTAAAATATAGGCTACTTTATGGACTGGTATTTAGTGACCATGTAATTGCCAGGCAAGTATATTATTATTAGAGAGATTTGGAAAGAACATCAAGAAATTTACTTCCATGTGTTTGGGAGAATAGGTTTACTTCAGAAAAATGGGAGTAAACCACCAAAGGGTGTTGGACCCTCTCAAAAACCTACAAACTCTTCCTCTTCAATCAGTGGTGAACACATCAAATGTGCAGCTGGTGACCATGGGTAGAGTGTCCCAGCAAGGGCTCTAAACTCTAGAATTTGCTTTCCCTGTGGGTCTGAGAGACCTGCCCAGTTTGCCAACTTTCAGGTCGAGGCCATGATTGTTCAGGGCTTTGATGCTAGTGGAGTAGTTTGTTTATTTGCTTGACGTGTATGAGATTTGATTTTTTTTTAGCAGATGAAATAACCTCGTTGTCAGTTGAAAATAATTAATACAATAATATCATAACTTTACACTTGCAAAACAATGCAATGACACATATTTCTGTTTGCCCTTCCACCTTCTATCCAGATACCTATTTTCCCATTACTGGTTCTCTACTTAGCACCTATAATTCTCATTATATTTGAAGTAAGTTACATTATACACAAGCAAGCAAATAACATCATTATGAACTATGGTCTAATGCAATAACTTTAAAAATAAAATCTAATAACTGCAGCCAGAACTCATTGCGGAAAAAAATCTACTCTTGTTTACACTGGTGTAAAATCACGGGTAAGTCCACTAGAGTGAATGAAGTTACTCCTGATGAACACCAATTAACAAAAAGTAGAATCTAGCCCCAAATTAAGGACACTTTGCAAAACCACTGTGAGAACCTAACATCAGCTGTGAAAGAAGTTTCATTATGTACTGTTATTGGTTTTTTTAATTTAAGATATTGTTCTCTTTTTAGTCAGAGGTTGTTAGCCATATTTCATATATCAATAGCTTACAGGTTTAATACATTTTCAACTAATCATAACACTCATCATCCACACCCCACTTATCTCCTGCCTAAACTAATTAAAATAGCAAACATATTTCTATGAGCTGGAAAACCTGAAAATTGCATTTTTTAGCTATTGTTTTCAACTGAAATTCAGGTTAATCTTTGACAGCCTATCCTAGCTCTGCTTAAAAGCTATTGAAATATAGTTTTATCAACAAAAGAACCTGCAGAAGACAATTTTTCAGATGAGGAAAGCCAGCAAGCACCTAGTGAGAACTTACCACTTCATAGTTTCTAATCGGGTTCAAGTAGCTTTCATTTGGTGTTTTGCCAATGCCAGAAAGTTTATTCCGTAACCCCCCTGCTTCCTTCGATTGACTTATATGATATCGCTCTATGTTGACCAGATGTGCAACAATATGGACGACTGTTTGAAAGAGATAGTTATGCAAATTGAAGTTAAAGTTGTACATTGTACATGCCAGCATCAATTTTATTAACTATCACATGAAACATTTAAAAAGTCTCCGTGGATTAAGAACTTTACACAGTAATCAACAACAAAAGTAGCCTTTTGTCAGTGTGTAATATATAGCAAGTGGTTATGTTCAAAGTATAAAATGGAATAGCAGCTTCAACATAATCTTCCCATGTTTATGGTCCCAATGATACCATTTCTTGTGTTCCCAAATCTACTGTCCTTTAGCTTTTGGTGCCATGGAAAAGCGTGCTCTTGAAAATAAGAATGATACACCATAAAATTGTTTGGTTTCACTCAAAATTAGGCATCTTCCCTTGCTAAAAAGTTTATGCTTTCACTTCAACAGCATTTATGCAAATTTTATTAATGTCAGTAGTGACACATAATTGGTGCCACCTAATGGGTGACCATAATGACATATTCTCAGAGGTCTTAATTCCTGCTGGACAAAGAAACTACCATGTCACAGAACTACGACTAATGTAATGGGTGATCTCAGAGGGGAACCCTAGGATTGAATAGTCATAACCTCTTCCTCCCAATAAGTGAGTCCTTCAGTGTCAGGTTCAGCTAGAGCAGCATGGGGAAGGCATACATTGCAGCTCCCACTGTTGTACCTCTTCTGTGAACCACCCCCCCCCCCACACACACACATCAAATTTCCACTATAGTTTATCTAAGACATTTTGCTCTAATCATTGTAAAAACATTATTTGGTATCAGCAGCACATTATTCTTTTCTTCTACCATAGTCAAAGTTCTATTCCCAATGCAAACACATCCAACCAGACTCATGTTTTGGGGACCTTACTAAGAAATCTACTTAGACCTGTAATTTTCTTCCTTCTGATGGGTGACAATCACTCCAACATGTACCTGACACATACAGCACAAGTCTTCTAGCATGAGCCAGACTGTGCTTTCCTGAAAGTTACTTTGTGCAAGATGTTAACATCCAAAATATAATACAGAAAAAATATTAAAATTCAAACAAATGCATTCAGAACGTTGGTTTTCCTGGGTTTCCTATGATCTTAAGTACTGGCCTGAGTTTTATTAGATTTGTGCTTCTGATAGTTTCTTGTGTGCTACTAAAGGAAAAAATAATTCAATCTAAAACTGAATTATAGCAGGCTAGCAAGAGTAATGTAAACATCTAATTCCATTTTTCAATGTGGTTCCTTTAATGTACAATAGTTGAAGCAACCTAAAAAGTCTGGCACCAGATACAGTGCCATTAGCTAAAACATTTTATATCTCTATAGTGCATTTTGTGGAATTTCCTTAGATCTACAGTGTGTGGAATTTGCTAAGTACTTTCAAAAGCCACTATACAAATTCCAGAAATTTATGAGCTTTTTTTATTGCTCTCAATTTATTCATTATGGGTACAGAACTTAGAATGCTTCATCTAGATTTTGTTTTTACCAGTATTTTCCCACTGCTCATGAGTAAACATACTATGGGCGAAATTTTGCATTCCTTACTCAAACAAAGTTTCCTTTGACAACAATGGGAGTTTTGCCTGAGTAAGAGTTGCAGGATGTAGCTCTTTTTATTAGTAAAACCTGGAACCTTAGAAATGTATAGTATAGTATGCATGTATAGTAATTTGTATGTTAGCCTTTACATTTTTCATCTAGTCCACCACTGAGTTCAAATCACATTCTTTTACTGGGAGGACAAAAAAGGAAGAGGGCTGCCATTAGAGAGCAGTGCCACAATACATCTTAAAAAATTTTTTTTAAAAAGAACAAAAAGAAAAGTAATTTAATTACATTCTTGCAAGTCTGGTCAATTGAGTTAGTCTTATTCAGCCAATTCTGCTGTCAGTGAAGCATGCACACCTCTCATTGAACTAAATAGAAATTACATGTGCTTATCTGAGGGTATGTGCTTATCTCTCTTCTTCTGCATGCCTGCCTAGGATAATAATCATTTTGAAGTTAGTCGCTACTAATTAACTATCTTAGTATTCTCACTGTTATAAAATCAAAGGGTCAAAATCTTGTCCTCTGTAACCTCACTGTCAGTGGTCTTGCATAAGTCTGTGAATGCTTCAGCAAACTGACCCTAAGTTTTGTAGCAGTATCACCTACTCTGCTTTCTGTTGTCACAGATTGTTCCTTCTGAACTTAAAGAAAAATCAAAATCATACCTTTTAATATATTAAATTATGAATCTGTGTAATACAACCAAAATGTATAAGCATACCAAGCCCAGCACACAATCTGATATATTTTGATATTATATTCTATACATTTTTAATTTGGGATTTTTTTTATTTGTTTGTTTTATTAACTTTATTCCCAATATAAAGTTTTGTTGTATGAGAAAGGTGAGAGATGGTGAGAGGTTTACATGATATTGTCCTCAGAAATACTGGGATATAGAATCTTATCTTCCTGATTTTTGCTGGAGGACTAAATTAGGACTAGAGATGGAGCTATTTTAGCCAGGATTGGGGGAGGGGAAAGAGTATTGTTTCTGAATTTTTAACAAAAAGATTTTCTCGCAAGTAAGTCATGCATTTGAAGATAAATAGGGGACACAAATACACATACAAACACAAAAACTAAATGATTAACAACTGACTGAAAATTAGAGCTTGTAGAAAATTTTCCATCATTTTTTTTTCAGTGAAAAATTGGGTTTTCAACTAGACAAATGTTTTTATGGCAAGGGTCTGATTTCCCTGAAAATTTTTGACATTTTGTTGGAAAACCAAATAACCAAAACCCCAAAATGTGTTGGAAAACTGATATTTTTTGTTTGTTTTTGGCTGAAATATATTAGTTTTTGGCAAAAGCCCAAAATGTTCCACTTGTTTACCATACATTACAAAATTTATGATCCATCATTTTTTGCATCCCCTCATTTTCCAAACAAATCCACTAAAAATCTTTTTTTCTCTTAGTTGTGCACGTTTCTGTCTCTTGTGATAATATAATCCCAGTAATTATGTAGTAATACATCTATACAGACCTTTAGAAATTTTGGGATAGGTTTTTAATATTAAAGAAAAGCAGAAAAAGCCTGCCCTTTCAGATTACGTTTATGCCAAAATGAAGTAAAAATAAAAGATTTTTGTTCTGTAAGATTTATAAATATATAAATTTACTTTCTTTTGAGGAAGAAAATATATGTGAGAGACATTGTCTGAAACATTATTTGCTCCTTCTTTATAAAGATCTTTAGGTTCAAGATATCATTTTTTGACAGAAATATTCCATTTGAATTAGAGCATCTTGAATGGTTTGTGTGGATCAAGTTGAGAGAGTATGAACCTATGATTTTATTCCACAGGTCTATAGGGAAGATTTATTAGAAGTGTACTGCTAGGCAGCTCTTATCATAGACAGGCATGCAGAAAGGCAGGAAGTCACACTAAAAAGAATTCCCTTTACTGAATTTTCAGTGATCCTCTTTGATTATAGATAACATTGTTTCCACTCTCTCTTTCTTCCAACTTACTACTTCCACCAGGCTCTAATTACACCTGGCCAATTGACGTCTACAGTTGAAATTGTATAAGAACTAATGAAAAATTAAAGATTGGTATGGAAACTTAGCTCAAACTTCTCCCAAGGCCAGAAAAACCTCTACCAAGGTAGTCTACTGTTTGAAAAGCAAGATAATAGTAGCAATATTATTAATATTGTCTAAGTTAAAGTGCTAAAATAATAATTAAAATGTAGAGGCAAATAATTGATATTTTATTATTAAACAAAAAGTGATTTACAACTTCATATTGTGCACATATCAAGCTCAGTGATTTGATCTGCAAATTAGTTTAGCTTCCTACTGCTATATTTGAATCTATAAGAGAAAATTTACTTGTTAGAACTGTGATGGGTTCGGTCACAGATACCCCCTTGAGGTTGTCACCTGAAGTGCTGAAACTACCTTGGAGCCCATTTTCTCTGATATCTTGGGACTCCAGAACCCTGTCTTGTTGAGCCAGACATGCTAGCTGGCTGCAACACAGACCCAGGATCTGAACCACGCTCCCAAAGCTGCAGACTTAACTGAATACAGCTAAGCAAGTGCTCCTGTCCCCAGCACTCAGACACCCAGCTCCCAATGGGATCCAAACCCCAAACAAATCCGTATTACTCTGTATAAAGCTTATACAGGGGTAACTCGTAAATTGTCCGCCCTCTATAACACTGACAGAGAGATATGCACAGCTGTTTGCTCCCCCAGGTATTAATCACTTACTCTGGGTTAATTAATAAATGAAAGTGATTTTATTAAGTATAAAAAGTTGGATTTAAGTGGTTTCAAAAGATTTAACTAAGTTACCGTGCAAAATAAAACCAAACATGCAAGTCTAAGCCTAATACATTAAGAAACTGAATACAGGTAAATCTCACCCTCAGAGATGTCCAATATGCTTCTTACCCAGACTAGACTCTTTCCTAGTCTGGGTCCAATCCTCTCCCCGGGACAGTCCTTGTTAGTTCCAGCTCAGATGGTAACTAGGGGATTTCTCATGACTGGGAGCCTTGTTTGTTCTGTTCCACCCCCTTTTATAGCTTTGGAACAAGGCGGGAATCTTTTGTCTCTCTGGATCCCCACCCCACATTCTAAATGGAAAGCACCAGGTTTCAGATGGATTCCAAAACTAGGTGACATGGTCACATATCACTGTAAGACTTCATTCTCCATATTTTCAGGGCTGGCCTGCATGTACCCAGGAAGGTTTGCAAGTAAACAGAGCCATTCACAACCAATTGTCTTAGTTAATGGGAGCCATCAGGATTCTAAGCCACCATTAATGGCCCACACTTTGCATTGTTAAAATAGAACTTGAGTAATATTTCATATTTCTAACTTCAAATACAAGAATGATACATTCATACAAACAGGATGAACACACACTGTAGGTTATAAGCTTTGTAATGATATCTTAGAAGAGACCTTTTGCATGAAGCATATTCCAGTTACATAATATTCACACTTATAAACATATTTCCATAAAACATATGGAGTGCAACTTCACAAGAACAACTAACTAGAAATTTTTTATCAGTCTTGTGTGGCACTTGATTGTTTATGCAGGTACTGCCTATAATGATTTTTATAGCATACAAAAAAGAATTTGACAATTGTGCCTGAAATATGTAACATTTTTCTCTGTACATAATCTCAAGTATTATAACAAGGAACTGAATATACGTATGGGTAGCAATTTATAGTGCAAACAGATAAATGTCATTTTCTACCCAATGTACATATGTAGATTAAATGTTTAGTATCGGGAGTTTTCTGTAGCATTTAATTTCTTATTTTAAACAACTGAGTTTCTGGCCCTTCTTAATACAAAGGATATTATCACGAACTCAGCATTTCCCAAACAAAATGTTTCTCACTTGTTTTAAAAAGTACACATGAGTTCATGAGTTGTAATGTTTCACTATTCAGATGTCCTTTAGTTTTGATGTTTTCTTTTTTCAATTTCACCATCAATCTCTCCCTATAGATAGTCAGGATTAAGTACTGGCTTTCTGGCACTTGCCATCAGCTGCTGTGTGTAAATCTCTGGAATTACTGAAGTTATAAAGTAATCACTTTTCTGATAAACTTGCATTTCCAAAAAATAGTTCAGTTTAATACACTAGCAAACATTTCTACACTAATATAAAAAACAAAAATAAAAAAGGCTTATCTGGCAGTGCAATTTTACTCCCATATTGGAGTATGACAGAAATTATACACCAAACAGAAATTGGCTAATTTACAGTCCTGGGTTGATTTGTTAATTAAAAGAAAAAAAATGTTGCATTCTTTAGCAATGTGTTCTATGCTGAAAATGAACTCTGATAAATGAATAAACATGACAGATAAGGAAATCATCCTAATATCCTGGAATATACATATTCCACCTCCTCCCCTTCCCCTTCTAACTACTGTAACTACCATTACACCCAAAAGATAAAATTCAGCTCTTGGATCTTAATGGAGGATCCTGGTTCCATATTCAGCTCTCCTTTCATGGAAAGGTTAATGTCAGATACATGCATGGGAAAGCAGATCCTTCACATAGAAAGAGTAGAATATTAGAGTCAAGATCAACCATCAGAGGGGCAGACATGTTAGTCTGGATCTGCAAAAGCGACAAAGAGTCTTGTAGCACCTTATAGACTAACAGATCTTAGGGATCATGAGTTTTCGTGGGCTAAGACCCACTTCATCAGATGAATGTTGTGGAAATCTCCAGAGGCAGGTATAAATATGCAGGCAAGAAAGCAAGGTAAATCATGACATTCTGAGAGCAGAATTCTGATAGTAAAATTTGCTGTGGCTGTAGTAATCATAATTAACCCCTTCATTTCTCCTGCTTTAACCCTCCCGCCACACAAAGATTTTTTTAAAAAAGAATGTGAAACCCTGACCTGACTGTAGTAAATAGGAATTTTGTCATTGACTTCAATAGCTGTGTTGTTTTATATTCAAGTAATCCACTAGTTTTAATGATAATTCATTGCTAATAATTTAATTATTATCCATCTTTATTAGATGGATAGTTAACATATATACAGAACATTTTAACTCAGGTCAGTCCTTCAGTCTAACTAACCTAAAACCAACATGCATCCGACGAAGTGGGTATTAGCCCACGAAAGCTCATGCTCTGAAAAAATTTCAGTTAGTCTTTAAGGTGCCACAGGACTCTTTGTCACTTCTGCAATTCCAGACTAACACGGCTACCCCTCTGATTCTAAAACCAACAGCCTTCTCCGGCTGTCATCTCCCACACCCTGAAGATTCTATTCATTATCTTAAGTATAAATATCATCAAGTTTATATCTAAAGAATTATTATGATAGAGGATTGTATAAACTATCTTATTTGAATCTGAAATATAGAGTTTGAATCAATACTGGTAGAAACTGTGCTCAGAAAACTACAGTAACACCACAGTGGGATCACGCTTTCATCACAGAATCCTCATTAAGCTAATAGCATTATGGTTAGAGAAAGGATAGCTACGGAGTATAGTGTGATGATTATGGAAACTAAAAGACATAATGTTAAAAAGAGGGAGTGACTATGGAAAAATAGACTTTGTTAAGTTTCTGAGCATGTCCAGTCTGAGCTAGGTGTTTCCAGAAATTTCACACAATGTAATGGGAATGCTAAACCGCCTCACCAAATATCCTTTTGTAATGCTGACAGACCCCAGTTGTCTGTGGGTGGGATTGAATCTGGGGCCTCTGGAGCTTAGTGCATGTGCCTTTATTTCATGAGATAAAAACCTTACACCTGTTAGCTAAGGCTATAGAGCAGACTCATTAAGATCTCTCTCTCAGTGGTTTCGTTGCCACTAGAGAGGTTGGAACATCACACCGAGGAGGTGTGTGGGTTACCCTTTCTCTCAAGGATTTGCTAAATGTTACTAGAGTCAGGTCTTTACACTAGGCAGTAAGTTTCTAAAGCTAGATTGAGCTAATAGAAAGGTAACCTTTAGGCACTATTGCTGCTGAAATGTTATTAACTTTACCAAAGCAAAAACTAGAATTTTGTGCAGACTATTGACCAGCAGGAAGGACTCCTGTGATATTTAAACTTTCATTCACTAAATGGTCACACTAGAGCAGTGAGTGTATCAGAGTTTTTTATGTGGACACATCAGCAAAATGAGGATAAACACATGCATGGAATTAAGCAGCTGGCCACAACTTTTATTAGACTCTAACACAGCAGAGGAGTGCTGTTCTCCAATCACTGATACTCCCCTACACGAGGCATTTAATTGGCTCTAGTGCAGGGGCTCCAGAGTTCCTTACCATATAATCCAGAACTTGGAGTAGACTGTCCTCAGCCTACCCTTCCTTTTCCCTGCAGAATTCAGCTCTCTCTGAATTTTAGCACCCTCCCTGCCACCAGGAGGATTCCATGATGCCAAGGCCCATCATCAAAATCCCAGGTTTTTTACCTCTGGGACCAGTTCATTTTGTTCTCTTCACTGCACTGGAAACCAGTTCTGCAAGATGCTCTGCATGGTCCTGTACCAGGTTAAATCCTGGGAACTGGGGAATGTTGGGCAATCAGCACCCATTTCTCTCCAGCTGGCCAGGGAGTGCCAGAAACTGCTAGCAGGAGGAGCTACCTGATGTCCCTTAGTGGGTGTCTGACCCCATCAAGTTCCCCCAGCCGGTTGAGGCAGGTGGGTGGCATACAGAGATTATATTAGGTAGAATCACTATATCATTACTAAACGACAATTAAAAGACAAACCAGGAAAAATAGAAAACTTACGTGCATTTACAGCTATTCCATAGGCAACTATCTTATGAAATGTGAGGTTTTTGTCAAGTTGTCTCTTCAGTGCTCCTCTACAACACTTGGCAAAAAAAGCAAAACTCATTTTACAAGTTACATAGTTATTTCAGTTGACTATTTCCAGCTCACACATAGGGAAAGGAGGATGGTGAGTTCAACAGCTATTTTTAATTTGTTTAAAAAATCAAGCAATTGCATGTTACATATTGAAATGATTTAGTCAAGTGTTTCTCACATGGATTCAGTACATTTGGGGGTTTAATGGCAGAAAACCAGTGGAAACCAATTATTGAGTAAGGTCTTGATCATGTACGTTCTTCTATAGTGCACAAAGAGTGTGCACATTATTACAGTATTGCCAGCTCCTGTGATTTTATTGCGAGTCTAGAAATGTTTGGTTTTTTTCTTAAAGCCTTGCCTCTTGGAATCATGTAAGTATGTGAGAATCTCAGCTTTCATTGGAATCATGAGGCTCCACCTATATGTTCCTCACTTTGGCCTTCATCTTGCCACTAGAGAGGAGTAACATGATGGATACACAGCAATGTTCTCTGTTAATGCAAGTTGAATTCCCCTCTACTCCTTGTTTACACTGTCACATTTTACTTTGTGCTTATATGCACAACACTTCACATCAGTGGTATTATGCAGAATCTAGCCTTAAATATTGTTGCCTCTGAAGCTACAAATGATTAGTATCCTTTTAATTATGGTGTATATAATAATAATAATAATTAATAATAATAATATATTATTATTGCAAACAATAATAACTCAGAACTAAATGCACAGATTTTTCTAACAATTACATTCCTTTGCAATTTTTGCAAACACTGATGAGCTATAGAAATAAGAGAAAATAATACATTGATTTCAAAAACTGTACTTACAATGCTTGTTCCCCTTATGAATGAAATAAGGTTTCTACTGACTGGTAGCAGGATTAACATGCAGTTAAAATTAAGGCATGTCGCAGAAGCTCTCGCCCAAGCCAGTGTTGACTGTACACATAATGGTATAAAAAATTATATTACAAATTTGGATGGAGATTAAAGAAGAAAGGAAACATTAAAAAGCAAATCTCTCATTTGGAAAAATTACTCAGTATCAGCAAAAGTAGTACAGTAGAGGATGATAATAAAATATGCATGTTGCAACATTCTCCTTTGAGAAAGTGCTTAGAAGTCTACTTCATACTTACACCCAGCATAACTCGTGTATAAAGGTAAGCATCATCATCTTCATACCAGTGGAATGTGTCAATAAACAGATATAAATTCAATCCCAGCCACACCAGCTACAATAAAAAGTGGGGGTGGGGGAAGACGACTTGCTTTATAACATAATCTGAGTTCTCTGTACATTCCTCAAGCCTTTTAAAAATATTTTTCATCTTTAGATCTTAATAAGCACTTGGATATTTTACTGCATATTAAATCATTTGTGGTATTCTTTCTAAAGGACCTGGGAAGTATTTCAATACCAGTATGAAACACAGTTCTAGAAGATCACAGAAGTTAGAAATGGAACATACTTATCAGACTGACTTTATCTTTTGGCAAATGCAGGATATACTCTCCCAATAGAAGACATATCACATAGTAAATGTCAGATAGTACACTTGTTCTTATGTATAAGATTTAGCATGAAAGTATATGTGTTTGCAAAAGGAAATAACAATGAAAACTAAAGACTTCCAGAAGTGAAAAGAGTTGGCAAGGCTGAAGGAACTCCCTCACCCAAAATATCAGAAAATAATTCAGAGCACAATTTCAAATACAATTATAAACCACTGTTTCCTTAATCTGAGAAGTATAATGCTTAAAAAATACAGTAAAACATTAAATCGTCTTAAAGGCTATTTATAAAAGTGGCTGAATGTTTTATACAGGTTTTACAGTTCACTTGTTCATTTACTGTAAGTAAACCATAAAAAACCTCTTAAACAAGCTTAAAATACTGATATATAGCCAATTATTTTTTTTAGTATTAAAGGGAGATACTTACTAATAATAGGACTGACAGACTTTCATTGAAAATCCAGCATCCCATCTTGATTGCTATTCTTTTATGTTAACAGCAATTCACTCTTGCTTTATAACATTATCTGAGTTCTCTGTACATTCCTTAAGCATTTTTTTTACTATTTTTCGTCTTTAGATCTTAATAAGCACCTACCAGGAGCTGCAGCTCCCTCTAGGAATTTTCTAATTAAGGACTTCCTGCTAAGAGAAGATCACCAAACTGACATGCCTTATGACCTGTGTAAATACAAAGCTGATCCGTGTCCAGTGATTCCTCTTTCGAGAGTTATTTTACAGAAAATGAGAGCTGGTTGCATTAAATTATCCTCATTTGCCATTCTGGGTTCACTTTCACCACAGGTTCAGCAGAAATTAACATAATTCTTCATGATGCAAGTTGTTAAAATACCAAACAGGATGGAGTATTCGTTATGTATATATCTTAAATACACAAAATTATGTTAAAAGAACTTGACAGTTGCAAAGTCAAGCACTCAAAAGTCAGGAAATGCCAGAATAAAAGTTGCCTAAAAAACCTTAATACAGACCCTGAGTATGTATTATGATACACACCTTAATTACATGAGCAGACACTATTTTCTCCACAAGACCCCTGCTTTATTCAGAGCACAAGATAGACAGTGCTCATTTAGTGAGATGCTATTCAATGTTTTGTTTTGTCCTCATTGTGCAATATATGGTTCCATACCCTATTCAGACACCTCTGATTAGAGTATTATATAGCATTTATATATTCAAATCACAGCAAATCAGACTCCAGTTTCTCAAGTCAGGCACTCAGAAAATTAGAAACATATAATTAGTGCCCACATGTGTAAAGTTTGCTTCAAGTGAGTTGCCCAACACCACACAGGGACTCTGGGCTAGATCCATAAAGGAGATTTAGGGCTTGTCTACGCAGGGAGACTAAGGAAATTTAGTCTGAATTAATTAAAAGGTGTGAATTTAAAGTGGATCAGTTAAACTGCATTAAACCTCTGTGTGAACACTCTCAGTCAGAATGAAAGTGGCCTTCATTTGGTTTAACCCTTAGACTCAGAGTATGTCTACACTTACATTTTATAGTGCTCTAACTTGCCGTACTCCCAGTGCTTGGAGCTATTCTCCTCGTGGATGTGGATTACAAGGAGTGCTGGGAGAGCTCTCTCCCAGTGCTTGTGGGCGACCACACTTGCACTTCAAAGTGCTGCTGCAGGAGCGTCCCCGTGGCAGCGCTTTGAAGTTTCCAGCGTAGACATACCCTCAGCCTTGCGATGCGTAGCATTTAGGTGCCCTGCCACCTAATGGAACACATGCCCCTGAGCTAAGTGTGCAGGCTCCCTATGCAATGCAATGGGGAGATTTAGGGATCCACAAAATCCAGCATGCTGAGTCACCTAAACCAGCCAATAGAAGAAAATTCCAAGGAGAGAGGTGTGTCTGAAGACCTGCCCCAAAGACAATTAGACACATAACTCCAGGTTCAAGGGAGGTGCCTCTGTCTGCTCAGAATTCATAGCTGTGAACCCTCTCCTGGAGTTAAATATCCATTGGAACAAGGGGACTGTATGCTGTGTGGATCTTCTCATGTTTCTTGTGAGTCCTGTAGTATGATCATCTTCATACTGTCTTTGGCACAATGCATTATTTATACACTGTGGAACAGCTTCAACAGGAGAGACTTAAAGAGGATATGCTATAGTATAATGGATAAGGTACTCATCTGGAATGTAGAGAGCTCCTCCACAAGACCACATGCCTCTGCTTCATCACTCTCTAGAATCAATAAAGTTTTGTGTATATATCCCTTCTCCCTTCTCCACAACTCCCCTATCCCAACAGATCATAGGAGGGGCTTGTGGCTTCTTTCTGGGTTCTGGAGAGTGGGTCTTTTGGCTACCCCTTTTTTTCCACAGCACATTTTTTTCTGTGAAGGTTCTTCTGTCTATCCTACTCATGGCCCCTCTATTTTAATCTGCAGTCATGACCATAATGGCCTCCAGTGCCTCAGCTCTGTGTAGTTGCCCAAGTCTCCTTTCAACAGGCTATAGCAGTTATCTTCTCAAAAATGACCAGGTAAGCCTCCTGGTAATCTTCCAATTCAATCTTTGCAAAGGAAGGAATGGCATTCACTGACACTCTGGGCAGCGTATACAGATTAATAAGTCTCTGAAGCAGCTGTTCCAGGACCTGTAGCTACTGTTGTTTTTTGTTGCTGTTCTTGCTGCTTCTTCATAATTTATAACATGAGTTGCTGCTCTTTCTGCTGCTCCAGCATCCATTTTATGACCATTTCCATATTTTCCTTTTATACCTCTTTTACGGTGAGGTAGGAAGGGTAGAGGGAGGAGGCAAGAAAAATCCCATGACTCCTACTGATACATTTGACTATGTGACTCAGGCTGTGTCTACACTTAAAAAACAGTACAGCTGCACAACTGCAGCTGTGCCACTGTAAGACTTCAATGTAGACATTCCCTATAGTGAGGGGAGATGTTCTCCCATCACTGAAGATAATATACGTGCCTGAGAGGCAACATCCAGGTTGAAGGAAGAGTTCTTCTGTCATCCTAGCACTGTCTACACCAGAGGTTAGGTCATCATAGCTATATGTCTCGGAGATGCAAATTTTTCTCGCCCCTGGAGAGACGCAATGCCAGCATATGTTTCCAGCGTAGACCAACCCTTACTTAGCCTCCTCCAGACACAGTCCACATGCCCTGTACAAGGTCAAAGCTTAGCCCAGGATTTGGTTTATTTACAAAGAAATGCATGGTTATCATAATTCCAGCCAAAGTCTTCTCCCTTGGTGTGGTTGTTCCCGAGAGTTCCTCCTGAGGAATGGTCAGCCTAGAATCTTATCTTCAAAGAGTTACTCCAAGTTGGAGTTAACAAGCCACCAGGAAAAATGAGTCAGCAGGATCTCTGAGCAGAATCAAGACCTAATCACAGGGTGGGTTCACAGGAGACAACTACCAGTTTGTTACAAGATCCCTTTTAGGGGATATGTATTAGAATATTATAACATTTAGCTAGTACCATAATTATAGTCAGTGGAAAGAACCACTTTTTTGATTTTCTTTCACTATGCATGAATAATCAATTACATTTATTTGCACTTCTCTAAGGAGAAATACTCTCTTCTGCCCCTAGTCTGAATAATTCACCTGGTGGCCAGAGACCTGCATAGGAAAAGGGAGTGCAAATCTCTCACCCAGGCTGTTGAATGGCAGTATAGCACCCAGCTCAGGAATGACTTAATCATATTTGTTATTAATCATGTTTATCGCAGTAGTGCCTAAGGGCCAACCAAGAATGGAGCCTCATTGTTCTGGGCACTACAGAAGCACAGAGTAATAGATGGCCCCTACCCCCCAGAGCTTACAATCTAAACAGACAAGACAGGCACAGGGTGGAGAAGGAGTAGAACACACAAGCAAGTCTTAGAGAGAGTGTGTGTATGTGTTTGAGGATGTCTCACTTATTCAGTTCTGAGGTCAGGGGTTGCTGGGAGGAAGCAGGAAGGATTCACACTGTGACAGATTCCCTAGACTCATTCCCACCCTTGTCCCGATAGGCCTTCTTATTCCCAACCTCTCCCTGCAAGAAGCTGTGTAGCCGCTGAAAATCTGTCCCACTGCCCCTCCCTGCTTGCCTTCCACAGCAGAATCAATTCCTAAAGAGTTCTTCACATTTATGCCTTAAAGGCAAAATTTGCCCCTGACAAAATAGACATGATTCTTAAAAATGAAATGCTGGAGGAAGTTTGTCCAAATGTGAGTGCAATTCATTTTAGTATTTCCAAACATAAGAAACAATGAATGACAATAGTGATGTTTAAAGAGAATCTGTCATGCTCAACAACTACTTTTTAAGTACTTAATATCAATTTAATATTATCAGTTTATGTTATGCTATTTATACTACTGTTGATACTCACTACAACCATTATAATGAAACTGTTATGATATGGGTTCTGAATTTTTATTATATATACTTGGAATTTAGCTATATCTATTTTCAGCTTTATTGTTAATACATGGAAGGATAAAAAATTATTCATTAACAAACCTCTACAACTTAACGGACATTGATTGATCAGTTCCATTATGCTGTTCAACCAACCCTATACCCACAGTTAATTGTTCACTTCAGAAACCTTTTTAGGGTCAATAATTCACCTTCCTTATTGCTTCCGGACTATCACAATCACTAATAAGATAGTGGCTATAGCATTGTTTTTCAATGAAGCAAAAGGAAGAGGATCTGAGAGGGAGAGAAATAAAAGAGGTGCTGAGAGTGAGGAGAAATATTGGGAAGGTCAGATGCCAATTTTGACTGCTTTAAGAAAACCCAGCACCTGGATTAGCTGTACTTCAAAGCAGAATGCTGTGCTGAGATGTTCTGTTTTGAAGTACAGCTGATCCAGACAGCAATTTTCTAAAATGAGTCAAAACTGGCATCTGAAACAGAATTTCTTTTAAAGTACAGCAGATTCATGTGACGTACTTTATTTTGTCCATACTCCAAAATTTGTCCGGATCTGCAGCTGCACTTCAAAGCAGCACATCTCAGAGCAGCACTCTGCTTTGAAGTACATCTGATCCAGATGCCAGGTTTCTTAAAGGAGCCCATACCATCATGTGACTCAACTGCACTCCAATTTTTTTCTTGTTTAATAGCAATGATTTTTCATACATACCAGCAATGATTTGAGATATTGTATTGTATCTATCATAAACAATTATCAGGTTAGGTAAACTCAATATGACAGCTGTTTATTATAATCGTAAGTAATAGTCTCAATTCAAACCTCTAACACAGATCCACCCAAACAGGAATCAGGAATGAACTCTAATTGAAAGAGGCTTTACTGACCCCGGAGCTAGCTGTTGTTTCATTTTGTGGATGCTTTGCCATAATCTTGGAATGCAAGTTCTCCCACCAGCATGTAGAAGGTGGAGAGAAAGGGAGTTTCCCTTTGGCAGTTCAGGGCAAAAATCACTGATGGGACCACTATGTCCCCAGACAAAAGCAAAGCCACAGTGTGGTCCTTTCAAAGGAGCAGTCTTGCAATGAGAGGGGACACTGGGAGCACAGAACTGTCCCACACAAATGCCTAAAAAAGTTAATTAGTGTTGGTTTATGCCAAATATTGCAATAGAAATCTAACATAACTGCCCACCTCTAAATGAAATGTTAGCTACCTGCAACACAAATGAAGTTTGTTAGCAATCCTTTTAATATCTCTAATAAAAATGGGTTTATTTTTATTTGTTGTTTAGATTCTGAGCTTTTAGGTTCATTTGAGTTGTGTTTTCTGCCCTTCTTGGCAACCATAAGGGCTAGAAATTTACTTTAAAAAAAAAATAAGCAAGCAAGCTAAGCTTCTCTGGTAATTACCTGATTCCAGGAGCTGGAGCTTCAAGAAAAATGTAATAATTGAGAGACTCATGATAGAGCCATGAGATTTGGTAATACTACAGCACTTAGTGCATGAACAGCTGCTTTTCTTTCTACCTCATATATGTTGCCAGCTGCCTGGGGTAAAGTGAGAACACAAGAACTTCATTATTACTGATTTTTCACTTGACAAAGACTGAAGATTTCTACTGTTTGAAGGAGCAGGAACTTGTCATTTGAAAGCAAATGCTATGGCCATGACCCCCCAACCCTTGTTGATAAAGCACAGATGGGGAGAGGTGGGTCTAACACAAGACAGAAGAAAAAGGCATGATTAGGATGCCTGACTTTCTGTTCTGATAGTGTCATTTTGAAAAATTGACCAAGATTGGTCAGTAACAATAAAGCCCGATCAGGTTCTTTTGCTACCTGAATGGTCCCATGCTCTCTCCCCTCTCAGACCACCTTTTTAAAAACAAATTAATGAAACTGAAAACATTTAGAAATAATAATGTAGGCCACATTTTCATTAGGCCTCCAAAAATATGCCAGCAGAAATCACACCATTTTGCAAAAGCAAATAAGGCAGTGAGGTACCCAATGACCCGTTTTTCTTTGCTTGTGAGCAAATGAGAAATTGAGAATGAAGTTGAAAGGGATTTGCATCTGCAAAAAAAAGCAAGTAATTGCATGCCCAATTATTGATTTGTGTGTGCAAAATGCTGTTTTTCAGATCAATCATTTTCTATTTTTTTTATTAACTGAAAAACATAGAGACAGGTGTAACTGCAAATAATATGGGTGCATTTTCAGAAGGCCCTCTGAAAATTTGACAGAAAACAGAAAGTCACAGATGCAAGGTGAAGTTACCTCCATTTGTGAGGTGTGAAACAAAGAGGAACAGGGAAGGGTGGAAAGCAAGTGAAGATGAAGGTGCCCATGTTGTCATTCTTAGTGTCCCATAGCAGGTCGAGGGGAGCAAAAAGCCATTTTGCACCTTCACAGCAAGGAGAGATTGGGAGAAAGGAAAAGAAGAATGGAGCAAAGGGAAATAAATAGGGAGGGGTCATGGCAGTGAGCGGGGGAAGAAAAGGATAGGAAAAGAGAGGGAAAGAACAGAAAAGAAGGGCAAGATAAGAAGTCAAAGGGGACAGAGAAAGGAGAGGAGACAACTGGTGAGATGGTGGTGTGAGGAGTGGGGGAGAGGTGTTGTTCTGTAGTTTCCTGGGTGGGGAGTGGCAGAGGCACTTAGGTTCCACTTAGGGTTACGGGGAAGTGGGAGGCTGAAGCGCCCCCCTGAGGTGGGGCAGGGTGGGGTCTCCAAGCTAATGGCAGCCACTGAGGGGCAGGCTCGGGGCCCACCTGTGCCCAGCCCAGCAGGGAGCAAGGCTGGAGCAGGAGCCAGAAAGGTGGGCCAGGCCTAAGCGCAGAGGTACCAAGCAGCTCTTCCTGTCACGACTGCACCCCTTCAGCAGCCAAGAGGCAGTGGAGAGAGAGATCGAGCAGATATGTGTGCTGTGGGTCATCCATCCCCACTCCCCCTTCAGGTACCACAACAAACACATAATACCACACAATGACGCACAACCCACCTCACACATGCACCCTCCTCCTTCACCTCGATTCCCCCTTCAGGTATCTCAGCACAATACACGACAGCTGAACAGCCACCTCTCTACCCTCATACTCCTCAACTACACCTACTCCTCCTTCAGGTACCACAACATAACACAGTACACTGACACACAACTCCTTTCCTGCAGCCCCTCCCCATTCACCTTTATTCCTCCTTCATGTACCTCAGCTCATCACTTCCCCACACCCTTTTCTCCCCCATTCATCCAACTATTCTCCCTTCAGGCACCACAACACAACATATTGACACATAACTCCTCACCCTCCCTCCACTCCTCCTCATCCATGTCTACCTCCTTACAGGTATCCCGTATACAACACAGCATTGTAATGCAACACCTACCTTCCTCATCCACCTTTCTTTCCATTCAGGTACCATCCCCCCATGGTACACATGAAACCAACACACAGCTCTGCTCCCTCCAACACACACCCATGCCTCCTCATTCACCCCAGCTCCATTCAGGTAACCCAAACACCACAGAAGATTAATACTACCACCCCATCTTCCTCAACTACCCCTTCTATCCATTCAAGTTCCACAACACACACCCCGCTCCATCCATTCCTATTCCCCATTCAGGTAGTGCATACTCTACAACAGACTTCAGCACACACCAGGCACTTAATCTAAACACTCCACGCTGACCTCAGTATACAATCTGCTCCACTGAATATGCATACTCCTAATCCCTATTCATGTTCCCAATACACCACAACACACACTGACACATACCCTTCCTTATCAACCCCTAACTCTCCATTCAGGTACTGCACACCAACACACAACACACACATATCCCCTCCTTACTCTCATCCTTGCTCCCCTTTCTTGTACTACCTTCCATCACACCAAAACATACACAACCCATAATCATTCACCCCTATACCCCCTTTTCAGGCTCCCTCACTGCCTGTCTTAAGTCAGTGGAGGCACTCCTGGTGAGGTTGCACACCACCGACAGAAAAAGAGCAGTATGGACATGAACACTGCAGTGATTACTGCAGTGGCTGTAAATCGACCTGACATAGTTTGGCTTAAGTTTATAGTGTAGACATGCCCTCGTTTCTGCACCTGGAGAGGTGGAGGGAGGGAGAGAAGGGAGGAAGGTATTCCTGAAAGTGAGAAGGGTATAAATAGGAGACAGTGACATCATCACTTCAGTTATCTCTCCCCGCAGTCTCTACACAAGGAGGCAAGATTGTTTGGAAGACAAAGAAACGCCATTGAGATTATGGGAGCGGCTAGTCCTAATTAGAAGGCATTTTAGTTAGCATGAACATCCGTGAGGTTTTGGGTGAGGGAAATCCTTTTGCTTTTCTTATTATTAGCATGGTAAAGTCAGGGAATTAGCTTATGATTTTATATTTTATTTCCTTTTGTAACCAACTCTGATCTTGCCAATACCAGTTAATCACTTAAAATCTATGTTAATAAATCTGTTTATGTTTAATCTAAACCAGTGTGTTTTTGGCTGAAGTGTTTGGGGAGTCTATTCAGGTTAACAAGGGCTGGTGCATGATGAATTTCTTTGTCAATTTCTAGGTAACTGAACAGTACAAGATGGTTGGCTTCTGGGGTGCAAGACTGGAACCAGGGATATGCCCTATGTGTAATTCAAAGGTGACTGGGAATAGCACTCTGGTATAAGTCTGGGGGTAACTTGCATGATAGAGGCTGGGGTGAGTGGCAGAGTGGCAGCTCAAACAGCAAAGCAGGACATAGTGTACATCAGATTCGATAATTAAGGAGGCATTATGAAAAACAGCCCAATTATGCTGTGGGGGATGGCACAATCTGACCATATCATCTCTCAAAACAATTTTGTTTAAGGTATTAATAGAGATCAGGGCTTCTTGGCTCTTTTTTTGCCAATAGCCATTTTTCCCAGCAACAAAAGAAAACAAGCAGAATAAATGGTGAAAAATAAAAATGTTTAAAAATATCCTGATGTTATGTATGTCAGAATATATTATAGTCTTTATAGTCGGTGTGGGTGCACTGAATGGTGGAAAGAAAGAGGATGCAGGGAGCTTCTTCTCCTACCTAGTGAATCTGTACAATGGACAGCTGTAATTTGATTTCATTGAACTAACAAGTATATGGGAGGTGGAGGGCTGCTATCTCTGGCTGAATAGCAAAGATCCCTCAACTACTAAAGATCAGTCTCAAAGTTCAATTCAGATTTTATTTTATTACAGCATTACACGGACAAAAGATCCTTAGCCAAATTCTATTCTGTTACTCAGATTTCCACCAATAGGACAGATAGCAGAATTTGTCATTATATTCATTTTTACATAGAATTTTACTGATGTTTTGCTCATAGGAATGCAAAGTAATAGCATCAGAGAGATCATAATAGTGCAAGGATGAAAAAAAAGTTACAGTCTCATGAGGTGTAGTTTGTATTATGGTTGGCAAAAAAATTAAACATCATTTACAAAATAAAGTCATTGTTCAATCACAACATTAGAAAGCTCCTAGCCCTCTATTTATTTTACTAAAATAAAGTAGATTAAGCAGTATGAATAGCTAGATTATTCTAATACTTATTTTTTTAATATTGTATTTTTATACAGATGTTACTGGATTAAGATGATCTCATTTCTGGCTTTTATTCAAATACTTGTGATCTCATTTGCAGTCAGTTTTTTTGAGTATGAAATGTTGTCAAGTGCTGGCTGGATAACTTTTAGCGGAATATTCGATAGTATATTTTTTTGTTGATATAATTGTAAATTTTTTAGCTGGATACATCAGAGATCATGATAAGGTACAAGCTAAAATTTCTTAAGTGAATTCTCAATGAAATGTATGGCATTTAAAATATGGATAAAAAGGGTTTAATTAAATGCATTTTGGTTTGTACATAGGTATTATATTTAATACTGTTTTCCCAGATTTTCTTTTAAAAAATATAGTAGTGAGTTTAAACAGCCTCATAGCACAAATTCTTCATTTCCATAACTGTAAAATTATCAGAGTTGATATAATTGTATGTTATCTGGATAGTTTTCAGATGTTGAATTATTTCCCATCATTTACTCTTTATACTTCCTATCAAATTCATTCTAAGATGATTATTAAATCATAGCTCATGTTAAATTAAAGATGAATATGTTTTGGTCAGTAGAGAAGTGTGAAGGAGCCATATTATAGGCATTGGCCTTGCTATTTTTGGTTCCTGAAGAACAGGAAAATCAAAGCACAAAGAGAATTAGTCCCACTGAAGATGTTGGTTGAGGGCTTTGGTCCTACATAGATATTCAAGGTTCTTATGATCAGTGTACACCCAATATGGCACAGGCCCATTTTAGATAGTGGTGCCACTCTCTGAAGGCTGCCTTAATTGCCTGTAGTTCTTCTTCCAAAATTTCATACTTTTGTTCCACATGTCTAAAGAAAAGGTGCATAGGTGTAGAAATGGTGAAGACTGTATCTTTGGGATAGCAGTGTCACAATCACCAAGTTGGAAGCACCTGTTTTGATTATGAAGACTTGTACAGTATTGGGGTAGATCAAGATGGGAGCAGTGGTCAATGCAAGCTAAAATTACTCAAAGGCCTTTTGGGCCTCAGGAGACCAGAGGGTTCTACTGTTTTTGAAGAGCTGAACAGTGAGAGGGGTGATCCACTCCGAGAACTTCAGGATGAACTGGAGACAGAAGTTCGTGAACCCCAGGAAATGTAGTTTGCAAACATTCCTTCATGCCTTCCACTTGAGGACTGCCTTTATCTTGCATGGGTGCATTTTGATACTAATGGGAAATAAGATGAATCTTAGGAATTGATGGAGGACTAGTCAAAAGCACATTTTTCTTGCTCAGCATAAAGGCAAGGTTGGCATAGCCTCTTCAGGATGGAACAGACATGCATAGTGTGTTGTTCAGTATTGTCTTAAAAAATAATGGTATTCTACCATTTATTGTCCAGAATATGCCAGAGTACATCATTAATAAAATATTGGAATGTCGCAGGTGCATTTGTCAACTAAAGAGCATTAAGAGATATTCTTTGTGGTCATAATATATTTGAGAGGCAGTGTTCCATTTGTCCCCAACGCTAACATATACTAGGTTATGTGTTACATAGGAATGCTCTTTTTTACCTGCCAGTCAGTAGCCTTTGCAACCCAAAAGAAAATCATCGAAAGGTTAAAGTAGATTAGGAAGGTGATTATAACTGCATCTGTCTGCTGGGCTGCTCCAAGGACAGCTCAACAACATGCTGTCTTTTAGTGTGGGTTAGCACACATACTGACCATCTAGCCCTCAACAGGTTTCTCAAAATTATGTTTCATACTCTTTTTTAACCTTAACTTTATTTAGTCTTTTTACAGAGTAAGAATACTCCATTAGGAGTTTTCTCACAACATACTGACATTCTTATCAATATAATTTAAAAGTAATCTGTAAACTAATCTTTTCCTTGTAACTTCTTGTGTAGATTCTGGAGATTAAAGCTTTATGAAAGGAGTATATTTAAATAAACCCTTATTAATTTTCATTCAAATAGATGGACTAAATTTAGATATACACATTTCTAATATTTCACAAACATTGAAAATTGCATCTTTGTGGGGTTAATATAGTAATGTAGGTTGCTTGGTAACTAGGGCATGAAATTATATTTTTTCTCCAAGTTTTGCTGAGGTGAAAGTTACACGTTTTATGTGCTCGAGATTCCTAATGCCTATTTTTGTGGAGGCCATTAACTAAGAAATGACACAAAGCCCTGACCTAAACATATTGACCTACATTAATTCACATAGCGCAATGCCTAGTATTCCACTAATTATCTGAATGTAGCAAGTGGCAAAGTAATATACTGTAAATTACAAACTAGTAATTTGAATAGTAAACTTCTATAATATCACTGAAAGGACACTTCTGTCATAAGCCCCTTCTTATAAGGTATTTATAACTTTTGAAGAATAGTTACCATTTGGGCTGAAATTGTCATTCCTACTATTCATTCCAGTTCATTTTTATTAAACTTGCTAGAATTCCTTTCAGTTCTTTTTTTCATGCATTCAGCTGGTGACATTATCCTTATAGTCAAAACCTTGTGTATTTTGCATTTCTCGCACTACAGAATTCACACCCTGCCACAGAATTGTGCTCCAGAATCACAGCTTTCATTTTTATAAAATTATTTATAGTCCTTATTGTTTTGAAAACAACCTTGAAAACATGAATCAAATGTAAACTAATGTAATGATGTCTTCCTGAGGTTTCAGACTGGTGAAAATTATTGAGGGAGTGAACAGCCCCCTGCATCCTAATGGCCTGTTAACATAAACCTAATGATAACTATTTGTGGCAAACTGAAAACTGAAAGAGCATGGACAGCATAAAATAAATGTAATAGCAAGTAATGCAGGTCATAAGAACGTAACATAAGAACATAAGGAAGGCCCTACTGGGTCAGACCAAAGGTCCATCTAGCCCAGTTCCTGTCTACCAATGGTGGCCAATGCCAGGTGCCCCGGAGTGAGGGAACCTAACAGGTAAAGATCAAGTGATCTCTCTCCTGCCATCCATCACCCCGCTCTGACAAACAGAGGCTAGGGACATCATTCCTTACCCAGCCTGGCTAATAGCCATTAATGGACTTAACCTCCATGAATTTATCCAGTTCTCTTTTAAACCCTTTTATAGTCCTAGCCTTCACAGCCTCCTCAGGCAGGGAGTTCCACAGGTTGACTGTGCGCTGTATGAAGAAGAACTTCCTTTTATTTGTTTTAAACCTGCTGGCCACTAATTTCATTGGGTGGCCCCTAGTTATTCTATTATGGGAACAAGTACATAACTTTTCCTTACTCACTTCCTCCACACCACTCATAATTTTATATACCTCTATCATATCCCCCCTTCGTCCTTCTTTTCCAAGCTAAAAAGTCCTAGCCTCTTTAATCTCTCCTCATATGGGACCTGTTCCAAACCCCTAATCATTTTAATTGCCCTTCTCTGAACCTTTTCTAATGCCAGTATATCCTTTTTGAGATGAAGTGACCACATTTGTACACAGTATTCGAGGTCATACTATACTGAATGTATCATTTAATGTTACTTTTAATTTGATAAAAATTCCATTTAAAAATGTATTTTAAACACCCACAGCATTTCCACCACAGTTCTGCGGAATACTTGGGACCCTATTTACTACAGATAAAAAGGTTTAAATTCAGCTCCAGGGTATGTGGGTACGTCTCTCCTAGAAATCCCTGGACTAAATTCAGCAACAAATAGTACTGTATGTTATAAATTGGGTGTAAATTTGTCAGAAAACAGGAATATATATTAAAACTGCGCAACCTGTATCAAGCTGGAACCCAAGTGACTGGGTGCACAAAGCCAGTGTAACTTTTACACCAAGGAGGCAGAAAGGAAAAGCAAATAACAGGAGAATGTAAATCTTACTTCCAGGGGAACTGCCTTTGACTTTTAAACTCTGTTTGGCGCATGCAAATTACATTTCTTGGAAATGTATTGAATGCCAAATTGGTGTTAATTATACTAGTTTACTACTTTCATCCACATATGCCCATTTTATCATTTTTACTCAATACATAACTTCTACAATGCTGTTAAATTTTGTCTGTTACACTATAATTTTTGTATGTGCAAATAAATATTTGATAATCAGTACTACAATTGTGTTAATATTATGGCTTTTGTTTAACAATTTTGTAATTATTAAATATTTCCTTTTTGTGTGTGAAGATTGGATTCAGGTCTAATTACAAGATAAATGGTTATTTGAGCTTGATACACATGATTATTCTGTTGATAATAATGTGGCACTGGAATTCCTGCTTACAATTTCTGATTCAGAGATTCCGAAATTTTCCAAGTTCTGGCTGGGTTCAACATGAAAACATTTTGGTAAGATATATATTGTATTTCTTATAAAATGATGGTCTTTAGAGGAGCGGGGATGGGATTGGGGGAATTCCACACAATAATACTTTTTTGCTCAAAGGAAATTAATGGCTATTTGTACCCACAAAAAATGCTTTCACTTGGTCTGATCTGTGGGTAATTAAAAGTCTTTAAAGATGAATTTTCAGTCTGACACCTTGAAATATAATTGCTTACATGTAATTCATGGGAATTGTATTTCCAAACTTGAGAGTGCTTCGTTTAGTCTTTGCTGCTTTGCCTTTCATAATTAGCAAAAAAATATACTAAATTTATAATATATTGTGAAAAATCTAGTATACACTTTTCAAATTTGTTTTGGTATTTGAAACTTACTTTTTAAAACTCTTGACCTCTCATGGGAAATTTTGAAAACCTTTTATTTAGAAACAATCCTGTTTCTACAGCATGTATGCTTTTAATCACTTTCCCCTATTATTACTAGAGACATTTGCAAACAAATAAGCTCTTAGGAATTCATCTTCTGCTGCTACTTCTTCACTTGAAATCAAAATCCCTCTGGAGCAAATGAGCTCCTAAGCAACAGAACTATTTTCATACAAATCTTTTTAAAATAAAAAAACATAAAAAAAAATTGAAAAAGTCATTACTTTTGCAAAATAGTTTTTTACTAAGACATTCGTCAAAGGTTTCCATGCAGTGAACAAGATGTTAATGCTGCCCTTCTAATTTGATTGCTACCAGTGCAATTTAACCCTTTGCTTCTAAATTCCTAGCACAATGTGAAGATCTTAACTAGCCAAAGGGTTCTAACCCCTTCTCCTCTTATAAAAAGCTTTCCTCCCTCTCTTAACAATGTGCTTCACATTCAAGTTCCCAAGAGTATTATCAGGATGTTTATTCCCAATTTCTGGTCATCTTGAAGAAATGAGAAGCCACCAAGCCAGACAGAAGTGTAGGGGAAAGGTATTATCCCTTCTCAAGGGATCTAAATGAATCATGTGAAGTGGTTTTTATAAAGCACTAAAGGCTTTGTTTACAAACTTCTTGTTATCAATTACTGGCTCTAAAATACCTAGCCGGGAAGACATATATATATTTAAAAGATCACAATATAATTTATTTGATAAGTCTTTGATGTTTTCACTGTAAAAGTGAGATTTAGAGTTGCACTCTGTGCTAATAAATAATAATAAATATGAAATAAATATGAAATAAATCATACTCTACATGTAAGCTTCGCAGAAAGCATTTTAAAAATTATTTTGAAAGATAATATTGATATTTATTTTGAAACTTTTTTATTTTTATCTGTTGACATTTTTACAGTTAAGGGGGGGCATGAGACAATGGGGGGAAAGACAATGATTATTTAATAACAGTACACATTGATACTCATCCCAGGACATAGGGCCTGCAAAAAATCCATTTAATTGCTGCTAAAAGCCTTTTGTGGGGCTTTTGGCTTGGGGTGAATTTCATCCTTAGTGTGTAATGTACAAGATTCTGTGGAGATATAGGACAGACTCATATAATGTTCCTGTGGACATCCTTTAGAGTTATAAATATATAATTAGATATTTATTTAAATCCAGCACCTTTTCATTGGGCAATTTAACAAACTACAGAAATAATATTTTGTTCTCATGAATGTATCTACATGATGCTATGATTCCGGTGAAGACATTACACACATAACAACATCAATTTTACTGTCCATCATAAAGAGGGGAGAAAAAACATTTTCGCAAAATGGAAATGGCAAAATATGAGAAGAAATGTATTTGTTAAGCCTCTTAAATTGTTGCATTGCAAACATTTTCAAGAAATAGTGCAACTATACGACAGTATGATAATTAAAAAGTCTTTGGCAGTGTCCCTTTAATCAGATTTGAAAGTAATTGAATTACTTTCTATTTCACAGAATAAATCTGCTGGACACAGGTATGCCTTTGCTTTATTTTGGACTATGTGCCACATGATGTGTCTTGGCTACGGCACTGCTGATGTTCCAAAAGGTAAAATATACGTTAGATTAAACTATATTTTGTTATGGAGAATGGAAACGGGAGCCCGGGGGAGGAGGGGAACTAGGGATTATAACACCAGTCAGATTACTGAACCTCCTCTCCAGCTGTCAAACATATCTTTAATTGACCAAAGCCCCAACCTGAGACCAACCATTCCTAAATTGCCAAATCCGCTTCCACTAACAAGTCTCCCACCTCATTACAGTAATCACATTAAAACAAAGAGATTTTTAAATGCTAATTGAGTTCTTAAAGTGTAATTTTATACACACATAGTTGCAACATTCCTTTCAAGTTTTTACACCTTGTTTTATAGTTTAACTATTCACTCAGATCCAGTATTCATAAGGGTCCAATATAGGTCCAGATTTTTTGGTTTGGCCTACCTGCATTAAGTATGGAATTGGGATTGGGGCCAAACATGGCTTTACACTACCTTTTGCAGCCCCAGGACCCTGAGGCCAACCAGGGACCAGATTGGCTGAAGGGGCGCTTTGGGTCGGAGCAGCGTATGTAGACACAGACCCACTCCACCCAGGGGCCACAGGGAGAGGCAGCCACGTGGAGCAAGTAGCAGGAAGCCGCTCAGCTCTGCTGTACTGCTGGTGGTGGGCGGGGACCCCGGGCCATTTTAAATAGCCTGGGGGACACGCTTTGGGGAGCACCCAGGGGCAGAAGATGGGGTCGAGGGAGAGACATTGCTGGAGCTAGGCCCCAGCCTAGGAATATTCCTGGTACCCAGGCACCACGGACCCATATAACTTGCCGCCCAGGCCCCCGGGGAACTTCAAGTTCATGTTCCAAAGCATGGAGTTGTTACAACTCTTCAAATAAATAAGAGTAAAAAACCCTAAAAAAATAAAAATGAAGCAGAGCTACCTTGATGGAATCTCTATCCATACCCCCCCCCCCAAAAAATATATCATCGTATGGCAGCGAAATAGCATGAAGAATTTCAGCCCAAACAGTCAGAAGCAATTGAAAGCAGAGATTTATGATATAACTAGTTAGGCAATCTTACCTATCAGTGTTGCTTCAGTTCTGTCTAATCAATGAGCCAAAATATAAAGAAACAATGTTAATTATGAAAACATGCCTTATTTAATAACTTCATACAGATATTTTTAAAACTTTGATAATAGGAAGTGATGATCCACAACTGCCACCATCTAATGGACAAAAATATCCCATGGTTTAAAGATACAGGGAATTATTACGTGATTATGAACAGAGTAATCAGCGAACTGGAATTTGAATTTTTCCAAAGTAAAGATGTTATCTACAGGGAAGGGTCTTCTGGAAACAAGATATACTTCCTTGAAAAAGGCACAGTGATCCTCTACACAGATCGTATACGAGGGAGGTTAGCTGACAGTAGCTATTTTGGAGGTAAATATCGTTTTCTTTCTTTTTAAAGGTATTTCATTATACAGATGGAACTCTGGTAGCATATATTAGGCCATCCTTTCAACTATCCTATAACAGAAAATTACATTGTAATTCTGCTTCTCTGAAAATATTTGGAAGGATTCTAACTCCTAAGTCTCAGCTTTTTAGCACCCTGAGGACTGGTTTACACCCAGTTTTTGTACAACTATGACTATGTCAGTTTTCAAACTGAGATAGTTAAAATGATACAACCACCAAGTGTGGATGTTGATATATCAGCATAAAGGTGCATATATCAATGTAGTAAAAAACTAGGTTAGACAAGCCTTTACTCAGGCACCAGACAAAAACAATGCTGGTGCTGGAACACCAACTCCAACTAAAAACCCCTAGGAAGCACCAAGACGCTTCTAATAAAGTGCCCAGAACACTAAAGATGAGGCAAAAAAGAGCACCAAACACCAAAAAGGGCATGAAAGTATCACACATATGCCCAAAATGCTCAAATCAAATACCTCAAATATTTAGCCCAGCCATATCAGACCTGGCAGATAAGTGTAGTAAGAGATGGTACAGGATACTCAGCAAAGCCTTGCTGGATTCCTGAAAAGAATTTGAGCAATGGTAGAAGTGCAATTTTCTGCAGAGAGCTCTTTCACCTAATGCTGCCAAGGAGAAAGTGACTGGAACATTCAGAAGACAATGTTGATACTCATCACAGGGTGGTATATAATCATATTAGGCCCAAGGATATAGGCAGAAGGTAGAATACTGAAGAAGATAAACAGAATAACTAAAATAGATTATTCAGCTATAAAATAATTAAATGTAGTAATGTATATACAGAGACACACAAAAACTATGTTAAAAGAATATTAAGGCTCTGAAGTCAAGCACTCAAGAGTTAATGTTCTTTTAACACAGGTTTTTGTGTATATAAAAAGTATGTATATGGTGTGTGTTTGCATTTGTTATATATCTATGCTGTCACCTATGGATGGAGACCACTCATGGAACCAGAGTATCATGCTTTCATTTCCATGTAGTTTATTTCTTTTAAAACATACTTTGTCTGTAAGGTTTATAAACTACACTTTTCACCTCTAAGAAATATAGAAGAAAAAAAATCTAACATAAAATATACAAGAAGTGCTAAATACAACTGAATCACTTGTTTTTTGTTGCATCCCATCCTTCATCTATATTGCTTATTTAGCTTGTTAAGTTATTTGGGGAGGGCCCTTGCCTCTGTATTTGTCTGTAAAATGTATTTGGTGTTATATAAATAATGTATGCATGCCATAGATGTATAAAACACTTAATATTAAATGCTGACAATTTGCATATACTCATATACAACATAATCTATTACTTTGGATGTGTTTTTGGGCAAGTACCAGCCATTAAATGCCGTGATAATTCTGCTGGGCATTACTTTTTCTGACACTAAGTTCTCTGTTAGAAATAGTTGGGGGCTTCAAAACAAGTTAGTTTTGCATGGCAGTTTGATCCTCACTCCCACGATGGTTGGAAATGTTTAAATATAAAAGATATTGGTGGTTTTGGGTTAGTGGAACAGGTTTCCTGTTACTGCCTTTCCTCTCGTTGATAGACTCAACTTGAGAATCTACCCATCACCATATAAATCACAGGAATGGTCATACTGGGTCAGACCAATGGTCTACCTAGCTCAGTATTCTACCTTCCAACAGTAGCCAGTACCAGACAATTCAGGGGGATGAACAGAACAGGGTAATTATTGAATGATTTATTCCCTGATGTCCAGTCCCAGCTTCTGGCAATCATAGTCTTAGGAACACCCAGAGCATAGGGTTGTGTCCCTGTCCATTTTGGATAATAGCCTCTGATGGGCTATTGAACTTGTCTAATTCTTTTTTGATCCCAGTTATATTTTTGGCCTTCACAGCATCCCCTGGCAACAAGTACCAAGGGTTGATTGTGAGTTGTGTGAAGAAGTACTTATGTTTGTTTTAAACCTGCTGCCTATTCATTTTATTAGGTGACCCCTGGTTCTTGTGTTATGTGAAGGAATAAATAACACTTCCTTATTCACTTTCTTCACACCAGTCATGATTTTATAGACCTCTATCATATCCCCAACTAGTTGTCTCTTTTCTAAGATGAACAGTCCCAGTCTTTTTAATCTCTCCTCGTATGGAAGCTGTATACTCCTAATCATTTTGTTGCCCTTCTCTGTATTTTTTCCAAATCTAAGGTATCTTTTTGAGATTGGTGATCACAACTGTATGAAGTATTCACGGTGTGGGCATAACATGGGTTTATACAGTGGCATTATGATATTTTCTGTCTGATTATCTATCCCTTTCCTAATGGTTCCTAACATTCTTTTTCTTCCTGACTGTTGATGCATATTGAGTGGATGTTTTCAGAGAACTATACATGATGATTTCAAGATCTCTTTCTTGAGTAGCTAGACCCCTATATTGGAATTATATTTACCATTGTGGGTTACTTTGCATTTATCAACATTGAATTTCATCTGTCTTTTTCTTTCCCAGTCACCCAGTTTTGTGAAATCTCTTTATAACTCTTCACAGTCAGCTTTGAACTTAACTATCTGAAATAATTTTCTATCATGTGCAAACTTTGCAATCTCACTGTTTACACCTTTTTCCAAATCATTTATGAATATGTTGAACAGAACTGGTCCCAGTACAGATCATTCAAGGACTCTCTATTTAACTCTCTCTGCTGTGAAAGCTGGCCATTTATTCCTACACTTTGTTTCCTACCTTTTAAACAGTTACTGATCCATGAGAGGACCTTCCCTCTTATCCCACGACTGCTTAATTTGCATAAGAGTCTTGGTGAGGAACCTTGTCAAAAGCTTTTTGAAAGTCTAAGTACGCTATATCCATTGGATCACACTTGTCTACGTTTGTGGACACCCTCAAAGAATTCTAACAGAATTCTTGTAGTCCCCGATACCACTGCCAGTATAATGATGGCCTTCCTGCATATCCACCGTTTGCATATGCAGCCTTTACAGCAATTTTTGCCCAGCACAGGTTATCACCAGGTTGCTTCAGTGAGTCTGCCTCTCTACCCACCTCCCCACCCCTCCAACATGGGCAGTAATTGGCAACTAGCAACCTAACACTTTCTACCTGCCCATTGAGTGGAGTCAAGAAATGTGGAGAGCCAGCAAAAGGTAACAAAACTTTATGCACAATTGATTTAGTATCTCATTCCTGAATCAAATTCCAAGTGGAAGTGATTAGATCTAAATGCAAAGATTCCACATAAAACATGCACAAAACCTCCTGAAGGGTTTTTAAATTTCTCTCTTCAATAAACATTCGTGACATAAGGAGATTTAGCTTATGGTTACAAGCTTCTGAGACAAATATTTCAACATCCCACCTGGTACAGCCTCCCCTTCATGATCATAAGCAATTTGAAAAAGCCGTAGAAAGGCCATTAAAATATCAGTTGGATGTACAATTTTCATATTAAATTTGTCTGGACCAGTATCTTTAATATTTTTGTACAGTATATAGACAAGATAGGATGGTTCTGGGTCATGAGTTATGTTGAGTGATCTAGGACAGCAGTTCTCAAATATTTTTGTGCAGTTTTAAACAAGGCCATCTAATTCAAAGTGTAAAAAAGATCACAAAGTTTTCTATTTTTAGTTCAGTGCTATTGTAAATCAAACGAATCATGGAAAATTAAAATTGTAACAGTGCCATCCCTATAATTTAATCACTGGTTAATTTAATTTTTGTTTTATTTAATCAAAACCACTGAAATCAGCTCATATGTATTGTAAATTACACAACTTCTGTCCTTTATTTCATATACTGTTGATCACTTATGGCAGGTGTGATTAGATAATTAAATCACTGGCCATATGAAATTGCCATTTAATCAATAGACAAGGTCAACAGTTCGAAATATGATACAGAAAGATGCAAGACATTAAAAACTGACTAAAATTGTAATGTTTTAGACATTGTTATTGACTATGTGATCATTAACACTGTAATAAACTGTCTGGTGCTTTTATGTTCTATTGCTATTTATTGGTTGTATAGTCAAACCTACTGCCGTATTTATTGATTATGTCTAGCAGTGATTTAATGGAATTGAACCTTTAGGTCAGTCACTAGGTGGTGGCCTGTGATGCATATATGTAGTTACCTGATAACTGAAGAAATATATTTGTAGAAGATTTAATTTAGAGTTGCTCCTTCATAAGGGACAGTTTTATGAACATAAGAATTTTCAGATATGCCCTGATGGTGGAGGTTGAGAACAACGCATGGCTGCAGCAGTTCACCAGAGATGCACTCTAGTTGGTTTTAGTTACATGGTGTCAGAGGTGCCAAATGGGAAGGAAACTTCAGCAGCTGAAAACGGAGAAAAAGGGAGACACCTAAGAAGCATCTAGAGCATCAGGCACAGAGGCTTTTGCATGTATTTTGTGAGCACAATAGTAGCTTGACTAGCTTAAGAAGGGGAAAAAAGCCAAAAATCTCCATCCAGTCTGCAATTATCAGGCAATGTTGCAAAGAACTGAAAAAATTCAGACAGAGATTTGAATTGTATTTAGCAGCTATCAGGGGAGAGGAGAAAAATGATAAAGTAAAATCATCAATCTTTTTGCATATTGTTGGGAAGGAAGCACTGGATATTTATAACAACTTTAAGTTTGAAGAAAGTGAAAGCATGAAGTTAAGTAAAATATTGAATAAATTTGAGGAACACTGCATGCCAAAAAGGACTGAGACCTTTGAGAGAGACAAAATTTTACATGCATGCAAAAAAACTGATGACACCTTAGAGCAAAATGTCACAGAATTAAGAAAACTCAGTAAAACCTGTGACTTTGGTGAGATGTTCCATAAAAGACAACATATTAAGAGAGAGCCTGTTTTGTAAAGGAAACAACTTTAGAAAAGCTCTCCAAATATGCAGGGCAACAGAAACTGTAAAAGCACAAGCCAAAGAGCTGAATTCACCAGAAGGGGTTATCCATATACAGGGTAAGAAAGAATATAGCCAGAATAGGTTAAATCAAAGAGTGGAACCACTCGCTATGAAAAACACTGCAAAGAGGAAGACTGGGTACAGATGGTCATGTGGAAAGTATGAATCACAGCATGGTCCTGAACAGTGTGTTGCCTTTGAGAAACTCTGTCATAAATATGGGGAAAATAATCATTTTGCAAAATGCTGAAGATCTCAAATGCAGAAATGTCAAGTGCATTCAATTAAAGACAATCTGGTTGAGGAGCTTTTCATAGATGTACTAGGATCTACCAAGCCTGATGAGAGGAACTGGATACTGCATATGATAGTGAATGGAACAATTATTCCACTGAAATTAGACACAGGAGCTCAGATAAACAAGCAGTTCCTCACATTCTCCATCCATTTAGAAAGGTGCCATTTGCACTCCGTGACAAACTCAAGGCTGAGCTTGCAAGGATGGAAGCAATGCAAGTAATACAAAAAATTTAGGATCCAACAGAACGTGTGAACTCTCAGGTCATTGTGGAGAAAAATAATGGCAAACTATGCAAATATTTAGCTCCCAGAGACTTCAACAAGACTATAAAAAGAGAATATCTCAAATTCTCAACCACAGAAGAGATTATAGCTCAATTTGCAGATGCTCAATATTTCAGTCAATTAGATGCTTCCTCAGGTTTTTGGCAGCTAAAATTATCTGAAATCTCAAAGCTATGCATATTTAATACTCCATTTGGAAGATACAGATTCCTATGCTTACTCTTTGGCATAATTCAACACCAGAAGACTGCCACAAAACTATACATATGATCTATGAACATATTCATGGTGTTGACACTTCAGTGGATGAGATCATTATCTGGGGCACACCGAAAGAGGAACATAATTGTGGACTTTGGGAAGTCCCGAATGCAACTAGAGCTGCAAACCTCAATATAAATAGGGAGAAATGTGTTACAAAACTGACTTTTGTTGGGGACATTATTTCCATTGAAGGTATAAAACCTGGTAAGAGGAAGACTTCAGCTATTGAAATGATGCCATATCCCTAGTCAAAGAAAGATGACCAATGGTTCCTGGGAATGGTTAATTATCTTGGAAAATCCATACATGATCTATCTACCAAAGCAGCAGATTTGAAAAAATCTCCTAGAGAATAAAAATGAATGGCATTGGGGTGCAGAACAGGAGGAATTATGTGAAGGTTTAAAACAACTGATACTAGAACCAGTATTGAAGTTCTATGCACCAGGGAGGCCTATTCAAATCTCAGCAGATACTTCACAGTCTGAGTTAGGTGCAGTGATTTTCAATGAGGATTGTTGGCAACCAGTAGCATAAGCATACAAATCACTGACTGAGGCATAAAGCAAATATGTACAGATCGAAAAGGAGCTTTTAGAAATATTGTTTGCCTGTGAAAGTTTCAGTCAGTATATTTATGGACAGACAGTGGAAGTTGAAATGGACCACTAGTCCTTGATAGTGTTATTTAGCAAACCGCTGAATGACTGTACCTTAAAGATTCAAAGAATGATGATAAAGCTGGAAAAGTATGATTTGGTTGTGACCTGCATGCCTGGTAAATTCATGTTCACTGCAGATGCATTTTCCAGAGCAGTGGCTTCCACAAAATCATAGAATACTTTAGAAACAGAGATGCAAGCCTATATTCATCTGATTCTAAAGTCAATTCCCAGAGCTAACAGGAAACTACAATAAACAACAGAGGAAACTGAGAAAGATTAAGCATTGGGAATCCTTAAAGAAGTGATAATTAAAGGGCAGCCTGCAGAAATAAGCAGTTGCTGTCCAAGTATAAGAGACTATTGGGACCACAGACATGAACTTACTGTGATAGATGGGCTGATTTTCTGGGCAGTAAGGTTGTTATTCCAATAAGCATCTAAAAAGAGATGCTACAGAAGATCCATGAGGATCATTTAGGAATTGAGAAGAGCAAACAATGACCACAAGAGGTGTGGCTGAACCACGACATCACTAACGTGGTAGGAAAGGGCTTTTCCTGCTTGAAATACAAGCCATGTCAACAGGCAGAGCCTCTAAGACTTCATCCACTTCCAGAAAGTCCTTATGAAAGGTAGGCATTGACTTATTTACCTGGCAATCAAGAGATTATTTAATAGTCACAGAGTATTCTTCTCTGTGTCCAGAAATTTGCACAGAGCACAGTACTCATAATAAGTCAGCGATAGCCGTCATGAAGAGAATCTTCTTCAGACATGGAATTCCAGATGAAGTCTTTAGAAACAATGGGCCTCAGTTTTCTAGTGCAGATTTTAGGCAATTTGCCAGAGATTGGGATTTTCATAACAAAACATCAAATCCAAATTACCCCCAGTCAGATGGATTTATGGAAAGGTCTACACAGATAGTAAAGAATCATATGAGAAAGACTTTTGCCAGGGATGTGTGGCTGTGAGTTGTATAAAACGTTACTGGTTTACTGAAGTAAACCCCTGGAGAATGACTTTTCTCCAGTTCGACTGTTAATGGGAAGAAAGATCAGATTACCAATCACTGATAACTTCCTGAAATCTTATAACAATGAAACCATACAGAAGATGAAAGAAGATCAGAAGTGGAAGCAAAAATATTATTTTGACAAAATGGTCCCTGATCACCCATCTCTTAATACAGGTGATAGAATGTGCCTCTGATACTTGAGGCTAACGGGGTATCATTAAAAAACAGCTGTATCCAAGGCTTTCTGTAGTTGAGACAAGAGGACACATTTTGACATAATCAAAGGGATTTACAAGTAATCCCAGAAGTTTCCAACACATTCACAGTAGATTCATTCACACTCTACCATTTCCCACCTGATTGATCCTTTAGCAACATGAAGGAGACACTGTCAAGGAACAAGAGAACTACTGAGGCTCTAATGAAAGACTGATACTGAGAACATCAGATTGGGAGATTAAACTTCCTGAAAGATTCAATGAGACTTGCTATCCTGCCTGGAGAAGGGGTATTTGAGGAAAGTGAGTGGTAAAGATTCACTTGCAAGTGATGTGCTGGTAACCTCTCCTCTCTAGGTAGCTGACCCAGTTGGTTTATGGAAATGTACTATATGGGTTGAGAATTTAATGTGTGTGTTATTAGACAGTTGTTAGCTGTATATAGATATTAATAATGAGTTAATTTTTTTCTTTAAGAGGGAAGAAGTAGATATATGTTTGTAAAAGATTATAATTTAGAGATGTTCCCTCATAAGGGACAGTATTATGAACAAAGGAGTTTGGAAATGTGCCCTGCAGGCAGGAATTAGGAATATTGCATGGCTGTATCAACAGTTAGTTCATTAGGGATGCTCTCTGGTTTGTTTTATTAAAGTTTTATTCCTTTTTCATTCACTGGTTTGGTATTTAATGAACCCCAAGATTGTTACAATACCTGTGGTTTCAGTTTATTTATTCAGCCACAGAAAATCACACTGTGAATGAAATGCAAGCTGTCTTTTTGTTCTTTTTTTATTGATTGTTCTGAATTGTCATTTCATTTTTGTTATTTGTTGCTACATGATTACAACTAGTGGGAATTCTCTAGAATATGCTCAGCTCTTCTGTAACATCACAAGACGTGTCACCCTGGAGATAACACACCATCTTGACATGGTGGTTTTTTTTGAAGTCACAGATGTCTCAGGCCAGGGCCTTGACTCTGGAGTTAACAATCAGCATTACTTGCCTCTTTCTTTTGGGTTGTCTTTCTCAGCTAGCCCTGTTGTGACTGATCATCTTAATGACATCCTAGACTGTCCAGTCAGATCCCCCGTCTTGTCAAATGTTGAAAATCATAGCAGTATCTTATTTAATTACATTCTGTTCTTTTTATTAGTTCCAGTTTTTCCTATGGTATGGTCCAGGGATAGGTCTACCTATGGCATACGTGCCAAAGGTGGCACACGAGCTGATTTTCAGTTGCACTCACACAGTCCGGGTCCTGGCCACCGGTCTGGGGGGCTCTGCATTTTAATTTAATTTTAAAGGAAGCTTCTTAAACATTTTAAAAGCCTTATATACTTTACATACAACAACAGTTTAGCTCTATATTATAGACTTATAGAAAGAGACCTTCTAAAAACATTAAAATGTATAACTGCCAACCGAAACCTTAAATCAGAGTGAATAAATGAAGACTCAGCACCCCACTTCTGAAAGGTTGCCGACTCTGGTATAGTCTTTCATCTTCCAAATATATCCATATTTAAGAACATAAATATTGTGTGTGTGTGTGTGTGTATATGTCCTGATGCTGTTTCCTGATCTCCTATGCTCTGAGATGGCTTCCCTAATTTCTCTCTGACAATCATTCAAAGTGTTTTTATAGCTATTTCACCATCTCCTCCATAATGGAAAGCAATTTGTACTTCATAGGCTAGAATTTCAACAGCAGCACAAAAAGTATTTAAATCTGCCTTAAAGTAGTACCCAAGGATTCTCTTGTCATATGGGCATCCCTGATCCCTCTCCTGTAAACATAAAGGGTGATTCCAGAAGATGTATGTTATATGTAAGAAGTATGTTGAGTGTGGGGCCAGCATGTAGTGCACTCCAGTGATCCTATGCAGCAGTTGGCAATCCTCAGGATTGTGGGGGAGATAGAAAACTGAGAATCCAGCCCCATTCTTCATTTATAAACAGGAAAATTGTACACATTCCACATGGACAAGTTCAGATCTTTTAGTAGCTATCTATGTTCCATTCGTTGCTTCTCACTTTAGGGATGTCTTTTCACTTATAGGAAATTGTTAGTGGCTAAATGTTAAATGTTACTTAAGAATGTCAGTATTTGCTATCTTTGAGCTCAAAAGCAATTACTGGGTATTGTTCTCAGTTTCCCTTCCAAAATCATCATTCTGTAAATATTGTTAAATAGAAATGTTTAACCACTGACCTCCAACTTAGAGTTGGTTATGCATTTTTCAACAAAGCTTTTTTTCTTTGGCTACAAAATGCAATTGTGAAATAGGAACAGAAACATACTACTTTTGATTATATTTCATGAGAAAAGGGTTCTCAGGCCCAGGATGGAATTTGGGGTGAGAGAGACTGACCCGCATCCTTTCCAGAAAAGCCAATATCCTGCTGGTTAGGCACTTGTTGCAGATATGGGAGATCCAGATATGGGAGACCCAGTCGAGTCTTGACTTCGCTTGAGTCAGAAAAGGTGAGTTGCTTTACCACCATTTTATTGGCTATCCTCAGGTAAGTCTCTCAATCTTTCCAACTGGAGTTGTTCCACTTTGTATAACTAATTATCTATATCTTGCAACAGAGACTTGACCCTCATCTTCCACATCCCACTGAGTGCCCTAATCACTGGGCAACAGAGTCAGTCTTTCTCCTTGGCCCAGCGAATATTCATACAAAGTGGAACAGCTCCTACATGGGGGACAAGTGGGCAGAGTGAGACTGACTATAGTAGTGGTGGGCAACCTGTGGCCCATGGAATGCATGTGGTCCATCAGGGTAATCCACTGGTGGGCCACTGGACTGGGAGCTGCGGACATTTGCACGGCTGTCTGCAGCTCCCAGTGGCTGTGATTCGCCGTTCCTGGCCAATGGGAGCTGTGGGAAGTGGCAGCCAGCATGTCCCTGCGGCCCACGCTGCTTCCCGCAGCTCCCTTTTGCCGGGAATAGTGAACCATGGGAGCTGCAGGCAGTTGTGCAAATGTAAACATACTGTCCGGTAGCCCACCAGCGGATTACCCTGATGGACCACATCTGGCCCGCAGGCCGCAGGTTGCCCACCACTGCTCTATATAGCATGATGGTTGGACGCTCATTTGGGATGTAGGAGATCCAGATTCAACTGCCTGATCTAGCTGGGTGCCCTCAACACTGAGCTATGGCTATCCCAAGGTGAGGTGTCTCTGGTTTTTCACTGAGTTTTTTTTCTTGGGTTTGCCATGATGTGAAATAGGAAAATTTTTTGAAATCTCAAAGATTTTCATTGGATGGGAAAACCATTTCTTGCCAGCTCCAACCTAACTCATATCACACTTCTTTTGTTTTCTCTTTGAACCAAATCCAGGTCACATTGAAGCCAATGGCAAAATAACCTTTGACTTAAAGGGTACCAGGATTTCACCCTTTGTTGCTGTTTCCCCTGAAGCTGGTTTCTTGTGGCTTTTTGGAACAGCGTTTCTAGAATAAATGGCAGGCCAAACAGGGAACAAATCTTTAATTCCTAGTTAAAACACCTTTTAGTACTCAAAGTTATTATTAAAATCACTTAGTTAAAAGGTAGAAAATGTTTAATTAATTTTAGTTGTAATTTACTTTTAGTGTTTTGATTTGTTTTGTCACCATAACTGTAAAATAACTGTATAATCTCAGGAACTCTGTACTCTCTTCAAGTAATCAAAATATAGTGAGGAAAACTAACTGTATAATGATTATAGTAAATAAATTAAAATGAATTTTAGTAGGAGAAGCTAAAAAGAAGCAACATGTCAAATCCAACCTGCAAACCTCTCAAAGTTAACAAGACAGTAAACTTGACATTGTGTAGTATTTGACATACAGCGGTATTTTTAATATTTACATTTTATCCCAAAACATTTACCTGAGAAAAGGTCATGGCGTTAAATTTGGAGACATTTACAGCAATTGCCAAATGTTTACTATCTACATGAATGTCATGTTTCTTAGTCAAAAGAAGGTTGATGTGCTAAATGTCAATTATTTCAACTTGTTTGATGGCAGCACAGATTGCCAAGCAACATAAAAAGAGGTTTAATAAATATAATATACACTGCTAGCCATTAATCTTGCCTAGCAGAGGTTGGAGTTTCATGTATAGAGGATTTATGACAAGTAACAACACAGGACATTAAAACTCAATTATTGCTATGCTGGATGAAGGCATTATCATTAACTGGTGGAAGCAGTACCTTGTTTTTCTGGTACTGCTGTCAAACTCAGGAAAGCATCAGGGACAATGAAATTATTTTAGGAAATTGTATCCTGATTTTTTCTATGTACTATTCTGCCCATCCAGGAATTGGCACAAGAAGAATGCCTAGAATTATATTTACAAGAAGTCTATCTGTTCTTACTACTCATGATAATGATGGGTACTTTGAATAATTACATTTTGCTAACGCTCTGAGTATTTAGAACTAATCCAAATGTTACACTTTTATAAAGAAATGTGATTAAATATGTTAATATGTTATATTTCTAGAACACTTTTTATGGCGAAAGATCCCAAATCACTTTATAAACAAACACAGATAAAACACAGCTATTCCAGGGCGTGTGGTGGAAGCCAGTCATAGCACATTAGGGAAATTTTGGTCAAGTCACCAATGCAAACCATCTGGAAAGTGTTATGAGACCTCTAACATCTGTGCAGATCAGTCAAGGTATCTGTTTCTAAGGACCTTTCCAAACACCGTACACAGAGTAAACTGCATTGTGCTTCATTTATGTTCCTCAGAAGATGGAAGGCCTGAGCTATTCTTATTAGGATTTGCACCAGTTGTTCCATGAGCTCTAGGCATGGTATTTCAAACATAATATATAATTCATTAAGTTATCCCTTCTGGCAAACAATGGTTTCAAGGTAATATCATTATGATAAATTCAGTGTTTATATTTTCATTTTAATGAACTATGTATTAAATTTACTACACATAAAAAGATGTGATATACCTTCTTGTAAAATTCAACCCCATTTGATTGGTTAATCAGATTTTGTACAGATTTAAAAGAAACCTAAACACTGTAACAAATGAAAAACTGATTAACATCAATATACTATATGTGAATACCAAGAAAAGAAAAAGTTCCAGTAAAAGAGCATCTTAGAGAAATACAGTATCATAAAAGCATGCGACCTTTGTATAATGTTTCCCTAGTGTGTCTGTGTAAAAATTATAAAAATGAGTTACATATTTCTAGAAGTGAAAATGAATCATTATTAAATACAGCTATAAGTTTCTTCTTCTTGAAAATACTTATCAGCTTAGAAGAAGAAAGCATTTAGAGGGTGAAGTACTTGCAATGAACTTCCAATAGTAAGAAGGAAAAGCAAAACCAGCGGTGAGAAACTTATTTCCATCATTCCACTAATGGTTGTGTTTTCTCCCAAAGGAAACAGTGTAGAGGATTTCTCCCATCTCAAACTGGTCATTAGTTATATTCTGGTTTATGACAGTCATGATAGCCACATAGATAAGCCTGGAAGGATTAGATTTTCATCAGTAAGTGTAGATGAACATAGGTTTCACGCTACAACAAAAATGTCGCACTGATAATTGAAATTTACAGATATGCAAAGTAAGAAAAATGCTGCTTGATAACATACAATTTGATTTAAGGATATTTACTTTGATTTTGACATGTGATGTTGACAATTAGTGTTTTAATGGTTATAAAAATACTGATATCTACTTTCATGGAATAACTATGACCTGACCCCACCCCTACACACAATTTCCCTCAACTGTGAAAATGCAGTAAAAAAACTAAAAAAATCCTGCATAAAACAAATAATTTTGCACAACTGTGAAAATTTAATTCAATAAAACTGAAATGAAGTATTTCATTATATCACAAAATGGAGACCACTGCACCTCTATCACAAATTAATGAAGGACCCTGCAGACTAGAACTGGTTAAGTATTTTCCATCTGAACAACTTTCATCACAGAAAATGCAGTTTCTGCAATCAAAATTTTCAGCAAGAAAATCTTGGTTTTGCTGAAAGCTTTTTTCACTTTCCTTAAGGAAAATCAACATGAAATATTTAGTTTTAGTTTGATTTGGTCCAAATCAGAATATTTTGTTTTGTTGACTTGACCCAAAACATCTAATTTTAAATGAAAGAAGTTACTCAGAGGAAATTGCTAAAGTTCTGGTTTCCAGTAAACTAAAGAATAATAAGTGTGAAGACCCTTTTCCTTCCTCCTAGCCTCTTTTAGTTCTTCTCTAGTTGTTCTGAACATAAAATTTCCAAGCACAAAGTCAGTAAAAGTTCCAAGAAACACAGAGAGGCTTCCTCAGATCCTCTTCCATGGAGAGAAGAGAGCTGTTGGACTTGAAGGAGGAACCTCAGATTACGCTTCTTGAGTAGAAGTATGTTGAAACCTTTTTGAAGAATGGTAGTAAACTCTTTCCTTTAAATAAGCCCCAGAAAGAGATAAACCAGAGGACATGGTCAGAAAGGGCAGTGAGATCACTCATTGTGTGGGGAGTGAGACCACTGATTCAGAACAATCTGGATCTCTTGATCAACTGGCCACAAACAAACATTATGTGTTTTAATCTGGCCAAATGTAAATGTATATGTGACATTACCCAGGGTACAATCTGGACTGATGAACAACTATGTCCCCTCAGTTCTCCAAACTGGGATGCCTTTTACACTGCTTCGCTGTCAGAGCAACCACTCTGGGGCTGTCACACACAGCCTCCAGCATGTAAACTACTCCCAGTTATAGTGCAAGAGTGCGAGAACCAGCCATGCTTGGATTATACTGCAGAGCAACACCAGCAAATTCCCAGTCTCAGACTTCCCGCAGAAATGTGTGCCTTGTACTGCCCAGCAACCTCCTGGACAATACAAGCTCATATAAATTCTGTCATTTCATTAACAGAAAATGATATGCACAAACCTTGTCATCACAAATGAAGTTTCCCAAAAACTTCAATCCAAACAAAATGGTCTAGATAAAACAATAAAACAAAGTTTTTTAATTACAGAAAGATAGATTTTAAGTGGTTACATGTAATGAACCAAGTCAGAATTGATTACAAGACAATAAAAGTAAATTGCAACTAATGCCTAATGTAAGCTAGAGTAAATTCAAAGCACAAGTCTTAACTCCATATATTTTAGCAGCATTACTGGCCGAACCTTTCAGTCAGGATCCCTCTCTCAGTCCAGAGCGGTTTTCTTTGTTCTTCAGGTGTTGTAGATACTGTGAGTAGGAAAAAAAGGAGGAAAAGTTTGGGGCATCTCCTCTCTCCTTTTATAGTTCTTTCTTTTCTTTGAGAATCATCTCCAGCTGAGGTTCAGGAGGCAAAGTCTGTGTGGATGGGGACTCACAGCTGTTTCAGTAAATTATGCATTTTCAAATGATACCTCACAAGGCACACTTTGTACAAAATTTATTGTAGTTTTATAAAAGGGGTGAACATAGGGGTATACATTGTCACACTATATATATCACAGATTGGCAGCCTTGGCACGTAGCCCCATGGGGTAAGCACCCTTGGCGGGCACCGCTGGTTTGTTTACCTGCCGTGTCCGCAGGTTCAGCCGATCGTGGCTCCCACTGGCCGCGGTTTGCTGCCCAGTCCAATGGGGGCTGTGGGAAGCGGTGGCCAGCTTATAGGCCATAATTATGGGGTGAGGGACTCTATCCTGGAAAGCAGTGAGTCTGGGGAAAAGAACTGGGAGTCATAATAGATAATCAACTAAACATGAATTGTCAAAGTGATGCTTTGGCCAAAAATGCTAATATGATCCTGGGATGCAAAAAACAGGGTAATCTTGAGTAGGAGTAGAGAGGTTATTATGCCTCTTTACTTGGAACTGGTGCTACCACTATTGGAATACTGTTTCCACTGCTGATACCCACAGTCAGGAAGGATGTTGATAAATTGGAGAGGAGTCTGAGAAGAGCCTTGAGAATAAGTAAAGGCATAGAAAACATGCATTATAGTGATAGACTCAAATAGTTCAATGTATTTAGCTTAACAAAAAGAAGGTTAAGGGCTGACTAGGTTATGGTCTATAAATACCTATATGGGGAACAAATATTTAATAATGGCCTCTTCAATCTAGCAGAGACAGGTGTAACACAATCTAATGGCTGGAAGCTGAAGTTAGACAAATTCAGACTTGAAGTAAGGCATATATTTAATGGTAAGGGAAGTTAACCATTGAAACAGTTTACCCAAGGTCATGGTGGATTCTCCATCACCGACAATTTTTAACTCAAGATTGGCTGTTTCTGTACACCAAAGGTCAGACTGGATGATCACAGTGGCCCATTTAGGCCTTGGAATCTATAAATCTCATCCAAGGATAACTGTCAGAACTCCAACATCGTATCAATTGTCTCACGGTCAGAGAAATCAGATATGCATATATTGTCCTAACTCCAATCCCAATAAACCAAAATGAACTGGCAATGTCAGACAATGGTTCAGCAATAGTTTACATTAAAAAGAAAGGAAATACCAGGTCCTCAGCTCTGCTACAGATTAGGCAATCTTCTTTGTTCCTGAATAGGAAAGGCAGTGCTTTCCTTTCAACTCTTACACGCAAAAGGAAAACTAAATATCAAAGCAAACTGACAAAATGTAGCTCCAGGAAAGTGGAATCTGCATTCCAAAATCTTTGAGTAGAGAGTCAGGTGTCTAGAATAACCATCAATTGACCTATTTGTGTCCAGGATAAAACACAGATACCAAATTTTTATTCCACATAAAAAGATCAACAGTCAGTAGCCATAGTTCCACAGTTTCATCCATTGCCAAAAGCAGAAATTGTACATAGTTCTCAGATCCAATTCAGATGGTAACCACTAGTCTGAAAGGAGCTGCTCTCAAAAGGACCACTTCTGCTATCCTGCCCAGAGAAATTGAATTAGCAACATGGGTCTAGTCTAGTCAAAGCAAGGGTGAAACATATTTTGGAGCTCTTACAGCAAGGTCTAATTATGCACCTAACCCCCAAACCTGAAAATTCCAAGTAACGTAGTTTTCTAGCATACTTAGAGTCAGCACTGTAGTGCAAGATTTCATCTCCTCTGGACATCTGAAGATTTCACAGAGCTGCTTCACACGTCAACCCTACTCTAGCACAGAGAACTTCCCGGGGGAATGAAATCTTGTATTAAACATCCTTACTAAGCATTTCTTTGATCACTTATCAGAAGTGCTCTTATAGTCTCTCTCTTTACAGATTGCTTTCCTGGTTGCAATCACTTTGGCAAGAAGATTTTCTTATCAGTAGAATAGCAGAATTGCAACTCTGATGAGGGCATAGTTGTGCTAAGAGCTAACACAGCATTTAGCATTAAAACCTCTTTATGTTCCACAGATCACAAGTGTTCATTCTTCCGTCTTTTTGCCCATATAAAAAATGTGCTCTGAAGAAACTCTAGCATATTCTTCTTTGTGCATAGGTCCCATAACCATTACAATGGACACTTCAGCTTGCCGCTTTCAGCCTGGTTCAGACAGAACCAGACCGTTAATTCATTGACAGCAGAGGAATGTCCTGCCCCGTGAAATTCTCCCCAGTATTATTTGTCTAGCAGTCAACCAGACCTCCCTGCTGCACAGAGCTTTTAGGAGGAAAATTCCAAACTTTATTTCAAGTTTCTACCTATGTTTTGGTTCAATAGTGTGAGTCTGTCTAATTCACTGCTGCATCACAGACCAGATCTGCTTTTTGAGGATATTGCCTTGTCAGCTCTGCCTCCCTCTCTCAGGTGTTTGCAGTTAGTGGTGCCCCTGCAGGCTGCAGGAAGTGTGCTAGGCCAAGAAAAGCCAGAGGCAAAAGGAAGAGTCTCTGTCTCCCACTTCATCCTCTCATCGAATGCCTTATTGAGGAGTTTGGCCAGTTCTGTGCGCAAAGTACACTTCTCCATTCTGCCCAGATAGGGCAGGGTTGCCTCACCCAGCTGCCCTGGGTAGGAAAGGAGCCAGACAGGATCTGAAAAAGTGGCTCCAAGGTCAAGTAGCTCCTCCTCTCTCATTTTCATAACAGGAGTGATGACAGATGGAAGATAGTGCCTAAATCCCTACAGCTTAAACCTGAAGCCATGCTCTTGTCTGGGGAGCTCAACAGTATTTGACAGTGGACTCCTCCTAAGCCATGAATAGAGGGCATTGGACACAATGTGGACACTGCCAATGCCAGAGGGTGAAGCTGCCTTCAGGCCCAGCTCTCTCCCGTACTGCCACCTTTATAACCAGACCTCCCAGAAGTCGCCAACTGATATTCCAGGCTGGATCCTTCAAGGAAAAATACAGATCCATCTTGCACCTGGGGATTACATAGGGATTATCAGCCTGGAGCAGACACATGGTCTATATAGTGTGGTATACTCTCTCTGATTCTGAGCAGTGCCAGATGCTTCAAAGGAAGGTACAAGTATCCCATAGTAGGTGGAAATGGAATAACTTCCCCCCATAATTGATATCATCCTGGTCTCCAATAGTAAGAGATTAGTTTAAGCTCTGAAGCAAAAAGTTTAATATCCCTTCCAAAATTTTTGTTGTAATTATTTATATGTCCAGATATTCATGATGTCCATAATAACAATCAGTCCCTTGTTTTTAAATCATGTTAAGTTACTTGGCCTTACCACATTTCTGTAGTAATGAGTTCACAGTTCAATCACACAGTGTAAAAAAGCATTTATTTTTATCAGTTTTTAATTTCCTACCTTTTAATTTAATGTACCTCTTCTTAATCTTGTGTTACGAGATTGAGAGAACAGAAGTTGCAGGCATGTCGTGTCTTATGCTGATTCAACTTACACGATTTCCACTTTACACGGTTCGCAAAAACTAAAAAAGAAAGGAGAGAAAAAAATTTTTAACTTCCTACAGGGGGCGCAATTTCACCTCCCATTGAAGTCAATGGGTTTTGGCTATACGCGGTTTCTGCTTTACGTGGTAACCGCAGAACGGAACCCTCGCGCAAGATGCGACACGCCTGTACTTACTTTTATTCTGTCCTGTCTTATTTGTCTTCTTTCTAAAGTAAGCTATCCCAGCCTTGTCAATCCCTCTTCATATGAAAAATTTCCCAGGCAGTTGATTGTTTTTCTCTGAACATCCTGTTTATGAGGCTACACCATTGATTTATAAAATGGCATTATAATATTTTCTGTATTATTCTGCTTTCCATTCCTTATGCATCCTAACATTGCGTCAGCGTTTTTTGATTGTAGCTGCACACTGAGGAAAGTTTTCACTGAGCTGCATACAATGACACCAGGTCCCTTTTTAAAACCCATAAGGTTTAAGTACTTTAAATTTTCACCTCCAATGTATTTGCCATCACTGAATTTCATTTGCCATTGTGTTGCCCATTCACCTAGCTTGTTAAGTCTCACTGAAATTCCTGACAGTTCTCTCTGGTCCAGACTAACCTACATAACTGTGTCATCTGCAAATTTTGCTGCCTCACTATTCACACTCATTTCTAAATCGTGAATAAACACACCAAACAACCTGGGACCTAGAGCAGAACCTTGAGGTACTTTACTGTTAACCTCTTTTGATAATGCAAATAGACTGTTTGCTTTCTGTTTCCTAGAAAGGGATCTACAATCAATACAGATGTCTGCCGTATCAGTCATAACAGCCATATTGAGGATTGTGAGATAGAGTCACATCCTTAGAAGCCAATCTTGCCAGGTCTTGAACAGTCAACTCCCAATTACATTAGTTTTTGTTTTCTAATAGTATAAATTTTACAAAGAGAATTTTCTTGAAAATGTGTTAACTTTGAATCACAGAAACAGATCCCTAGTTAATACACATTAACTAAGAGAGCATCTACCTTTGTAGGTCATCAGCTTAACGTGTCACCTAGTGTCAACAAACATGCACTGTAGATCATAGAATCATAGAGTATCAGGGTTGGAGGGGACCTCAGGAGGTCATCTAGTCCAACTCCCTGCTCAAAGCAGGATCAGCCTCAACTAAATCATCCCAGCTGGGGCTTTGTCAAGCCTGACCTTAAAAACCTCTAAGGAAGGAGATTCTACCACCTCCCTAGGTAACCCATTCCATTAAACCTAAATCACATATTGCACATTGAGTCCAGCCTTCAGTCTGAAATTCTTATCTTGCCATTCCCAAGTTTTGACTAGAAACCTCATTCCTCTGGTAATTAGATAATCAGTTATTATCTCAATTTCACAAAAGCCTAAATAGAACGTCCAGCTCCAGTGTTTTAGGCATGACAAAGAGTTCTCTTTATCAGAGAAATATTTGGCTCCATACATCCAAAGAAGGAATCAAAAAGGGCTTTTCATAATTTAAGTGAAGCCTGGAGCAAAAAATATTTTGCTGCAAGATATGAATGGTAATCTAAAGACCTACAGCTCATTTTCTGAGCACTCCCAGCTCCCACTGAAATCAGTGAGAGCTGCAGGTGTTTTAGACCTCTGATAATCAAGCTTCTAGTCTGTCAAAACCAGCTGAAGATAGTCTTGACTTCTTTCCTGTTACTGGTGGTAAAGCAACCACTGATCTTAGTACCACTGCTAAACAAATTCAGGATAGTAATATTGACTTTATCTAAAAAAATATACTCTCTTTTACCCTTGAATAATTGAGCAGATATCAAATATCAATGTTTCAATTATTCATTAAGTATTTCATTTTCCAGAAAAATGGCTGTAGGCAAACAAGTGTCACTTGCATTAGAAACTGTGAATGTCTTCATGAAGTTTGCTAATCAGTACTTCGTTTCTTAGACCACAGAGAGACTTTATTCAAATATGAAAACATAATAAAATCCCTCAGTAATGGCTGCAGTAACCACCTGATAACGAGAGAGCTTTCTCCTTCTTTCAGGAACTCTTTTTCCCTTTTTATCTTTTCTGGTAGATCAGCCCAAAACATTCAGAAGTGATCTTTGGTACATGCTGTATGTAAATGTAAGAGACAAAGTGGGTGAAGACTTTTTCTTTTTTTTTGACCAATTTTTGTTGGTGAGAGAGACAACAGAGAGCTACACAGAGCTCGTCGTCAGGTCTGGGAAAAGAACTCCCAATGTCACAGCAAAATGCCGGGTGGAACAGATTGTTTAACATAAATAGTTTGCACATATTCTAAAGAGACCATTTAAGACAGAGTGGCCTGCTACAGCTCTGCAGTCATAGGACAAAAAGAGGGAGTTAGTGGGTTACAAACCATTGTAATAAATCATAAATCCAGTGTCACTGTTCAATCAGAGTGGGAGCTTAAATACATTACTAGACACCTAAAATCATGGACCGATGGGAGGGTTTTTGGGGGGTTAGTACTTCTATATTTGGGTAAGAAAGTAAGATGGTGTCCCTGGTATATAAGAAGATTTGATATTAGTATTAGGTGCTGCTATATCATGGCCACTAATCAAAGACTTTAACTATTATGTTTCTTTACAAACAAGTGATAGAGGAACTATTAATACCTGATTCTCTACTGAGTTTCACATCGTGTAACTATTTATATCTGAACAACAGACGTAAAATAAGTGGAGAATTCTGATTTGGGTGCATTTTCCACAGGTTTAAATGACTACACAAGGTGCAAGACAATAGAGAATCAGATCCTTTATCTCTGTCAGCTTCATATAATGGCCTACCTCTTGGGGGACCCAAGAGATTCATCAGGACCCACTCCACAGGCAGGGGAGCTAAGGAACAGCTTGAGAACTTGTTCCATAAACATTCATTTCAAATTTCCTATGCTCCTACGGTGTCAGTGCATTCTGGTGTAACATACTAAAGTGATATACATAGGTTGTTTTCTACTCATGACATACTGTATAGATTTAAAGGGAAACAGTTCTCTTATTACTCATACAAAACTGTCTAGGCCAAAAAAATCAAATTTGAGTGCCTACATTTGGTTACCTAAATAAAAATGGCCTGATTTTCTGAACTTAAGAGTACCCACAACTCCCATTGCTTCAAATCTGGCCACTTTTATTCTAACATATATTGTGTGTCCCTTTTTGATGCATTTTTGCAGCCTCCGCTAATAAAGCTGTGCAACACTGTACTGTTACAGTGTTGCACAGGACTCTTTGTCACAGGACTCTTTGTCACTTCTGCAATTCCAGACTAACACGGCTACCCCTCTGATTCTTGTACTGTTACAGGACACAAACTTGTTGCTAATTATTACTTGTTATTTCTTGGTCCATCATATTTATGTGATCTTAAGTGCTTCACATAGGAAATTGTTTGCCTGTTAGTTGCAGTTTCTGTTTACACAATCAGTAGACTCCAAACACTAGAGATTAAAGCATCTTGCAGTTAAGTTTATAGCAACAAGATAGTATTACCCACCTCTATTTGCTAAATTCCTTGCAAAGGCGGTGTTAAGAATTCCATCCTAAATAAAGCAATTGATCAATATTTCTTCTCTGCTTACACTCCAATCTTCAGAACTGCTGGTTACTCTAGCTAGATGGATTTACTTAGAATAGTGAAAGACATTCAGAAAGTCCATCCAATTTTTTGATTTATTTGCTATTGATGCATAAAATAAGCTTGTCTGTGAAACAGTTGAAATTGCTGTTCTCATGCATTTTTCATTGTTTTTATTCAGCTAGACTGACTCCTGAGGGTCAGATTGAAATTCATTCATCCAATGCTATAGTAGTGACAGTAGATAGCCTCAGATTGGTTCTTCCAGTTAAGACCTGTACCCATATTTTAAAACCATTTAGACAGAGGGTGTTCTGACCAGACAAAAAAGATTTTAAATAGAAGGTCTTTTACCTATGTGATTAACACAATTTAGAAAATACTATTCAGTATTCTAGACATCTAATTCAGTTTATTCCAGCACAGCATTGTGGTTTTCACAGTTATTTGTTGCTAGTGATGATGAGGGTGCACTACTTGTTAGATAACCACATCTCTTGTCTGCAATAATAGACATACCCATTTAATGCAATTATAAAGCTTAACACTTATGTAGTGCTCTTATTCATGATGCTTTATAAACTTTATGTAAATAAATTCTCAACATTCCTGAGAAGTATGTTAACCCCATTCTTCAGATGGGAATACTGAGACAGAGAGGTATGCAGGCAAATTTTCAAATATGGTCTCTGATTTTGGTTGACTCATTTTAGACTGCCTAATTTGAGACACTGCGGACCATATTTTCAAAGGTACTGAGCACTTGCTGCTACCCATTCACTCAAATTTGAATTTTAGGTGCTGAGCAATTCAGGGAAATCAGCCCAAGGTAGGCATCCAAAAGCTAAGGGGCTCAAAATTAGTAGCTACTTTCAAAATATTGACATAAGTGACTTGCTATAGGCCACAGTGGGAATCAGTGTCAGATAGTCAGGATTAGAACTCAGCTCTTGATTCCTAGTCCTGTGCTGAGATCATGAAGACTCACTCCTCTCTCATTTGGAGCTGGATTCTGGAGTTCATATTTCAGCAAAATGCCCATTGACTTTAAGCTTCCATGAACAAGCATTTCAGGACTAGTTCATCACTTCCTTCCCTCATATGTTGCAGAATTGTGAGTCTCTCTGATAATCACATTGTATTGTAATTTCTTATATAAATTATAAGCAACTTATATCAGAGAACTTGACTTATCTTTGTATATCAGTGAACATACATACTCATGCAAAACTGAAATTCCTTTGAGCAAATACCAGATTATTCATTGTTCCACTTGTCCCCAAACAAGCTATTTTCTCTTTATTTTCATTTGTGAAACTGAGATGATGAGTATATGAAACATTTCTCCTATAGAAATAAAGGCCTCAATACTGTAAACTATTTCACACAGACCTGTGTAAGATAGCATGCAGGAATGGGAACAAAGTCCAGTAGATGAGTTTAGTTTAAGTGAATTCAATGGTAGTTCTGCAGTCAAGTGTTTTTATTTCAATACATTTCTGGTAAAGTTAATTATATCATTTATATAACTATAAAATGCTGTTTAAATTGTGATTTTATAATAGATCTAATTAAAAGCTCCAGGGCTCCAATGCATTAGAATAAAGTCTTTTTCAGGCACATTTTAGATTTGTCTACCTTTCAAGTGATGGTCAACACCTTCATCCATTTTGCTATAGAAAAAAAAGTGTATAAAACAAATATTAAGATATGGTAAGCAAATGTTCATTTAATAGTGAAAATATCTCACCTAAATTTTCTTATGACATTTTAATCTCTTAATACTTTAGAAAATTACTGGTTTGTGATAAATTGCAAACTTTAAAATTTTGAATACTTATATTATTTCCCTGAGAGGGTATGGATATTGTCCTTATGCTTAGCTGTAAATATATGTTATTTAGTTATCATGATCACTTTGGAAAACCACATCTGAATATTGTTGGTGATATATATTACCAAAGCAGATTATACACAAATATTTTGTCATGTGACTTGAAAACATAAAATATTATATCAGAAAGCCCTATTTTGCACAAAACCCACAAAACCATTACTGTTCCAAAACAGAAACCCACATTTTCTGGGGGTGGGGTGTGGTTAAATTAAAATATTCTAGAAGGAAACAATATGTTGAAATACAGATCTCATTTTAAAGTAAGACCTCGATAAACTCCTAAGAAAACAACTTGAAAATTATCATATTTTCCAGTGCATATATGTACTCTCCCACTCCCTCATTTCCTCTATCTCACTCATACACACATATGTAAGTCATTATTAACCCGTTTCATTTAATTCAGTGAAAAAACTTGTTGATTTTAGTGAGAGCAGAATCAAGCCCTAAATATGCTGCTGCTTCTGCATAGGGTGCCCTATCTGCTTATGTGGTCCACCCATAACAGGCTGCCTAATGGACAATTATTTTTTATGCTTGTTTTATAAAATTACTTATCAACATAAGTAAAAATCTCTTTAGCACTTCAAACATTTCTATTACAGATACATACCCTTTTAAAATGTAAAACACAAACAGAAAGAACTTTAAATTATTGAAAATTATTTAATCTTTAAGAGATTTGAAACAATATGGATAATCAATAAGACAAAACTGATTGTCTAACTTTTTGTACAGCTAAGCACAATGAACAAAATTTTAGCAGTAAGTCATAATCACATAACCTTCCTTCACTAACCTTCCATATGCCTGGTGATTCCATCCTCTCATTCCTCGTGACTTCTCTTGTCTCACTTTCACCCCTCAGGGTGCATCCCCTCATAGCAGAAGCATGCTATGTTCTCTCTCATTCTAAGACAACTAACCTTTATCCCCATCTGTTTCTTCAACAACTGACCTATCCCTGTACAAAAGAATAAACATATGCTTAATGGTCTAGGGGTGGTCTAGATAATACTTAGTCCTGCCTTGAGTGCAGGGGACTGGACTAGACGACCTCTCGAGGTCCCTTCCAGTTCTATGATTCTATTCTTAAATGACATCCTAACCAACTGAATCAAGGCCCTAGCACTTTGTACTATGGGTCCTCTTCCTCTTTTTCACTTTGGGCAGGGGTCCTTCAGGTCCCATCTTTAGCCTACTATTGTATCCAGCACACTGTCTCTCAGTATCTTATCCACTCTAATAGGCTCACAAATCTGCCTTTCCACTCCTAGTCTGTCTCTCTCTGCCCAATATATGTAGGGTCATCCTGTCTCTGACATCTCCTTGAGGAAGTCTCTATCAGTTTAAACATATAATGGCCAAAAGTGAACTCCTAGTCTTCTTTCTCAAGCTCTCCTTTCTTCCCCTCTCTCTTTCATCAGTGAAAACACTGCCATCCTCCTAGTCACTCAGTCAGATAAACAGCATGTCTGGTCTCCACTCTGCAGTCACTGGGTACTGCATTTAAGATCTTACTGAACAGCCAACATTTTAACAATTAAAAATAAAATTTAAAAAAATAGAATATACTGTTTTATTTTCGTAATTTCTAAATACTGCAGTTCCCAACTGTGCTAAGCGCATTACAGGTAAATAATAATAATAAAAAATCCTTGCCCTAAAATCTTATCAAAATAGAAATATAGCAGAAGTGAATTTTTTTTTTTTTTTTTAAAAAAAGGTCAGGGACTAAGGAGGACGGGGGGAGGCCAAAATTTACAGTTACAAGTTCATGAGTTTGCTTTGGCAGATCTAAGCACATCTTGTTGACTTATTTTTTGTGATGCATGTTTTTATTTTATTCTTATATTTTTTATCTTGGTGGAGCAGGAATGGATCAGGAGTAATGATGGTGAAGAAACAAAATGGCAGGACCAAGGCCCTGATCCAAATCCCACTGAAGTTAATGGGAGATTTTTCCATTGACTTCAGTGGGCTTTGGATCTGCCCCAAGACAATGTAGTAATTGGAGTGAGGTGGGCAGGCCTAACCAGTCAACTAGTCAGCCAGCCAGCCAGTGTAAAGAATGTAAATTCTGAAAGTGAGGGGTTCTGGTGATATGATAAAGCTGCTGGGGGCCTGATGGCACATAATTCATGTTAGTGTTGAATGAAGAGTTGTGGGAGGGAGAGCCTGGGGTCTTGTATACACTACCTGAAGCTCCTCCCAATAGCGTCAGCCATTTGTATTTGCCTGGCACTTTGTATTGCTCCCATTTAGTTTGGAAGAAAACATGGGCTGGGATACTGGAGCTAATAGGCTTGGACTACCCCATGCTGGGCTGGACTGATGTTCACCTTCAGGGTGCTAGTCGGGCTGTCTCTGGCGGTATGCCTGCGGAACTTTCACACTGGAGGCGGCAAAAACCTTACAGCCATCCCTGGTGATAAGTAAGCAGCTCAAAGGGTGCTGGAGATCTTTTATAAGACATCTTAAAGCTCCTGCAACTGATATTTAGCTTGGAACCCTGGGTACATCATATTTGGTTTGAGAGAGGACATCAATTAGAGGATAGGAAGATTAGCAAGTTTAAACTCATACTGTTCCCCGGTGGAGTCAAGATTAGTGACAGTATTTCTAAAAGTACGTAATTAATTTAAAAGATGCTCTTAAGGGTGATATCACTACTCTTTCTAAAAGAAACCTTAGTGAAAGCTAGAAAATAATCTAAGCTCTAACAATAATAAAAAGTAAACACCATTGCCATCTTGTGGCTTAAAGATGCTTTAACACATTCATACTAGATCATATGCTGCTCTCTCTGATATTCTGTAAACATAACACATTTTCAATTAAATAGGAGAATCAAAGTGGCACAACAAAGAAACAATGTCCAGACTTACATATCAGATTCAATTATAGAAATGGAGAAACAATTATATTTGTCTAGAAGGACTGATCACATGGCCAGTCATTAGAAATGAATGTGCAGAGGTTCTTATTGAATGAAATAGTAGTAGACATATTTTGCTACATTGTCACAACAACAGCTCCTGACAGAATAAAACTTCCAAATAACTTTACACAAATTGAAAGAAACATTATACATGAAATAAATACAGTTTGAGCCCATCCTGCTACTATTTCAGTCAATGCAAGTTTTGCCATTGGCTTCAATGGAAAAAAATTGGCCTTTTTTAAAAAAATAGGCTGTTTTGAATAAAAGTATATGTTTAATATTGTTACACAAAGAAACACAAACTACCTCTATCTGTATGTAGCAATTTGGATTTTGGGTGTTTTGTTTCATTTTTTGTTTGTTGGTTGGTGGTAGGGGTTTTTTGTATTTTATATCTACCCATGTAGGATCTAGTACTCTGACCTCTGTAACAGGCAGCAGTATACAAGATTAAATGGACCATTGGTCTGAGCCAGAACAACATGTCTTATGTGTTTTACACATGAGATTCATTGGAGGCCTAATATGGAATGTGATTGTCTTAGAAAATAATTTAAGTTTTGTAAATTACTGAAGAACTTTTGGCAACCTATGAAAGAAATGTCTAATTTCATTTCTCCCTATACTTTGTGAGCCATAACAAATGAGTGTAGCAGATTTCAAGATTGTGGTATAAAATAGCATATGAATACTTTAAATCTGTTAAGAAAGACCTCTAATAGAAATGTCAAAGTTCAAGTTCGAGATTATTTTTCCTGAATCTTGAAGTCCATAATGAATGATCACTGAGTAAAGAAAAAGCTAATATTTGAACCAGATTTCAAGATTCTAGTTCAAGGAGAAAATGGATATTAAGCCCCCCACATATTCAAAAAAACCCATTGAACCACATACTTGACTTTAAGCATATGCTTAAGCCAGAAATCAGTGGGACTTAAGCACCTGTTTAAAGGTAAGCACGTAATTCAGTGTTACCTTGAAGAGGGAAAAAAGCAAGCACCTTCTTAAATGTTATTCTGAGATTGGATTCTACGTGATTTAGGCCCAGATCCACAAAAGGATTTAGGTGTCTAACTCCCACTTTAGGCACCGAGATCCAGAAGTTAAGTGCTACTAAGATACTCAAACCCCTGCTTAGTTGCTGCGTAGCTCTGGAGGTGCCTAAAATCCCACCACACCTACATTTTTTCCATAGGTGCCAAGTTTCTGCCACTGCCACAAGTACTGCTGCCTCCACCTAGACACATGCTGCTGCCTCTGTCGGTCCCACCTCTCTTGCCTACAGAGCCTGATCTGGTAGGCATTCTCAAAGCATCTGTCTTTTTTCGACTGCATCACAAGTTGATACCTCGATGGTTCAGTGATCCAATCACTTCATCATCAAGGGCAGCAAAGTACTGCAATCTACCCACCAATTGTCTAACTGTGAACTCCTCCTCCATGTTTTATCTTCTATATCACTGCCGGCAGGCACACTGTGAAGACTGGGCTAAGAAATGTCTTCATTGTGGCAGTCACATTGGCCATTCCAGGTAGGAGCCTCTTAAGCCCAGTCCAGGATCTGCATCCCAGGCTACAAAAAGTGGTTGTAAATGAGGACTTTCTGAAATTCATCAGCATGCCGTGTCTCTCTGTCCTGGAGTTGCTGCCACTCCGTGAGGACATAGCTGTCGGCATGGATATACCATTGTTCATTCACGATGGCACTGGGCCAGCAGCACTGGACATGCGTGCATGCGTAGCTGACGCAAAAGGATGTCTTGAAGTCAGTTGTAGAAAATCAGCATGAACTACAGGTGTGGTGTTTTCTTCTGGAGGTGGGCAGGTCTTGACTTCTGCCCCAAACTGCTGCACAATATTCCACTGGAGCAAGTATCAGCACCAGGTAGGATGTGTCTACTGCATTCTTGTATTGTTTCCCATGACTGGTGTAAAGTAAAACAAAAGGAGACAAACTGCCAACCACAGGCTTGTGTTTTTCAATGCATGCCTAACTCTACACAACACAGCCAGGGGAGGAGGTGGCATTCCTGGTCATCTTTAGATCAGCAGCTAGATCACTCCCTATCACTAGGGAATATAGGCATCCCTAGTTCTGCCTGATAAGAAGGGACTTAAACTTAGATCTCCCAGTTCTCAGGTGAGTGCTTGAACCACTGGACTGTGGGATATTCTGAGATGAATTGCTCTCAGTCTCTCATGTTGAAGTTGTTCCACTACACATATATAATTAAATATGCATTAGGCGAAAGAAAAACTGAGGGTAATGCTTTAGTCCAGTGGTTAGAACACTAATTAGAGAGGTAGGTATTCAAATCCTTTCTCCTCATCTGGCAGAGACGGGAATTGAACTAGTGTCTCCCACACCCTAGGTGAGTATTCTAATCACTAGGCCAACAGCTATAAGGGAGGCTGTGTCTTCCTCTGTCCCTGGTTGTTTGGTGTGGACCTAGGTGTGTGCAGTTGCTTTTATTGCAAGAATAGTTTAAGCCTGACTCCTGGAAGGGTTCCATGGCTGTGGATCACAGATGGAGATAGCCCAATTTAGATGCCCATGTCCCTCAGAGGGGCTGAGCTTAGGACACACCCCTCCCCTTGGCATCTGCTATTGGCTCTCTTAGGCAGCTTCCTGCCTAGTGGGTTGGCTTTTGTGGATCGCATTTTTGGTGCCTATCTCTTCCCATACATTGCATAGGGAGATTAGGTGCCTAACTCCAGGTTTGTTGATTCCTTTTGTTGGCTAGGTGCCTAAAAGTTAGGCACTGCAGCACTGAGCATTGCAGTATCTAAAGCTCTGGTCTACACTGGGGTGGGGTGGGGATTGACCTAAGATACGCAGCTTCAGTTACGGGAATAGCAAAGCTGAAGCTGACGTATTTAGGCTGATGTACTGCGGCGTGTTCACAACGCTGAGTCGACTGCTGCTCCTTCCCCATTGACTCTGCCTGCACTTCTCATGGTGGTGGCATTCTGGAGTTGACGGGAGAGTGCTCAGGGATCAATTTATTGCGTCTAGACTACATGCGATAAATTGACCCCCAAAAGATCGATCGCTACCCACTGTAAGTCTTTCCATAGATCTGCACCTCAGTCACCTCTGTTACAAACATTGACATTGTACAGGAGAAACATAATATAAAATCTAAGCAGCTTAGTTTGAGTCAACCAGGGGTCTCAAACACGCGGCCCGTGGGGTTCTTTCCTGCAGCCCACCATCTCCCTGTGCCCCCCTCCCCTTTCCGGAGTTATTTCCTTCAGCCTGCCAAGCTCCCCTCACCCCCGCTCCTCCTCCCCTCAATGTGACGCATCCCTGCTCCTCTGCTTACCTCCAGGAGCTTCCCGACATCAAACAGCTGTTAGGTGGCGCTTAGTGCTTTCTGGGGGAGGAGGAGCAGGGAGCCGCACGCTCAGGGGAGGAGGCAGACAAGAGGCAGGGCAGGGGAGGGATTGGGAAAGGGGCTGGAATGGGGACAGGGAAGGGGTGGGGGGGGGGGGGGCCCGGGCCCAGTGGCGAGGGAATGTCAGTGATGCAGCACTCGAGCCAACATACTAGTCCTCATGTGGCCCTCCTGGTGATTCGAATTTAAGATCCCTGGAGTCGACTGCAGCAAACATTTTAAAAGCAAAGAAATGTATAGGATTCAACACATTTCTTTTAGCAGACAGTTGAATCACTAAGGCCATAGTTTAGGAAATCACTTAAGCACATGCTTAATTCCATCCTATTCAAGAAAACAGTTACATGCATATGCTTAAGTCTCATTGATTTCTTTCCTTGAGAGTCAGATGCATCAAGATGCTGAGCCCCTTCAACTTTTGACACTCCTGGGAAGTTGGAACACTACACCTCTAGAAAGTTGCTCAGCTTCCCATAGGATTGGACCATTTAGTAGCAAATTCAGCACACTGCACTTTTTTCTTTAGAAATTTATACAAATCATAAAAATATCAATTGTAATTACACTAGCTGGGATGAAAAGTTATAAAGATATTAGCCCATATACTTCAGGACACAAGCCAATCACTCACTGCCTGGAATTCAAAAGTTTTCCTGTTGATATGTTATTGCCTAATGGTCCATTATTAGGGCGGGATTTGTGGTTTGTTTGTTTATGCTTGCCTGTGAAGGATGTAGGGCTGTGACCAGCATTATAGGCAAGAAGGATACCAGACTAAAAAGACCAATGGTCTGATTCAGATAGTATTTCATATGCTTACTGACAAACTGAATACATAGATAAGACAACATACACATCTTATTGAAATTTCAGTTCTTGGTGTCCTAAAGCTGACAATTATCCACACCTTTATGTTAAAAAATATTTTCATCTCTCTCTAAGAATATGAATATTTTACATTAAGTTTCCTTATGTACAACAGAGACGGTATGTTAAATCTAAAATTTACAGTTAAGAAGGATGTGGTAACTTCATATAAATATCTCCAGAGAAATAGTGCAAAAAGGGGAAATAGCTAATCAAATTGGACAATTAACTGAAATTTCATGCATTTTCTTACAGTTGAAAGGACTTTATCTTGCAACAGTTAAATAAAATTAGAGATGGAGCTTTGATTAAAATACATTTAATCCCTCAGTCAGATCTTAGAATATTACTGCAACCTGAATCAGGACAACTTTTTAAAAGTTTAATAAAAAAGTCTGTCCAATTTGCTTTAAATAAGATTAAGAATAAATTGTATTTCTGATTGTTGTAAAATAAGTTCAACATTGTAGGCAAGTCTTCAGCATTCAAACATCCATGCAACTTGTCCTCCAAGAGAACTTCTGTAGTGCTTAGTTTCAGGAGTAACTGTCTAAAAATTAAGTTATAAAAGTCAATTTGTAATGTAACTGGCTATACATTAGTGGCAGTGATGTACCCATGAAGTAGTTATACATCGGTTACTTTGAAGAAAGCTAGTTACATGCAATATAAATGGAACGAATCAGTCAATGGCCTCTACCTTTGATCAAAGGCAGTTACAAGTTATATTAAGGACAGACTTAGGTCCATTTAAACCATGCCATCAAAAGTTCCTGTAACTTGGAGAAGGAACTATGGTAATGACACTGGGACAAAATAAACTTTTCATTGTGCATTTTAGAAATCCAGAAAACTTAATTTCCTCCTCAGAAGACAACAGATTTTTCATCAAGTTCCTGGAAAGGTGCCATTTTGGAGTCCAAAAATTATTTTTTGGCAACATAAAAGTAACAAAACATTTTATTACCCTCCCCTTATCCAGGATAGCTCACAATTTTGTCGTTCTGTGCCAATTTGAGAAAATTCCAGTTTTAATATAACCATTTTTTTCTGTCTCATCTGGGTCTGCCTAGAGATCTGAAAATGTGTGAACCTGTTTTTCTAATTAAATAACATGTTTCTTTCTAATTGGGACACTGGCATAGACACCTGGGTTTCCATTTGAGTAGTAGACAGACATACCAGTAGACCCTTAATAATTTTTGCCACCAGCTGGTGGCAAGAATACCTCAAGATGGATTTTTCAGCTGGCAAAAAATGGTTTTTTTCCCCTGAAAAACTGATTAAAAATTGGCATAAATGCCCTAAGTGAATGACAAGACTGTTTTCTACCAGTGTGGGCCCCTCTTGTCCAGCATTCAGCACAAATGTGTAGCCTTCAAAATTTGAGTCTTATGTCGATTCTCAAAGGTCTTCCCTTCTCACATGGATGACAGTTCTCTGTCAGAATGTTAAGCAGGTTATTAATGGACTCTAGGAAAGGGAAGTGCTGCACACTCATAAGAAAGCCTGGCTCTACCTCTTTGAATATGTGATTCTATTATATCCTGAAAAGTCTGGGAGGGGATGGGAAACAAAAAGGGGAAGACATCATGGAGCATATAGACTTATGAAAAGTGGAGGGGGGCTGGGGAGAGAACCAGAGTGGGCAGCTGACCCCCTTCCTTGTCCAACAGCAAATGATGTCTCTGGAAGAAACCTCTTACACATATGAAAAACTGATCCTCCAGTCTTTGCTCAGACAAATTTCCCTTTGAAGTTAATGAAACTTTTACCTGATGAAAAGACTTCAGGAATCAAGTGGCAGAAATTAAACAAAAGAAAACCAGAAAATTCATCTCGAGAGAGTTACATTTCTTGCTGCAGACCACCTTGTAATGTAGCTACAGACAAAACAGAAATTTCCTCTTACTTCTTCCTTGATGAAGAAATTCTGGCCAAGAAATTGGACAGGTAAGTAATGTATAGTTTGAGGACAGTCAGGTATATTTGCTGTATCTGAATTTAATTTAAATAAAATTTAAACTGCCATTTCAGCTGTGCACTACAGTACTGTATATCATTTTACATTTAGGACCCAACCGTGAAGATACTCCTGTGAGTAATTTTACTTATGTGAATAAATCCCATTGAAGACCATGGGGAATATTCACATGACTGAAGTTATGTATATGCATAAGTGTTTAAAAGATCAGCTCTTTAGTATACACCCAAAATATAAACGTAATCCAAGCCTTTTGTTTTATTTTTAAGGAAGTGCATAGGGCTAGTTCATTTGCATGTCAGAGGCTGCATATAGACCTTTGTTACTGAACAAAGATACACTTTAAAATATTTTTATTGTCTTTGGGATACACACACTTTGGTACTATTCTGATTGCAATTTTGTCTTTTGTAATATTGACTGGTTACAAGCATAGATTATTTATGAGAGTTGCTATATTGCCCACAGAATAGGAATAAAATTGCTGAATCTTTTGAGTTTAATAAAGTTAACATCTGTAAGCTTAAATAATTTTTATTCAGTTTTTGTACAGAAGTATTTTTTCCAACAAGAAAATGGTGCCAAGTTCTTTAACTTTACCACACTCTCATTAATGATTCACTTAAAGAATGAACAACGATCGCATCATTCCTGTAGAAAATATAAACCCGAATGAACCTTTAGAGCAAAATCGAAGCCAAAACATAAACTAATCATGTGCAATAGCTTAACTGGGCTTATTGGCATAGATTCATTTTGCCTCCTTATCTAAGTAATACTAGTTAGGACAAGATACATTACTATGTTGTCTAATATAAAGATTTTAGAGATGGACCATTAAGATGACTGCATTATTTTCATGAGCAAACCATGCAGGTTATCCCAAAAGAATATCAATAAATATTTGTTACACTGTTCCATCATTTCTCCTGTACATGCACTGTATTTTACAGAAAAAAATAAAATTTGCGGAGAGGAAGGATGGTGCAATGGTTAGGTCACTAGTCTGATAGTTGAGCGACTACGTTCAATTCCCTGCTCTCCCATAGATTTCCTGTGTGACTTTGAAAAAGTCACCTGGTTTTTCTATACCTCAGTTCCCCATCTGTAAAATGGGGATGATCATACTTTACAGGGATATTCAATTTCTGAGGATACATTTGTTAGACCAGGGATCGGAAACCATTGGCACATGATCCGCCAGGGTATACCCCATGGGAGGCTGGGCCTGTTTGTTTACCTGTCACGTCCGCAGGTTTGGCCAATTGCAGCTCCCACTGGCAGTGATTTGCTGCTCCAGGCCATTGGGGGCTGCGGCAAATGGTGCGGGCTGAAAGATATGCTTACCACTGGGATCCTGTTGGGTTTTTTTGTACACACACACTATTATAAACTTTTAGTTCAGTGTTTCTGTCAAGAGCAACTTTTCTAAAAATTCTATGTCTGCTTCTGAAGAGAGTGTGAAAAGAGAGGGCAACAGATTAATTAGTGAGTAAGTGAACCAGTTAATTAATATTACAATTAAATCTGCCTGAGGTATACTTATAGCATCCTTAGCAGTTCTGCAAATGTAAGTAATGAAAGTGTTTGCTTTTGCCCTCCTTCCCATTATAGCATTGAAAATATAGTTAATCTGAAACAAGTCTGAGGAGGAGTGGTCAGAATGAGATAGCCTACTGAGTTCCATAGTGCCAGATATATTGTATGTCCTATAATATAATTATAGGACAACTCCATTGCTACTCACAGGACAGAAATCTAAATGAAACTTAGTTATTATATACAATATAATGCCAAGAGATCAACTTTGTTGCCTTTGGCAATCACTAATGATTTTTTTTTAGTTTGCAAGAACAGCATAATGTTTTATTTCTGCCCCCAATTTTAATAAAAAAAAAGTTAATTTGCATTCATTTCTGCAAGAGTGAGCCACATTACTATGGGGAAAAAAACCCTAAGAATCATCTAAAATAGAGATAATTTATCATAAGAAAGAAATGTGTGAGATAATATTGTATAACACATTTCAGGTTCTATCTTTCACTTTGAAGAAACAGTTGGATTTTCTTTCTCATAATAATATATCCCTATTCATGATAGTAAATCATGGCCTTATTCTGCATGCTTGGTCCTCATATGACTACCTGGATGATTATTTGATTACAGAAGGGGTGTGAGTAGCCTATGGCAGTTTGTAAACCAGAGAAAGGCTTACTCTTCCTTCACATGGAACATTTTGCATCAATCATCAGCCCCAGATCTAGGATTCGCTGCCAGCTTACAAGTCAGTACCTCGCTAAGAAAGCTCCCTGTATGTGGGAAAGCATGTGTAGTACAGCACTCCTCGGTTAAAGAGAGAGAATCGAAGAAAGCCCTCACCCCCAATCAATTAAGCTGCTTGAAATGAGGGGACGTGTAGGGACCAGTACTAAGTTTGTTAATGTACTGTCTCATTTATATTCCACATTCTGAACTTTAGCTGCACTATTATGAGCCAGAAGGGTCTACCTGAGAGCAGAAGTATTTTTATTTCATTATCGATGGCTATTCCTTGGCTAAGGCAGCACAGAATGTGGGGTAAGCCCACTGCCTCCCAAACACACCTGTTCTCCTTTCCATGCCCTATATTGATGCTACTAATGTTAGCATTTCCAGGTACACTGAGTTGGGGAGCTGTGAGTAAGTGGCAAGCCAAGCAATCATTACCTCAGCCTGCTGTAACACTTTAAGTACGTTTTCCTGGAGGGTAATTATTGACTTAACCTATAAACATTAAATACTGTTTAACCCTTGCACTGGCCAGTTCCTTGAGAGTTAATTGGCTGTAGTGTACTGGATTTTTGCATCACAAAGTATTACACACCATGACAAGTTGAAAATAATAAATTAAGATTATTAAATAAATTAGATACCCATAATACATTATTTACAGCCAAATCGCAACAATAGGCCACAGAGTGGAAGCCAAGGTCTCTCACCTGCACAGAGACCACATACATCACTGAGTATTGCTTCAAGACAATTTTCTCCATGCTATTGTGCTGACAGGATTGGAGTCATGATGAGAGCAAGAGTACGGTCAGTGGAGCTATCAGGGTGTTTTTAAATAAATTATTATATGTTTATATCATAATAGCACCCAAGGGTGCCAAGCAGGATCAGAGCCCCATTGTGTTATATGCCGTACAAACATTTAGAAAGACATTTTCCCTAGAACAAGAGCTTCCGACATAAGGTAAGATGAAATGCAGCAAACGAGTGTTGTGAGGAGGTATACAAACCCAACCCTGGGCAACACAGGGTTAATGAGCTCATGTGAGGTCAGGTGTCTCTGCCCCTTCAGACCTGTGAGAGATGTCAGGGAGGGAGGCGCTTAAGAAAGGGAAATCCAGGACAGTTGATGGCAGTTGAGGGAGTAGAGGAGAACTTCAGTTCCAGGAGAGAGGACTGGCTGCAGGCAGGCACTCTTTAAATAACTGCTGCCTGATAGCCCCTGATGGCTGACAGACAGACAGACAGACCTGATGCTGACTCACCTTATGAAGGAACTATTTTCTATTAACTCAGTTTGGGGCCACAGCTTGATGAGTAGAGTGACCAGACAGCAAGTGTGAAAAATTGGGACGGGGGTGGGGAGAAATAAAAGCCTATATAAGAAAAAGACCCCAAAATGGGGACTCTCTATATAATTGGGACATCTGGTCACCCTATTGATGAGTGCCCTCTGAAGGACGCCCTTAATACACCTTTGGGATGATTCATTTGTGTTAATTTTCCTCTCTTCTGTTCACTGATAGCCCACCCCTTGTAGGACTATCTGGGGCCCAACTGGAGGGCTGAACCTTTTAGGTCTGGGACAGGAGTGGGAAAGCCACCCAGACATTGCAGGGCTATGGCCCGGATGGTAGCTATGGATATGGTCAGAGCCTATGGGGTAATATCAGCTATTGGCCAATACCCATGAGTCCTTAGTAGGGGGCTACAGTACCCGTAAGGCTGTAAAAACAGCCACAGAGTAGCTCTGCTGGTGCTTTATAATTGAAGGGGAAGATTGTCCTTTCCTTAAACCCTGTGAAGATCCTATTCACAAAATTTGTTTACTTTGGCTTTGAACTGGTTGCAGAATTCAATGCTATTACTTATTTTCCCTCTCAGTTTCATTAAAAAAAATAGAACACCCGATATATGGATGGGACATTTACTCAGCTCTCCCTAACTTAACGAGAGATTCACCCTCCCCACAAGTTTTTTTGAAAAACACCCGCCATTTGGTGCAGTAGATCTGTTCTTGAGTGTGCTTTTTGGAAGTATTTTTCTCTACAGCTATTGTAAAATACTTGGTAATATCTAGTAACATTTACAACTTTGTTCATAGATGATATTGTGTTCTGTATATGCTACTAAAATACAGAATTTACCAACAATTAGTTACAGCAAAACTGAATTTCCCCTATTTAACAAATCTTTCTTTCACTGTGTCCAAATGATTAGCTCACAGTTGTTGCCTCAATGATGTACAAGTCAGAAGAGAACTAGAGGCAGCTAAATAACAAGGGATTAAAAAGAAAAAAATACACACATTTAAAGGGCTGTTTTACATTTAAAAAAGCCTGAAATGTCTGTTTGTGCTTTAATCATTTAGAGCAAGGTTTTAATTGTTGTTTACAGTCTGAATGAGATCCTAAGACTTTTACCCACTGTTTCATTCTATGGTTGGTCTTGTTTGTCTCCTTTCAGATCCCTTTCTCCTCTTCATGGTGAGTAGTGCTGCTTAACTAAAAGCACAAAGTAGCTGATCTTTTCTGAATAGTGAATCTGTCAGAGATGGGTTACCTGTATTGTAATAAGGGGCTGTCAGAGACAAATTCCTCCTTAGTCTCACCCAGAGTGAGAATAAACCTGTAAAAAGAAGGAGTGCAAGTCTGGGAAACTTGTATTTCCATTTAAACTAAACACTTTCCGAAACCAAGGAGACGAGGCAACTTGGGGTAGGATTCAACCCTGCACCAGTGCTGTGGCTAGCAGAAGGAAGCAGCTTGTGTCTTTCCTAGTCTCAGGCTGCCAGAAAATGACTCTGCCCTTTATGTAAGTTCAGGTAGGCCTGAGGGCAGCCTTGTTTTCTTTATGCAGTGGGCTTCAAGAAGCAGAAAATTATAGAGATGTAAGAACATCCTGGCTACCTCGACTGCTATCCCCAACACTCTGCCTGCCCCAGCGCACTTTTTGAAAGCCTCCTGTGTGTGGTAGAAGGTTGAGTTGGTGCTGAGGGTCTCTTTTGCAGGAGGGGCTTTTGCCTCTACTATAACATCTTTGTGCCGTTGCAGATAGCATAAAAGGGTTACAGAGCAGGGATGAATTCCATGGTACAGTGGATGGGCATGAGATTGAGCAAAACTAAGCTGTTTCCATCTCTGCCACACACCAGCTGTGTAACCTTGAGCAAGTCACTTCACTTCTGTGTATCTGTGTCTCCTCCCATCTTCTGTCTTGTATATTTGGACTGTAAGCTCCCTGGGGAAGGGACCATCTCTTACTATGTGTATGAATAGTGCCAATTTTCCTGGACCTACCACGGAGTTAAATCTGAAACATGGTTAGTTGTGGTCTCACTAGAGATTGCAAATTTAGCAAGATAACCTACAGTTATTTCTATTCAAAAAATAGAAGGAGAAATACAATCTTTTAAATTAAATCTGATCACGTCTTATCCTCTTAACCTTGGGATGGGGAGAAAGTCCATTCTACACAGCTGTTCCAGGCATCCGTTACACTTAGGATCTTGCAGCTTCTTGTTAGGCTCAGTCAACTCTCGTGAGCACACGGTGACTTCTGTTTTAAAATATCCTAATTTCAGAGATTTGATATAGAGGGCCACTGCTGATTTCTATTGGATCATTGCCAAGTGAGGGCTTGGATTTCAGCTCTTCTAGTTTTTCTGCTGTTTCAGTTGTTACCCAGGAGATGGCAATAGTGTATAACACATTTCTTCAATCCTTTTCTTATCGGAGGGTGTTTACGTTTGATTCATTTCAAGGTTTGTATTTCATTAGCAGATCCTGCTGCCCGTTGGATTCCCACAGCCTCTCCTCACCCCTCCCACCCACATATACACTTTAAGCAATTTCTCTTACTATTCTAAAATTGTACCCTGGCTTATATTTTTTAACATTCCTTCTTCCTGGTGGCAGATCATTCATTTACTTCTAGAATGCAATGACTATTTACAAAGAAAACCAACAAAATTCCTTATCTTCTAAATTTGGAGGACATGCTGCATACATTCTTGGATTGTGCATGAGCATTTCACATTATTTAGGACTTCAAATAGATCAAGAGACATTTTTCACATATAGAGAAGAATGTTGATCTGACTCATAAGGCAACCAAACATGTAGCTTCTAAATTGGGGTGAAATCACTTGGCTTGCATTTCTTGGGGTAACAGGTAGTTTGCCCTGTTTAACCTTTCATCTTATAGACAGTCATTTCTAGTTTGCCCAGTTTGTGGCTTTACCAACCATCTTTTGATCCATTCACAATGTGCAATGGGTCACTTTTCATAAGAAAGCAGGGCATCACCTTTACTTGGTAACTTAGGGCTTGCACACTCTATCACTTATGTCAGTATAAGTTATGTAGCTGAGGGCTGAGAATAAGCCAGCCTCTGAGTAACATGAGTTACACTGACCTAAGTGCCGGTATGAACAGCACAATGTCAGGAGGAGAGCTTCTCCTGTTGACATAGCTACCACCTCTTGTGGAGGTGGTGTTATTATGATGATAGGAGAGCTCTCCCCTGTCAACACAAAGTGTCTTCACCAGACATGCTACACAGTGGCACAGCTGCCTCGGTGCAACTGCACTGCTGTAGCACTTGTAGTGGATACTAGACCTAGACTGGGAGGGAAAAAGAGGTTTTATCCATATGCAAACTGAAATGCTTGCCTCAATAATTAACAATAGACATTTTTGTTTCTATTCTTGGGGATAGAAACTCTTGATCTTGCAGATCTGTAGCTCCTTGGACAAAGTGTCTCATATAACGTGAATCATTTTTTATTGTCTTTTCTTCATACGTGAACCCTATTCTGGGATAATAGAGGTGGTTAGTTTTTTGTTTTTTTGTTTTTTGAGGGCCAGAAGGCATCAGTAGTTATTAATTATTCAAGGCACACCTATTCTATATATCCCTTACACTGCACAGTTTCCAACATACCCTTAGCATATACACACTAATAAATAGTGTTTTTGCCATAAATATACTTTGCATGTGACATTTAAAGCAGTTGATGAAGGGACAGAATAATGAGAAGTTAACAGAAGTGTTAAATTTCTATTGGTGCACTTTCTGTATGTTATAATTGCATTGGTATAGTAGAAGTTCTTGAAAGAATTAGATCTGACTTACTGGAATATTTTCTGTAAAATATTTTAAAATCCCTTCCCTAGCACAAAAATATATGCATTTGAAAGTCTACAGTTTGCTGAGTGGTTGTTTCATTTGTTAGTGTAAGTGCATCTGCCAGCATAGTTATCATTTGACTAAAGGGATATCTATGAAAAAGACATGGTCAGGTGTGTCCTGCTGCACTGAATGCTAATATGCCTTCAGTAGAAGCACATTATGCTTTTATTTCTGACTGTACATTGAATTATTTACACCTTCAAGGCAGTTGATTGAACTGCAGCATCAGTCAATTAGCAAATCAAAAATTTATATGATTCCAATTTAGCACGGAGTCCTTCTCTCTCTATTTTTTTCTTTTTAGATTTTCACCCTGACAGTGACAAATTACTCCTCTGCTGGCTGAGATTGGAAATTAAAAGCATTTAGAGTTGCTCATGCATTTATGCTAATGAGAAGTTCTGATATGATTTGCATGCAAAAGAGGACAATCTGAAAGCTCATCAGTTTTTCATGCTTCCGCGTTTTGATGTAGTAGGATTTTCTGTTTTTCTGCAGAGCAAAAAAAGAATTTCTTGGGGAAACAATACAGAATGTGAACAAAAAGAGCTTCTTTTAAGTCAGATTTTTTTTTTACCCTCCAGATTCTTGTCAAATCATTTGCTTTTCTGTTTCAGAACTGCAGCCCACATTCATTAGCATTTTAGATGTTTATCAGAGGAATGATCCAGTATCTGCCATGCAAGATTATAGCTCAAGCTTCATTTTAAATTCAGCAAGGAAAAAAAAAGACCTCAGGACAGATGAGAAGAGGGATGTGCACCCTGACAATCTTCTTCACAGATACACCCGAATTAATCCCATTTAGAGCAAAATTTGACTAATCACCAGAGGTGAAAGCTTTAAGTTTCGTGAAGTAGTTAGCACTGACAAATTTTGTGGACCTCTTTTGGCACAGTCTTTCCTGTTATTCAGACACAGGAGATGGGCATTCAAAATGATACAGCAGATCACTAAATACAAGCTTTAGAGCTTCCATTTTTAAGTTAATTAATTATTTCAGTTTTTAGGCATTTAGTCTTGCTCACTGATTTGCTTTAATAGAAGACAAAATGGCAATACAAGGTCAGGAACAAACTGTACCTTTTCAATTTATTTATTTTGCTTTCGCAGTGAATAGTTATACATATTACAAGCAGCATAACTAAAATACTAATTTACTAACATAAAGGAAGAAAGACAGCTTCCTGATGGACTCCTTTGTTTGGAAAGCTTGATTGATTTAGAGCTGTATGAAAGTACTGATTTTTGTTTTACAAAAACAACTTTGTTTTGTTTTAGCCAGTGGCAACTTAAAAACTCTCTCAAAACATAGTTTGGTCACCTTTACTGGAACCTTTTTGCTTTAATTATTATAGAACATTAGCACTAATACTGATATAGAGAGGCCCACTCTTTTACTTTGTACTTAATAAACTAAATGATAGTACATAGTCCATTTAGCAAATAAAGGGCAAATATGGACTTAACTAAGGGACACAATTCTTATTTAATTTGAAATCTGAGTTATAAGCATAAATCAAACAGATCATATCACACACAAAGCACTCTCCAGAATCCACTTTACACGTTGGACTAAATTTTACCTATGGATATACACATATAGAATTCAAGGCCGTTGAATATCACAGATGTATCAAAATAGAATTTGATCTATTAATGTAATTGTGGTTACGATGGGGTAACCGAAGCCAGAATTTGGCACTTTAACAAGCATTTTATACACTTAAAGACAGTTAAACAGTAGTCCATAGGTAAAGGGGAATATATTATCAAAATACCCTTTTTAAGGCAATATGATGCCTCAATCTAATTTGACAGGTATTTTGCTTCCATTACATAACCACATATGTTCCCTCTCCCCCCATTTATGTGCACACATATCTATGCACACACCTTGATCCTGATTCATGGAGCAGATATCTTGCTCCCTTACCTGCTTTGTTTCATGTTTTTTTGTCCCTACCCTTCAGTTCTGAGGAGGGGGAAAAAGAAGAGGCTGTGTAAGACCTGATGAAAACAGGAAAGATGCAGAATGAAGAGAGAAGGGAGAGAAAAGGCAGCAAAAAAAAGAGCTCCTGCCTCCCAGATTCATTTCCACTATAGAAATTCTTGTAAAGTAGAAAGACGAGGAACCTGCTAAAAATTCCCCATGTCTCTGACGCTACATCTGCTAGAATCCATCCCTTTTATGTCCAAGACGTGGCTTTGCATGTTATGCCTTAGAATTGATTTCCTGCATCAACACTTAATCCATACTCCTTCAGCAGCTAACTAGATGGCTCACTCCCAGAACCGTCTCTATAGGTGACAACAGCAGCTCTTTCAGTGCTTCCCTTCTAGCTCCAGATTGGAAAACTTGCATTAGTGGGCCATTTTCCTTCTATCTCTTAGGCTCTGGAACTTTCAAACCTGTGGCCTGACTTCTCTGCCAAAATACTCTTTGCCCATGGAAAAGTGCAGGATCTCCTCTGACCCAAAGCTCTATTTTTCCCATTACCAAAGGGGACAGCTGTTTTTTTTAAAGCTTCATGCTCCCTTTCATGCCTGAATATTGTGATTTGTTGCCCTCCTCTGAACCCAGACATCCTTAACAAGAGGCTCTGCAAATACAAACTTCCATGGGAGATACTGCCAATGTCTATTCACTCCATATTCCTGGAACATTGTTTTGCTTGGTGAACCTCAAAAGGGCCTGGTCCACCAGTATCTTGTTTCACTGTGGAGGATTTAAAAAATATATTTTTATTCACTTTGCTTCTTCATGGTCCCCAATTTACCAGTCAAGATGCTGGTAACATGCATTATATCTTAGTGCTACTGTAAATGCAAAATAATTTGGGGTGATTCAGATCCCATCTTGATCTTCCAGCAAACTTCACCAGTACCTGCTATGTCTTCACTTTCTCAGCAGATCACAGCAATATCCCATTTCCATCTCCTCAGAGATCATGAACCTAAGCATGATTCAGAACTCCCAGTGAGCAAAATATTTCAGTTTCTCAATCTCAGTTTATATGTCCAGGGCTCTAGCCCTATCACTAGATCAGCAAATCTTCGTTTACACAGACACCTTGCTGCCTATGCATGCCAGCACCTCCATACCCCTCCAACACTACCTTCTTGAAGTGACACCTTTTGTCCTTCAAAGAAACAATTCTTCTCCCTGGGCCAATTCAGGAGCATCTCCTTTGGTGGTGTCACCCACCTCATGTTGTTTTAGGACTGACATAGCTTCCGCCCAACCTGCTCTCTGTCACTATGAATTTCAGCCTGCCAGGCTGAAGAGTTCACCTTGGATCCTTTTTAGCTTAGAGGTCTGGTTCTGCTCAGAACAGGGACATATAGACATTGGCCCAGTGGATTGCCTAGAAGCTAGTTCACTGGACCAACATGTATTATCCAGATGCAGCGACTAAAGGCAATAATCTTTCGGAACAGAAAGGGTGACAGGCTCTGTTTCTGGGCACAGTCCTATCTTTTCAGCATGCATCTAAACGGAGGGACCACACCACTATGAATTTACTCAGACATTTTCAGGAGATTATAAAGAAATTGAATTTCAATGACACTGTTTCTAGAGATTTTCCAGATCTGGAGATCCTCCCTTCTATAAGTTTGAGTCAGTGTCTCACTACTCATAGTTATCACCCCAGAACTCTTTATAGCCTTTATCAGCTGGTGCTTATATACTAGACCAGGGGTAGGCAACCTATGGCACTGGTGCCAAAGGCGGCACGCGAGCTGATTTTCAGTGGCACTCAGCTGCCTGGGTCCTGGCCAATGGTCCAGGGGGCTCTGCATTTTAATTTAATTTTAAATGAAGCTTCTTAAACATTTTAAAAACCTTTTTTACTTTATATACAACAACAGTTTAGTTCTATATTATAGACTTATAGAAAGAGACCTTTTAAAAACATGAAAATGTATTAGTGGCATGCAAAACCTTAAACTAGAGTGAATAAATGAAGACTCGGCACACCGCTTCTGAAAGGTTGCTGACCCCTGTACTAGACTTAACTAGCAGATCTTTTGCCTTCTTGCTTTTGGGTAAGTCGAGCCGGAATGCTGTGAGTTCTTCTTGTCTCCACAGCAGTGTGACAAAAGGAATTACTGGGAATACTTTTCCATTCTTTAGTTTACATCTTAACATCACTGTAGACACAGTCATGAATAGTTATAGAAAGTACTTCAGAAGTATTGTATTATATTGTCATGTTCTCTGGGTGAAAGTCTGACAGAAATCAATAGGAATTGTGTATGCTGCTTAGTGGCATAATCAGGCAATAAATTATGAAACCTCTGCAAACAGGTACATTCTGTAATAAGAGAACATCTAATATAACACACTTCAAGTAAATTATAGTAGTAACAAGAATATCCATTTGATAGTAAGCATTTTTAAAAAAAGTTTTGGAACAGATAAAAATTCTCACACCTGAGGGCCTAAGCCACCCTCTAACTGATAGGGGATAGGATGAAAATTTCCTTAGGGCATCTTATCTTATAACTGCTTATTGCAGGATTTCCATTAGTCTTCCTTTAGTGCAGCTTGTAATGACTACTGTTGGAGACAGGATGCCATTCTGATTTGGCATGGCAATTGCTAAATTCTTATAATCCTAGTAAGTACATCCCTGATGCCTAGATTGAGGGTGGGAACAGAGGTAGGCCAGTGCTGGGCAGTTTTGAAAATTTCACCCTGAACTTTGGTTCTAAGATAGTCAACCAAAAATGTCTTTGAAAGAATTCCTTTGATGTACATCTTACATTAAATTTGGTAGAAACAGCAATGAGCTAACTGGCTATTCTGAGCTTGTCTTTCCAAATGAAAGATTGTCAGACAAGTTTTGAAAGATTATTTGAGAATGCTTACAAAAGGGACTGAATGTTGTGAACCAGATGATGACTAGAAATAGCATTTTGCAAGTGCTGTTTCATATCTGAAAAAAATCAATTAAAAATAAACAAGGGATTCCAAAGTTTTGAAATTGCTGTAGTTCTTACATATGAGTCTGGCTTTCAAACAATAAAAAATCTTTTGATCTAGATTACAGTTCTGGTTCTCTGAGGTGCCAAGAAACATTTGTAAGTCTGCAAGATGAGGTGTGCAGACATTCTATAGCTATTGATGTTTACCCTTATTTAGACATGGCTCAAAGGTATCATCACAAGAAAGCCTGTCCAAGGATCTGACTTGCACATGCTCCCTTTTTGAGAAACTAGATTCTATATAAATTGAGGGGCAAGGGGGACTCAACAATTGCTTCCAACACAAAGAATCCCTTTCAGAGGGCTGGTTTTAGACTCTCAAGCAGGCAGAGCTTTCCTTGCAGAGGCAGGTTCATTGTACCTGACTGAATTTTAAAGAGATTAAGAGCAATGTCATCAGCCAGTAATATTTGTCCTCAGACTGATGTGCCTCATAGCCACAATTACATTTGTAATCCCCCTGTTTGATTCCTTTGGCTAGCAAGACATTATCAACACATTCTTGAAATTCACTCTCCCAAATCCCAGCCTTAACTAGTCATGAGCTAAAATACACCTTACACTTGTCACTGGAACCAGACTGAATATTACCAGGTTTTTAATTGTAGCACCTGTACACTCAGATACATGACAATTGTGCAGTGGAGACATTGTGGAGACATTTTTCAGGCAAGCTAATATAAAACGTTTAGAATAAAAAGCTATTCACTGTTTGAAGCTACTCAGGAATTTGGCATGTAAAAATAAGGCCAGGAAATGGCTTAGTGGACAGGCTGCAGGTGAGGTGTGTGACGGATTTGGTCACAGAGACCCCCTTGGGACTATCACCTGACGTGCTGAGACTACCTCTGAGCCTGTTTTACTGACAGTTTGGGTCTCCAGAACTGTGTCTTGTTCAGCCAGACACTTTAGTCTGCTTCAGCAAAGACCCAGGTCTGGTCCACACCTCCAAAGCTGCAGACTTTATCCAAAAACTGCTCAGCAGGTCTCCTATCTCCAGCACCCAGACACTCAGCTCCCAATGGGATTCAAACCCTAAATAAATCCATTTTACTGTGCATGAAGCTTATACAGGGTAAAATCATGAATTGTCCACCCTCTATAACACTGATAGAGAGATATGCACAGCTGTTTGCTTCTCCAAGTATTCGTCACTGATTTGGAGTTCAATAATAAACAAAAGTGATTTTATTATGGGATTTAAGTGGTTTCAAGTAACAACAGACAGAACTAAGATAAGTTACCAAGAAAAAAACCCACGCAAGTCTAAGCTTAATACATTTAAGAAACTGTATACAGGTAAATATCACCCTCAGAGATGTACTAAAAAGCTTCTTTAACAGACCAGACTCCTCCTTAGTCTGGACCCAATCCTTTCCCCCGGTACAGTTCTTGCTAGTTCCAGCTCAGTGGTAACTAGGGGATTTCTCATGACTCCAGCCCGCTTCATTCTGTTCCACCCACTTTTATATTTGTGGCACAAGTCAGGAATCTTTTGTCTCTTTCTGGGTTCTCACCCGTCCTTCTAATGTAAAAGCACCAGCTTTAAGATGGATTCCAGTATCAAATGACATGTTCACATATACTCTGAGATTTCATTACTCACTGGCTGACACCTGAGTATACAATAAGGCTCACAAGTAAATAGAGCCATTTACAACCAATTTTCCTAGTTAACGGAAGCCATCAAGATTCCAACCCACACTTTGCATAGCTACAATTGGACTTCAGAGTAATACTTCATATTTCTAGCTTTAAATACAAGAATGATACATACATACAAATAGGATGAGCACACTTAAAAGATTATAAGCTGTGTAAATGATACCTTACAAGAGACCTTTTGCATGAAGCATATTCCAGTTACATTATATTCACACTCATTAGCATATTTCCAGAAAATATATGGAGTGCAATGTCACAAGGTGGTCAAAAGGTATGTTATAAATGCAATGAATCACATGATACTGATTTCTCATATGGATATCACTATGTATAAATTGTACGTATGCATGCACCTATAGAAAGTCAGTAAGTATAGTAACGGCCCAAGGTAAACTGAGTGTTCAACATTTTATCAACTACTACTCTAAATAGTAATAAATGAAATAGTTATTTACTGAAGCTTAAAATGGATTAAGCAGGAAGTTTTATGTACTGAAATGAATGAAACATCCTATATTTGCTTTGATATACCTCTCTAGCCACTACTGCATTGCAACTATCATGTTCAAGTTGTGAATACTAGGGAGCACATAATACAGTTAACTAAACCAAAACAGTCGTCTTTCTATAAATTTCCTAAGTCAAGCTCCTATTAATAGTTGCCGGACGAGCAGATGCATCTCCCACTGAAGTAACTGGATGTAACCCAGCACCTCAAGATTTGGATCAAGAAAAATAGGAAAAATTATCAATATTATTGTCATTCTTTTTAACATCTTTAATTAAATTAGGCCAGTGATTTTTGTTCCTTGTTGCCTATTTTGGATGTCTTATGTAGCTCTTGTAGGCTTTCATGTCTGTAGAACAGACAAAATGGCTTCTACACCAATTAATTCAATTACATATATGGTAACGATGTTTTCTGGAGTTGGGCTTTGTTTTGCTTTTAACACAGAACAGCAGTTTATAAGTAGAAAACACATGTGAATTTGTATTCTTTTAAGATACACACACACGTTTTAGCTTCAGTAGGCCAGAGCTTCATCAAGTGTAAATTGGCACCGTTCCACTGAATTTAATAGAGCTACATTGGTATAAGTGAGAAGAGAATTAGGCTCATGATGTGTCCAATGCAAAAATGGATAAATGTTGCTCTATCCAAAATGTTTGTTTAACCCAATACAGCTTATTATGTTTCCTTATTTTTAGCCCCACTGTCCCTGAATTAATACTATTTCCATTAAGAAAAAAAAAAGTTTTCCCATTAGGAGGCACACTCACACGTCTCTCTCCCATAAGTAATAACCCTGGGTTTGACACAATGTATGTCAGTGATCTTGTTAACTACTTGAAATCATGGTCCTTCCTCCACGGATTCCTATTGCACCAATGACTGCAGTTTATATGCCTTCTATAGTAAAAATGCGCCAACTTGACTCATTTGAATCATTGTTTGACTGCTGACATTTCAATGTGCCTTGGGATTCTTTGTTTCTAAGATTTTACCTACTATCCTAAACATTAGTAAGGTGAAACAATTGTACCTTTTCTGCTAATTCCCTTATCACAAAAGAATACCTTAACAGGCTGGAAAATGGTATGTATTGAAAAGGGTTGACTTCAAGATCATTTATAGGGAGTGCACAAGTATTCTGAATTTTGCAAAACTATTGGATTAAATACTTGTCCTTTTATTATCACCTGCATAACTCTGTGTAGAATTATATTGATGGTACCAATTAGTATTATGCCTACGTGCCATAGGCAAAGACCGGATTTGGTACCTTTCAGTTACTCTCTCCTTTCCTTCCACCCATCTGAACAACATATCCAATCCTGTGTCTCAGTTACCTTTTCCAAATGATGCCCTTTCATCTGCTCAGTCATTGGCAGTGGGCACCGTTAGTTCTCAAACATGTGCTAAAATCTTTTGCACTGGTTATGAATATTTAGACCCCAAAGAAACCTTCCACACATGCCTGAGCAAAAACATGGTCCCCTTTTTGGATAGATGATGGAGAAGGCGATCAAGGCCAGAAACTTCACAGCTGAATACGAGTGGCTCAGGATTAGCATGTGGTGTGATCACAGTAGTTACAGTAATATTCTGCTGCCTTTTTTAAAAGGTGTTTTAGGTAACTGCCCATTTAGCCAGTGTCTAATGCTGCCTCAATCTCTTCAAATACACCACAATTTTTAAACAATGAAAAGTTGACTAAATACTTTTCTTCTATGAGAATCATGTTTTAGGGACAGAACTGAAGGCTCTTTGACAAGCAATGTGGTAAATGTTATATTCTGAGTCATTTGAATATAGATAAGGAGCTATATAGTGTGGAGTATGATGTTTATTCTGCATTGGTATTCATTCAATCTTCAATTAACTTCTATGTTTTCATCAAGAAAATAAAGGAAGATTGTGAGGGAAGGAAGAGAAGATTTATAGTCTCCATAAATTGTTTCATTGATTTTTTTTATTATATTTCCCCCCAATCCAGAAATGTGTCTACTGGGCACTAAGAAAAGAACTAATGCCATGAGAGCAGTAACACTTCAGAATGTACTCTCTTTCAGTGGACAGTTTCAGAAAAATATTATATGAATATCCACGCCTATAGAAAATATTGAGAAAATGTACAGAGTGACAGACTTAGACGTACAAGCAGATACTGTATTTATTTAGCTTTACTTTTGTCTGTGTTAAAATAATCTGTACTTTTATATCCCTCTCTTTACTATTTGCCAGATTCTGACCCCAAAACATGGATAAAGCTAGGAGCATGTGTAGGAAACCTTCCCCCATTCCACTGTGTGCCTGTGCAGGGACATGCCACACTCTAGTGCTTGTGCTGCTTTAGCACTGAACATGAAGGAATGATCTCATGGCCAGAAGTGAAACACAGCCCAAAGACGACGATGAGGGTGGACACATTCATGGTGGTTGTAGGCTTACAGTTCTAAAAGAATACATCCTCTCTGTTCCAATTTGTCCCTTTTTCTAGACCCGTTGGCATGGCAGTTTCTTATACCAGCCTCTGAAATCAGGTGCCTTTGATCGATACTTGATCCTCGAGAGCCATATAATTATTTGTTTCATACATTTTTTTCTGCCTCTGTAACTTGTCCCACAAACACATTTTGTACACATATACTCCCTGGGGAAGATATTAAGGTCCTCTACGAAATGTCTGTTATGTGTTTCCAAAATCCATTCAAGCTCTTATTAAGATAATTTTAGTTCCTGCCTTTCCTGTACTATTTTTCAATTTAAATTCTTTTGATGATGCATACACAGTATCTCCTAGCACAACTTCTTATGTCTAAATAAGCATCCTCCGCCCCAAAGATTTTCTGCTCTTTGCTCAAGCCCTAGCAGTTTGTGCATATTAATTGCCCAAATGGGAGGCATTCATTTGAATCCAGTTCATTGTCACCTATAAAGAGATAAGGCTGATGCATTCTTATAATCCCCTCTTATCCTTGTTCTACTCTATAACAGATATGAATTATTGACTGGTTTATACTGATTATTAAATGGGTAAAGGCTTACTAGAGACATTCTATCTGAAACACTTTATGGAATTGTACTGTAAATAGTTGACAGCTGGATTGATATCTTCCCCTTTACTTTTCTTATTCTTATACAATTGTAGTGTTAATCATGCCTATTGAATTCACCTGGAGGTACATTTATTATATGTCATCTTGTACATTATGTCTACATGTTAATGCTTTATACTGAATAGGCATTGGTTGCATGCTGTGTTTACTTATGATTGTGCTTTACTAGAGTTAATTACAATTTATGCATCTTTATACATTATTCAAAAGTGCAATAACATTTTCATTGTAATAGAACAGGGTGCTAGAGAAATAGGAAGAGCTAGAAAACTGATGTTGGAGACTGGCAGAGGAACACACATTTCAAAGGAAAGACAGCTTGTCTTTAATGTAGAGAAGAGAAGAGAAGAGAAGAGAGAAACAGAAACTACAGGTTATTGAGATAGGAGAGTATTTCTAATTTGATTAAACAGGTCTGAACAATCCTTGACCTTTCAGAGGTCAGAGAAAGACCCCTTTTCCTCCATGGACCTGTTACTTATTTCCACTGTAAAATCCAGAAGTGTTATTTCACCCACTCTCATCCCTTCTCCCCTTTCCTTCCCCCACCCTCTTTCTCCAACCCAATTAGCAGATTAGCCAGCAGGCTAGGATGCCTGAAGAAGTAGAAATTAAACTGACTTTCATCACATGCCAAGCTAAATGCAGAGTTATGCAAGAGCACAAGTAGATCCCTAGAGAGTTTCTCCTTCCTTAAGAATCCCCAAGGGTGGATAAGAAAATCAAAGGTGCCATCAAAGACTCCTTCAACATTATGATGCCATCTTCCATAAAAATATCTCACAGTGGATTATAGATGAGGTGATGATTATAAAATTAGATAACACGCTGAGAGGCTATCAACAGAGTGAGAAACAACACAGTCTATATTAAAACATAGCTTACCCTCGGTAGGAATTAGAATATGAGTATATTATATGAGTGAGTTGTAGAGGTGAGAGGTAGAAACAACAAGCAAAATTTAATACAACACTTACCTTCATTAGGAAAAAAAAGGGTGGGTATTTTTTAACCATGTGGTAACTAATGCACGGTAACATCCTAGCGTGGACGAGGAAGTTGTAGTTTTAGCCAACTGAGGTAAATACTAGTATTTGTAAATGGTAAAAATGTATTAAAATGACAACAGACTTGCCCACACTAGGATTTCACTATGTATTTTAGTACAAGGCACAGTTACAGATGCTAAAACCCCTCTTTTTCCCCCTAGGGTGGATGCATTAGAGGTGTGGGAAAAAGTAACTAGCTGAATAATTAAAACAAGGGTCAAGTTAGGGGAGATGAAGGAGGAAGGTCAGCAGGAATTTAGTCAGATTTCAGGAGGGCTTGGCACCAGTTTATTGTACCTAGAGCAAAATATATGAATTACCTGACACAGGATCAAATGTGCACCGAGTACCTATATAATGTGCAAGTAACTCATGGTTCTTAGAAATACACTTTTCAAGCCAGAATTGCTGAACTGCTTAATGGTGGAGTGATTTTTAGACAAGGTATTTTGGAACTTAGGGTTTATCTTAGAACCAGCTGTGTTCATCCTCCATTTGAGGAGGCCAGTGTAATGACAAAAAGATTTTTTTAAAAAGAAGAGAAACCTTTAAAAAGAGCATATATTCCAATACAGACAGAGAAAGAGCACCTGTCTGTGTGTACACAGGATATTTTGAGAAGCAGTCAGGAAGGGTGGCTATAGTGATAGGAGATTTAGTAAGCGGTAGGGCAACTGGAAATACACAACATGTGACTTCTGGACTCTAGCACAAATTTAGGATCTGGCTGTATACTGTTAGTATTTCCAATGTTTTCTCCATAACAGACTTTTTTTAGATGTTATTTCTAGTTTTTCCCAATACCAAGATATGCTCCCAAATGCACAACAATGCAATATTGCTTCTCAGTATATGTTAGACTGTTTGAAAATATGAGCTTTAAGAGACCAGAACAATGAGAGACATCTCACTGTTAGCTCTAGATGTTAATGATGATACTCACTGTTGATCATTTTAACAGAAGTATCCAACAATGAGCTTCATCAGCATGGTTGGATTTATTTTAAAGGGCATTCCACAGAAATAAAGTTCCAGGTTTTAAAGTAGCAAATAATTGAATATTCCGCCAGATATCTTAGGGTTTAGGGACTTTTTGGTCTTCATTATAGAAGTCAAGGGGGACATCGAGAATAAGATAGAGTATAAGAGAGAGAAGATCTCTGAAGAATGCGACAAGATGGTCTAGAATGACAAAGATCTCAAGAGAGCAATTAAAACTCTGGGCTGTAATAAGGGATGGGGAAGGTTTAAAAAAATAATTTTAAGACTAGGTGAAAGTCAATTTTAAAATCAAACCACTTAGATACTTGGTTTATTAGACACTTTGTTTCTGAGCAAATTTACTTTAAAAAAGTCTTGCAAATTTTTACTACATTTTCCAAAAATATCAGTAGAGCCTGTGAAAAATCTGAAGTTAGCAAAACTTCCTGCACATTTCCAGTAATCCAAATGATCAGAAATGTAGAAGCTGTAGATGGATATATTTAAAGCCCATGGAATAGTTTGCCTACCGGATGCAATATCATGTTCTTCCAACAGTGGGAAAAAATACACCCAAAGTGTGGGAATTAGCTCATTTTTCAATTTTTGGGGAAATTGTGAAACATGTCTTTTCTACATAATCTACAGAACTGCATATTAAGTAGGGCTGTACCTCCTGTGAACTAAGTAACCTGCTTTGGCAAACTGTACCGTGTATACTGCACAGAAAAAGACTACTTCATATTTATTTGTGTGCATGTTATAAAAATTCAACTTTATGTGGGACATTGGAGGTTAATTAGTCCTGAATTATAGAATTCTATGTTGCAAAGAATATGGTACAGGATGACCAAGGGCTCTGGTGGATTGTCCGTCACAGACAATTTTAAAATCTAGACTACATGTTTTTCTAAAAAATATGCTCTAGAAATTCTTTTGGCGAAGTTCTACTGTTTATGTTATATAGGAGGTCAGGCTAGATGATCACAATGGTCCCTTCTGATCTTGGAATCTATGAATTCATACTGTACTCAAGAAGAAAAAAGCAGGTTCCTTTCCGTTCCCTACATTTTGCCTTAAACAATTATTTATCATTGTTTCCTGGTGAAGATTTATACCTAAAGCATTGTTATGAAATATTCAGTAGTTACTATATTTTAGTACTGCTGAATAAGTAAATTGTTTAATGTTCTTCTGGCAATTACAGTATGTAGCATTGTTCCCAGAAAAAAAGGTTAAACAATGGTATGAAGATTACAGTCTGCAAATATTAAAATGTATATATTTTCTAGGCATGTAAGACTTGAGGAGCCCTGTAGGGTCTGTAAGCAATGCAGCCGGCTAAAAAGACCAATTGTGGAAAATCAGAAATGGGGTGAGAAACTCCACAGGTCTGCCACTTAGCAGCAGAAAGTTGTTTATCTGTTTTTGGGATCTGATGCTCCTTACCGTTCATAATCTGCAACTCTCTATACTGGTTCCAGTCCTTCATACCCAGTAGAACTACATTGGTGGTAGGATGAGGATGTACTATTTTATAACATATATAAGGATCTCCAATTGTTAGCAGTTAGAAACTGTCCCAACTTCTCTCCCTTGCCAGTTATTGCAGAAGGGCAGTTTCAGTAGAACTGTCTGTCCAATCATTTGTGCCAGAGGCTTTGAGACTCCCATAAGCCTGATGAGGGGTGTTTCCCCAAATATTCCTCTCTAGAAGGGGAAATTTCCTATCTTTGGCTGTGCTTCATAAAAAGCATCAGCCAGAGAGTATTCATTTTGAGAACATATTACCATTTATGATTTTTGTTCTTTGTAGATTGCCTCAGTCATCCAGGGAGGAAGTCATCTCCCATGTTAGGATTTAGAAAATGCACTCCTCAGTGTACCTGATATTATTCTCAGGAACTTAATTAATTGGGTAGGGTACATATATGCAGTTCAGGTCTGGGAAGCAACAGGTGTAAGCTGCTATGGAAGGTCAAAAACAACTTTAGATGAAGCAAAGGCTGAGAGGAACCCAGGCCTTCTGTTGCGTACAGCCTTCCAGATGGAAACCTTGTCAACTACCAGGACAAACTAAAAACTATCCCCAGGTTTCTTATCCTCCGCGACCTCAACCTTCACTAGACAATGCAATGATACAATAGTACTTGATCTCCTGTCCATCTCTAGACCAACACATGCAGTCAGACACTCACTGGCTCCTACCTTTAACCAAGAAGTTGAGATTGAGAGGTATGCTGACAGGGACAGGGGTCTCAGAGGAAGGTAGAGCAAAATAGCCAGGCCTTCTAATGTAATGCAGGTATGCACATGCTGCTTCTGAAGCTGCTCATGGCTATAACCATTTCCCAGAAGACTGTGAGAAGCTATTGAGTGTTTCAGGAAGTGAGTGATGACACAGTCTTTTCACAGATACTCCCGCCAGCTGACAGGTTGTAACTTCTAAAAACTGAGGGTTGCTCTTGGTATACTTACTTTCAGTAACTTTTAAGTGGAAACAAAATGGTCTAGACAGAAATTTACTGCATCATGTCACAGCCTCTCTCACTCCTCAGGAGGGTCAGCACACTCAGGATAGCTTCAGCAGCACAGTTTCTCCATTGGATTCCCAGCCAGGCGCAGCTCCCTCAGGAGTTATCCACTGAAGTACACCAAACCCATATAAAAATCTAGTAAACTGGCAAATACCAGGTAAGTGTAGTGGAAGTGAAGGTTGCAGCAGGCCACTCATCCCCCCCCAAAGCTTCTTAATGCTTTTACCTTACTCTCTACCTCCATATTGCCTACAATCCTATCAGGAAAAGTCCAACATACCATAAGGCTTACTCTGGATAGGGGCATATCCTCTGCTTGCTGCAGTGGAAGCAGCCATTCTTCTGACAGACTCAATACTTAAAAATATCTAGGGTTCCATGATTAATGTGGAATTTAATCCAAGACCTTTTACTATCAGATCTGACAAACTTCTAGTACGCAGACATTACATGACTAAAGAAAATAAGCAAAAATGAAAGCACATTTCAAAAATTCTGTTGTTACAAAGGATGCAGTAGGACACAACCAATATTCTCCTGTGCACTTCTCTGAATGGTGTACTGTGTTAAGGTTAGCTATGGTTATCAGCCATTTATATTTTTGGTGTCACACAGTTCCAGGCACATGCCAATAGACTCAGTCATTCATTTTTTAATTTGGAGTGTTTTGATTACCATGTTCAATTCTTTGCTTCCTGCCTTTTTGAAACCTGCAATCTACGAGGGAAGTGGCAACAATTTTAAACCTGTTCCTCACTGGTTCTCCTATCACTAAATTAGCTACTGTACAGAGATGGGCACCAGAAAGTGTAATCATTCAACTTTGTTTCAAGTACTTTGGGACCACCAAGTAAGTATTACTGATATATTAATAATTCCACAGTGCTTATTACATTTCTGATAACTCTCCCAGGATGTCTCATGGAAACAATAGAGCAGCCATACAAGTTACTGTTTTCTTATTTCTTGTGAAATGCATGGATTTATCTGTTGCACATTACAAAGATTTTGCATGGTTGTTCAGCTACAGTAACTTCCACTTACTATGATCACTGCTTAATATGATCCTGCACATCAATCAAACCTGCTGTAATAAATTCATTTATATGCGTATGTAGCCAGTTTTCCTCTTAACTTGATTACTTTCAACTGGGGAAAAACATTTTTAAAAAAACAGATAATCCAGTTGGAAAAACTGGAAGCATTCTAAAAGGAAACAAACAGCAAACAAGAGATTGCTCTAAATGGGGCACTACTAACATATAAATTGTAACTCTTCTGCCCGTCAGAGTTGGCAGCAACAAGGGCCGGGTTCCGTATCCAGGGATTCCATTCCAATAGCACAATACAAAACCAGCTCGAGCCCCCGACCCGGTGACCTGGGACAACCATATACTACCCCTCTGGGCATGTGTAAGAGACAATACTTCCCTTCTCGCAAGCACAGAGTCTGAGTGTACCAAAAGCCTTTTAATAACAGAGAGAAACAATGTGGCATTAGATTGGGGAAACACCACAAACAGGATTAATAAAACAAACCATGAACCAGAAACCCCCCTTCCAGCAAATAGGCTGTGTCCTTCCCTTTGGCTCTTGAGTCCCACAACCCCAAAATCACCCAATAGTCCCAAAAGTCCAACAGCCCAGGAGTCTCTGTTCCTGGTCAGTGCAGAGTTCAAAAGTTAACCTGCAGAGTCTTACCTCCCAGTCTGGGTGGAAATGGAGGGTAGGGCAAGGGGCACCTTACATGATCCGAGGCCGACTGCGTCACCTCTCTGTGGGGTTCCGCTGCAGCCCTCACCATAAGCCGCTCTGCTCTGCCGGCCGACACTTGAACTGCTCTGCGGTGCCAGTCACTCCAGCAGCAGCACAAAACTCTCCGCTGGCCTCCCTGCCAGCCAACACCCAAACTGCTCCGCTGCACCAGCCACTCTGCCGGTCGCACAAACTGCACCCAGGAACTGCTCAGCCAAGTCCGCTGCTTTGTTCCACTAGCCACACAAACTGCTTGGTGCCACCAACATGCCTTTAGGCCCCCCCACCACTTAACATAGTGCTCAGTGGTTTCAGCTCTTAAGTGATTTCAGCTCTCAAGTGACTTCAACTTCTAAGGGGGGGGGGCCTTAGTATAGGCCCCAAAGTATAGGGACCTGCCCATAGCCTCTCTCAATCCCAGAGTGTTCTGAAACGCCTGGCCCTTGCCCAGTGAGTGCTACCTAGATGATGGCAAGTCCCTCCATCATAACAAGGGAAGTACATGTCCATAGTCCTTCATTCACATAATCAGGGTAACATCACTTTATCATTCCTGCCCCAATAACATAGAAACTGGGGCTCCCACATCAGCCGAAGTGGCCATGTGGGCTGCTGTGAGCTCAGGCTAGGTGTGGTGGGTGTGCCTATGCAAATTGATCAGCCCCAAAGTTATTTTCAACAACTCACTGCAATTCCCATAATTCACCACCAGATGTCAGAATAGATCTCATTCCTGACACTGCTTACAAATAATAGGCTATTGTATAGCTCTGGAAAATCATTTTCTTACCCACATCTGGATGGTAGTCCCATTGTGGTAGCAAAATACAGAAAAGAGAAGGCGAAAATGGCAAAGGATTTCAGTGGGAAAAAAAATCCAAGGAAAATCTTTTTAATCAACACAGTTTAGCAAAGGCCAATGGACTAGCACAGTGCAATATAAGTTCTTATTAAAGAACTTATATTGCACTGTTAAAACAATAGTGACAATTCTTCATCACTATGATGATAGTGGAACAGCAAATTCAAAACTCAAAGCATAGACTTAGTGGCTGAGGCATCAATGTAGAGAGATGCCTCCCAAAAGCACAGATGGAAGTTCTTATGTTGTTTACAAAGAAATGGTTTACAAATTTATTGGACAAGTAAATTAGTGACATGTTCGAGACAAATTTGTGGCCAAAGAAGGCTGACTGTCTGTTTAGAATATAAATAATATGTTGCTCATGTGGAGAAATTATGAGGCCTATAATACCACCAAAGATTGCAGTGAGGCCTGTCTGAGGACACAATCATTCAGGATTCTAGTAGATTTCTACCCCACATATATCTATACAGATACTGACGATGAAATGGGACTTTGCTATAGCACTGATTCAGATAGCACATTCTGCTTCAGAAATGACCTTATTTCTGATTCAAGATTTGTCTACATGGGGAAATTTACAAGCATAACTATCTGTATAAATATACAACTTATAGTTACACAGGTGTAACTTCTCATATAGACACTTTTATTCCACAATGTATCTGTCCTTTTCTGGTCTAGATTCTGTCACTATGGAAGTGGTATAAACTAAACTCTTGTTCTGGAATAATGGTGTACACATGGAGAATTATAACGGTAGAGCTATAGTGGTAAAATTATATTAAGTTTCCTTGTGGGCGGGGGCGAGGGCAGGCCCCGGTGTGTGTGTGTGGAATGTGAGCAGGGCCTGTGGCAGAGACAGGGGTTGAGCAGTGACCAGCCTCCCCGCCTCTGGCACACTGGAAAGTTGGCGCCTGTAGCTCCAGCCCTGGAGTCATTGCCCATACAAGGAGCTGCATATTAACTTCTGAAGAGCTGCATGTGGCTACGGAGCTACAGGTTGACTACCTCTGCAATAAGCAAACATGACTGGCATTGGAAAAATACACCTACTTGAAAGTTGCCTTGCCAGGATGCTTTTAAAGAAACATTTGGTTGAATATAAGGCCAATTTAATAGCAGGGATGACTACCCCTCACTTCACTGAGAAGGTGTCAGGAATCAGAGCCTACAGCAGAGCCAGTCTCCAGGCAACCTAAAGAGCACAGTGAGCCTGTAGCAGGCTGCCTGACTGGCTGGAAGAATCAGCAGACCAGCTCTACAGTTCAGCAGCAGTTCAGTGGCTGCAATACCTCCTGCGCCTGCACGTTCCTAGTCTTGATTTCGCCTTGTTCCAGCCCTGCTTCTGCCTTGCCTCACTCCAGGTAACCCAGTTCTCACCCTCAGCTCTGATTCCCGCCCTCTGACTTTGAATCTGACCTTTGGCTCTGGCATCTGGCCTCTGACTTGGGTTTTGACTCTGGGCTGCGACTTCTAGTCCTAACTCTTGCTCCGACAGCTTAGGCACCGCCACCCACATCCTAGTCATGTGACAGAGTACAAGGCTGGGGCACTCCACAGTGGATGAAAGATACAGTGTTTCCTTTGACCTCAACCAACTTTACCTAAATGCTTCCATGTGAAATGGCTTTTTCTTCCTTCTATAATCTGCCTTACATTTTTATTCTAAGGATAGTCATGCTAGTGTATTGTCTGGAATCTCCCACTCTTTTCTTAATTATCTGTCAACCAGCTTTCCCCTTATTAATTAATGCTCTTTCTCAAGCTTTAGGAGCAGCTTTTACAAGGTCACTGTGCACACATTGAAGAACAGATGCAAAGGGTTTTGTGAGTGACAAGATGAAAATTAGGCACTATCTTAGCATCAGGTTTCAGAAAGATGTTAAGAAACATCTCTGCATTTCATGTTGGAATCTATTCCACGCTCTAATTACTGTATATACTGTACAAATGCTTCATTTTAAGTCTGCCAATATTGCCATTCCAATTTGTCAATCCAGGAATTCTTTTTTCTAAGTGCTACATGTGTACTACTCATCATTGTTATTATGGTCCATTAGAACATTTGCCAGTTTTGAGTTCTGTCAGATGTATACGATAGCATTTGATGAATCAGTACTGAAGTGAGCCACTAAAAACGACATCCAATTTCTTGGAGTGCTTTCTCCCAGTATTGATAAGTATCTAGGTTTGAAATGCAATACTTCTAAAATACTCAGCCATATTATACATTGCAAACATTCATAATAAAGTTTGTATTGACCGCTTAATTAATCGCATTTACTCTCATACTCTGGCTATTCTCTGACAGCCAGTAATCTAATAGCACAATGATATGTTTTGCTATACAATAGTGGCATATTCAGCTGTGTGACCCCTTGGTGAAGTTTCCTATGTCAGGGTGCTTCAACCTCAGTGAACTTTCATTTGTACTAGAAGCTTCTTCATTTCTTTGATTTGGTATGGTATGTCCAGTATCTGCACTTCTGTAATCAGGCAGAACATGGCATATGAAATATGCACATCTCTTGAGCTAGTAATTAATCCAAAAAAATATCCTGTAAAACAAAAAACATGCAAAACAGAATGTTTCAGACTGCAAATGGAGTCCTGTTTTAGGCTTGTGTCTGCACATGGAGAGGACATATCTCTTTCTCCCCACATGCTCTGACTTGATCTTTGACATTCTGCAGTTGTCCAATGAACTTTTTTGGGTGGTGGGAAGATCATGGGAGGTAAGTCAGTTATGTAACTGACATTGTTAGAAATAGAAATAATCTTACATTCCAAATGTAACTGATTCCTTAGAAATATCAAAGCTAGGTGATTGCTGATAGGATCTGTCTGATGATTGACTCCACCTTCTGGCAAGGACAGTACACAGTCTTTCATAACAGAATGTATCTATTAATACCACTCTGGATCCTGGCCAAAAGGGAAGAAAAACAACTAAGCATTTCTGAAAGTTTTAATATATTTCAGGGTAATTCTGAATTTGTATCCAGGGCTCCTGTAATCTAGAATGATAGATCATTCCCAGGGACCTTTCAATCAGGCAGAAGTATCCAATTGCCACTTCTGATTTTGTGAACTTTCACTTAGTGTGAACTCCTCTCTCTTGCTTACTTTTCCTCTGAGGTGAGCAAAACAGGCAATGTTGTTTCAATTCCACTGAGACAAGTTCTCTCTCCCCCTTTGTCTATAAAGACGGGAAAGAAAAAAAGATCTAAATTATCAGGCAAAAAAAGGCAGGAAGTGCTACTGGGCAGGGAATGTAGCATCAGTGTTCAGCCAGATGCAAGTTATAATGCATAATGAGTGTGTTAATTCCACACGACAAAGAGATCTTTCACAACATCCAGATGAAGAAGAAGGGAGAGTATTTAGAATTCCCTCTTCCTACCGTGTAGTGCATGCTCTATCCGTATTTTAAGGCCTCAGTGCAGCAGCCCACAGGAGCTTTGAAATAATTCAGAGCACAATTTCCTCATTCTACCTCAGTCTTGAGTTTCTTAGACCTTGTGAATAAGACGAGGAAGACTTTGTAGCACCTTAGAGACTAACCAGTTTATTTCAGCATAAGCTTTTGTGGGCTATAGCCCACTTCATTGGATGCATAGAAGTAAGATGTACTTATACACACAGAAAGAAAAAAAAAAGGTTGTACATTAGCATACCAATTCTAAACAATCTTGTTTAAAGCTTATGCTGAAATAAACTGGTTAGTCTCTAAGGTGCTACAAAGTCTTCCTTGTCTTATTTACGGATAGAGACTAACAGGGCTGCTAATCTTAGACCTTGTGTACTCTACAAAGAGCTTGCTGGTTTAGCTTTTTCAAGCGAGATTCAGCATCTATTGGCAAAATAATTCTTATACTAGTATCGCTTATACGAGTTCCTCAAATAAAATGTGCCAAGATCACTCTCCTAACTGACATAGTAATGCCTGCAAAACATTTAAGCATAGACCAGTCCTCAATGAAAATGCTCCTTGAGCCTAAGAATATATCTGCCACAGCCTCAGCCTCCACTTAGAAAGACCTCAAAGTAGGAATACCCACATCAGCACATTGATTTCTATTATATAGTCCATGCCAAGCACTTTGTTAAAAGAACATTGAGGTTTTGAGGTGAGGCACTCAGAAGTCAGGAAATGCCAAGTTAGTAGTAGAAACTGTGTTGAAGACCAAAATAAAATATAGGTTCCACTAAAGGAATTATAGTAATAACAGCAAAACAGTTAGAAGGAGTAAAATGTATTGATGGTTTATTAAATGCACAGCAACCAATACAAGAAATAATAACAATAATAATACAATAATAAATAATTATAAAAAATCATTTAGAAACATACAAACAAAAGAAGAGGTCTGGAAGATGTCTGACAAGAATATTAATCCATATTAATCAGATTAATTATTTTTCCCTTCTAGTGCTAAAGACCAACCACAAAACAATAGGAACACAGACATTCCAAAGTGATTTTCAGCTGGCTGGGGCTTTGGATCCAAAAACAGAGACCTTTCTAGTTGTTGCTGATTCAAGGCTGTCAACCACCGTCTGAATTAAATTAGTAATAAAATAATTAAAACTGGGGGGGGGCAGGGGAGAATCTGCCACTAAATGAAGAGGAACCTGATGCTCTATAAGTTTCCTAGCCCAAAGGAAATAAAAAATGAAAAAGAAAGCTGAAAAGCAAAGTGAAATTTACCTACAATGAACCAGTTGATTGCTGCTGGAATGTTCTACACGCAAGCATCTTTGAAAAATTTTAGCAGCATACTTTACAAACAAACTATGCTGATACAGGAAAGGATATTTGCTGCTGCTTCTTTCCCTTTAGAATCAAGTATTCCCCCACCTCCCCAAGTTAGGAAAACAGGTTACTGAAACTTCTTCGTGTTTGCCAAGTTTTCCTAAGATGCCTCGAAATATCAGAAAGATGTTTCTCTCTCTTTCAAATTGCAGTAAATTTTCTGTGAGATTCCTTGTAGAATTAAGTTAAATTATTTGCTAACGGTATGACAGCTTCAGTTGTTTGAAGAGTGCTCATGGTCCACGGACCCTTTCCCCAAAGGGCATTGTTTACAAAGAGAAAGGTTTGGGGTTTTTTTAATTCATGTTTTTTCCAGAGAAGAATGCAGATACAAAGAAATATTAGGGAAAAAATTACCCTTCTATCTCAAGCTCCTAAAATAAAAAACACATGGACTGAAAAATGCTTAAAACATAATTTGATTTTAGAACACTTTCAAACCATTTAAAACCTAATTTTAATACATTCCACTCCACATCCATTTCATAATATGAAGTACAAATCCACACCTTCCTTTACACATAGCAAGGCTTGCAAGACAACAGCCCACTTGCAGAAGTCCCAAAATAGGGAGCAGACTGCCACTATTTCAGGAGAAAAGTGTCCACAGACTCAGGGAGAATCAACTGAATTGTATTGTAATTATCCAAAGCAGACTGTCAAATCATGGCTCACAAGTACAAGTGACCCACATTCAAGTTTCTTGAAATCTACAATTCTGAACAAAACCCATTATTTGCTGTTTACTTAGAGCATTATCCAGGGCTGGAACATCAGACTACTAGTCTATAGTTGAATGTGCAGCATTCAGCATGGTATCACACTGGCTTTTTCTATTTTCCAATGGTGAAAAAATGTGTTATCTTGCTGTAGAGTCAAGCTCATACATCAACTCCTCAGCAGCAAAGAGAGACTTGCTGTGACATCTGCAAATTGTTAGTTTGCTAGGTATCTGGAATATAAGTAGTTTTGCAGTCCTTTCTAGATTTACTTCAAGTATGAAACTTTGGTTTACTAAAAATAACAGGACAGACAACTTTTAGCAAGCTCCTTATCTGGGTTAGCTATGTATATCACTGCAAGTCAAATACTCAGATATAAAATGTAAGAGGCATTCATTATTTAAATTGCGGTGATATCTTTAAGTTGAAGAGTCTAAAGAAATACACAAAAGTGAAGTCCAGGGAAGTTTGGCAGATTGCTGCCTAAAGACTGTTCAATAAGCATAAAACATTAGAATATGAGTAAAGGAAATAACTTGTTTTTCATCTATTTTTTTAAAAATCACCTCTCTAGTGCTAGGATGTCACTCCTACATTAATGTAGCAGTTCCTTAAATGTCTTTTTGAAGTCATGTATTTTTATTTAATTATATAAACTGTATGGTCCTTAAGTCTATAAGACATCTAAGCATAACTTGTCTTATCTGAAATTTGCATGCTTAAACAACAATTTACAATCTTGAAATGTGAAAAAAATATTTTTATGATATAACCTATTTCTTCAGCAGCAGCTGATACTTGTCAATTCAGTTTTTCCCAAATCAATGTAAAGGAAAAACCTTGTTCATCACTGGTTAGTATTGTAAGCTCTTGCTAATTGTTAGTTATGACAGTTTCTTAAGTGCTCAAAATAAATGTTTATCATCTAGGGTTGACATCTCTTTGAACACTTCTCCTTGTCCTTTTATTCTCTATATTAAATTTGTCAAAGGCCATTGGCTGTATTATCAGCCCTGACCATGAGTTTAGAACTTGTTCCAAGCTTCGGGAGAGACCAGAGTCCAGTAAGTGACAGATAGTTTGTCTTGCATTTCCAAAGTATATCCCCTATGAAAAGTATTGTTGAGTCATCTTTTCTGGAATTTTCATGGTAGCAGAGATAGGCACACCTAGTTTAATGATGAGTGAACCTTGCAAATGAGCAGTTTAAATATTCTAGCAATCGGAAACTCAGATGCGTATCCCAAACTTTACTTACATTTTTTACAGACTGGCGACTAGAATAGAAATTTCAGAAGAAAAAACATTCTTTAGATTACAAATAGTCCTTAGTTTTGGCTGTGCTAGAAAATATTACGATAGCCTGAAAATCACAATATTTTGTGATTTTCACTTCCCATCCAAGCCTAAAGGTAGTTATGCAGAGGTGCATGAAAATTAAGACATATACACAAAAAATTTCAGAATATTATTAAATTTCCCAAAAAGCATTCATGATGAGGTTTGGGTTGATAATAATTTTCCTCCATTCCTAGTTGTGCTTTTTATGTCTAAAGTGCCTCTGACAGAGAGGACAGGCATCATATGACTGTGATGCTGTCTAGCTAAAATACATGGTAGAACTCTTGTACTATGAGTACCATAGTACCATAAAAGAAGACCGTTCAGCCAGCTCTTTGAAGGAAGGATATAGGAAAGAAGGAAGGACTTTTATATGATAGCTTACATTTTTCAAGAAGGCAAGCATGGAAAAGCCTGCTCAAGATGTGAATTTCTGACTGAATGAGGCTGCACGTTTGGTAGGTCTGTAATGCTTAATATCCAATAGACCGGACAATTGCAATTTAGGGAAACATCTTAAACAGGGGGTATATTAATAAGAATTAATTGATCTTTCTTCAGCTCCTAGGAGGATTAGACAACAAAACTTTGGTTTAGAGAGTTTATTTGTATACCCCAACACTCTTTCATCTTATTTATTTTTAGAACATATGTACATGTGCTAAGGCAGGCTTATTGTCATAATTCCTTATTCTAAAGAGTACAGATTTTATGCACACTCTGCTGTACAAGATAATATGTGCACATATTCTGGGGATATGAATGTTCTTTTTGTTTTATCATATCTAATATGTAATGGTGTGGAATCGGTTCTGGCTACCAGTACTGTATAAAATGCATATTTAGCTCACATTGCTCTTGCTCTATTACAAACATTTATTTTAATATATACAAACACTATTGGACCAATATCAAATATGGATGCTTTAAAGGGATGTTGAAATCTCCTATTTGGATGTTCAAATTGGCACTTAAATGCATAAGTGGGCATTTACATACCTAAGTGTCAATTTAAGTGTCCAAATGTGTAATTTAGATGTTCTACTAAGATGTCTATGTTCAAAAATTGGGCTGACTTTCTTATACTCTTGGCAATGTCTTGATGAGTGACTCTGTCAATGTATAGGTTTTAATTTTACTGTACTGCACAGGGGCTTTAAAATTTTTATAGTGTTCTAAATGGGTTTTGTTTTACTTTTAGTATTTTATGTGGTTTTGTAATCAGGTACCAAGTTACCAAGGAAATGTTGGCACTAAAATACGAGGTAGAATCTTTAAAAAGAGTATATACCATTTACCCATAGCATCTCAGAATATACGTTGAGGTTTGTCATATTTTAGTCTAAAAATCATAAAATCCAATATCACAGGGTGCTGCCAGTGCAGTACCTGCAGAAGCAAAAGGGTTAAATAAGCTCTGTGTTTTATGGACTTTAAATTGTAAGTGATGTTCTGTGTTGTGCATTGTGAGTACAGCCTGAAATAATATACGTAACATTTTTTCCAATTCTCCATAGAATCTGAATAGGAACCTGAAAGCCCAGTAACCTCATACGAGCCAGAGCAACATAAAAGCATCTGCCAGACACTCTAGTTAGAGTAGATGCATTAAGATTATCCACCACTTTGAAAAATTTACAGAAACAACCACAGAGTAATGTGAGCCATTTTAAATAGGTCTCTTAACTTTATTATTTTATAAGGAAATAAAATCATTTTTGGCCCTAAAGCTTTTCCCTTCCTTCCTTAAAAATAAGGATGAGCATTCTGAAGAAATGTATCTCAGAAAAGAATGCCTGGATAAAAGGTATTCTATGATAAAAGATGTTTGTTGAGTTGCTTTCATAACGTTCGTAAAAGCAGGAGTACGTATTTAGTTGGATTTGGGTCACTTTTTATGGCTTTAATTTAGACCAAACAAGACTTAATCTTTTATCTAGTGGTTCAACAGCTAGAGACCGGAGTCAAAGAACTGACTTTACTTGTTCATTATTGTCCGCTATTCTTAATAAATATAACAGTATTTTTCTGGTGAGTCGAATTAATGCATACAAGACTCCAGCCTTGTCTACATCTCAGTTCTTGCTTCTTTTTACACCTACACTCTACCCAGTATTTCCGAAGGCACTATGTGCCTCCATCTGTCGAATCCTGATGCTACTGATGTCAATGGGAGCTTTGTCATTGTGTGTGTGTGTGTGTCTCCGCGCGTGTGCGGGAACAGCTTTCTTCTTCCCATTTGTCAAATGACATCCTTCCATTATAGTAGATCTATCCTTAAGAACACAGTTTGTATAACTTCCCAACACGACTCTTGGCTCTGACACTGTGCTACCATTCCTGTAGCTAAACCTTCTTTGTTCAGGCTGTCTAATATAGATTATGAGCTATTTATGAAGAAGATTGTCTTCCTACAGGTTTGTTAATCCCATGTAGGCTTGCAGAAGGGTGCATTCTCCTCCTTTTCTTCTTCTTTTAGCTGTAGTCCCCTCTGTATGGGGTTAGATCTCAGAGTCCTCCTTCTCTGTTCCTGTCTGTCTTGAATCAGTTCCTCAGAAATTCTGCAGCCAGTCAAATCCTTCTGTATGACATCCTCCATCTAGTTTTGGGTCTCCTAATTGTTCTCTTTACCATCCACTTCTAAAAGTTTAATACTGTTTCCTATATAGTCTTCTGATCTTTTCACATTCACAAGCCATCTAAGCCTGGATTCTCTCAGCACTTCTATAATTGGTACTACATTTACATTTCCTAAGTTGTTCATTCTGAATGTGGTCCATCCTGGTAACACTAAACATCCATCTTAACATTTTCATTTTTACTGTATTCAAGGCCTGCTTCTATCTCTTCCTCAATGCCAAGCATTCAAAGCAATACAAATATATGGTGCATTCTTAAATAATAAACAGAAGAGAGAAAAAGTTGTTAATGCTTCAAGTGTGTCAAACTCTGAGAATTAGTATTCAGCATGCTCTCAGGTCACACACAGTAGACACTTAATGTTGCAGATGTTATTTGTATAATCCTTAGCTCATTCAAATATATTTTTTACATCCAGCCTCATTTATTCAGTTGTTAAATTGTAAGATGACTACAATTGCTGGGTTATTACACTAATTGAATCTATTTCCACGTTAGGTATCCTCACACATTCTCGTCAACTATCTGATATGGACCATCTTGGGTTATCACTACAAAAGATTTTTTTTTTCTCCAGCTGATAATAGCCCATATAAATTAAATAGCCTCTTAGAATTGGTATGGCAACTTCCACCTTTACATATTTTCTGTGTGTATATATATCTTACCTACTGTGTGTTCCATTCTATGCATCCGATGAAGTGGGCTATAGCCTATGAAAGCTTATGCTGAAATAAATTTGTTAGTCTCTAAGGTGCCATAAATAGTCCTGTTCTTTTTACGGATACAAACTAACATGGCTGTGACTCTGAAAGATGACTACAGGTATTTATAAAAATATTGTGGGTTGTGAACCAGTAGAGTCCCCATCTGATCAGAAGTGCATGTACACACTGGATTAGTCTCCAAACTCAGCTGTGCTGTTAATTTAACAACAAAACAAAGCTCAGCTTAAACCTTTCCCTGAACTTGACTTATTCCTAGGCTTCTACCATTTTATATTCTTGAACTAGAACTAATAAGACTCAGCTAGTCCAGTAAGTCAGTAGAAATAATTGCATTTCTGTGCAGGGTCAAAGCAAACCACTGTCATGCTGAGTCATCAGAAGAGCCCTAGGCTTCTAAACAGAGTACTAGTATCTGACATCATCACAATTTGTAACTTTGTGCTGTGATCTTATCAGATATCACAAGTTAAGCAGGGTCAGGCCTGCTAAATACTTTAAAGGTGAACCTCCAACTATAGACGTAGGTGCTGCAAGAAGTGATGATAGTGACTAAGTAAGGTGCACTCTTCCATCTGAATCACTATTGAACCAATTCCTTGGCATGGTGTTAAAGGACACAGAGATATAAACAAAGATCCTGACCATTTACGGTCATTAGGGATTCCCTAGCACTTTTCTCAGGAGCAGCATTAACTGTAGTGGGCCCTGCACTTTCAATTGGTATTTTATTTTTCAGTTCCTATTTAAAGTATTGTGTAGTATTGCTATGCACAATTAAACAGTTGTTTCATTTCAGTGCTGAGCATTTGCACTGTGCTTTCAGTTTAAGTTGGTTAAATGCTTTCAGATACAGTAAACGTGCTGTTTATGCTATTAAATTGTTTGGTAACAGCTAGTGAAATAAGACCTCCTATATTTTATATAGAAGCAAGCAAACATCTTGCAAGAAATTTTGTCACCTTAATATAACACAGTATAACATACTGTAGAAGTGAAAAATGAAACACATGCAATCATTTTCACCTAAAGAAAAGAATAAGCTCTCTTTCAGTTAAACAGAATATGGCCTCAAAACCCTCAGAGAATCCCTGTTTCACTCAAACTGTATTAGGCATAAACATTGAACAACTTCAGTTAAAATTAACACTTATGATGAATGTGCTTCATTATGAAGCTACAGTTAGTAAGTGAAAATTATTCCTGCCTAAGCCACAGCTTTTCTAAACCAAGATCATTAAACAACTTTTGACTACAAATACTGTTGAAGGGAAGGCGATGACCACTCCTGTTTCAAGACAGATGAAAGTACATCTAGATCTCTACCAGTTCCATGGATTTCAAATATGCATGTTGTAGTGTTGTTGTAGCCGTGCTAGTCCCAGCGTATTGGAGAGACAAGGTGGATGAGGTGACGTGTTTCATTGGACCAACTTTTGTTGGTGAAACAGACAAGCTTTCGAGGTAGAAAGAGCTCTTCTTCAGTAGTACCCAGTAACTCCTTACTGTATATAAACTATATTTGATTAAATTCAGTGGACTTATAGCTGCTTACATGATCTGTGTAATTGATTCATTGCTTCCATATAGCACAAAGTGCAAGAGAGTCTTCAGAATCAAATATTTGCAAACCAAATATTAAATACAAGTCTGCCTTTTCTCTAAGTTTGCATGCTTTCCTCTGCAATCCCGATTAGCTTTTTAAGACCCAGTTTGAAACATCACACAAAAAAATATCTCAGATGGAATCCTCAGCTTGACTGGTAATAGAAGAGACACATCAAACCTTTTATCCAGGAGGGACTTTTCCCAGTATTGCATCCAATTAATAATAATGTTAATTGTATTATTAAATATTAATCACTAATATTAATGTTCTGGTTGTTTGGCCAGTTGTATAAAGTGAGAGCGCCTGTTGTGAGGCTACTGCATTAGAAACAATCAAGTATGTCAAATTGGTATCTTTTCTCCCATAGAAACTTTTCAACAGCAAAAGCATCAAAGACAGATTCTATGTCATAATCAAATATATTTGTTCACTGATTTGATCTTAGCGTCGCTGCACCTTTCCACAAAACCAGTCCATGGATACATTCACTGTTCCCTTTTTCACTTATTCAAATGTATTTCACATATTTTAATTCTCTATTGGAACAGGTATCAATTAGATAGTATGCTATGGTTTTTCATAGCCTCCAGTCATATTGAAGCCCTTCAGCACAATTTTCCTGCCCAGTTTTTGAGAGGCTGTTTCTATAATGTTTAACCAATCATAAGCAGAGCTGGGCTAATACTCTATTTTTTCCTGAGAATATGTATTTTTAAAATTTCTAAAAGATACTCCATTATTATATTCATATTACTTTCATGTTCATTTTCAGCCTGTATTGTAGCCAGACAGTTTATCAAAAAGACCATTTTTCTAAAACACCAGCTTTAAACAAATATCATAGACTATTAATAAAGGCCCCAATCCTTCAAAGATTTATGGATGCACTTATCTTTACAGAGCAAGAATAGCCCCATTTAAATCAATGGAACAACTAAAGTTAAGCATGTGCATATGTCTTTGCCGGGTATATCAAGTTTCTCTATGTGATTGTTTCTGATAGAACTTCTGTTGCTTCTTTGACTCACTGGCATAATAGTGCATGTTATTGCTTATGTAGAAAGGACATCACCTATCCTGCTATACTGTATTTTACTTTTTGCAGTGTTATGTGGTTTAACTCGTGGAAGAGACTACATTAAAAAGTGTTTTTGGGGGAAAAGATCTCTCTCACACACAATCCAGCCTCTCTATCTGCTTGGACTTAAGTTATAACTTTATGCTAAACATCACATACCCTGCCACTGATTGTAGTGACAAATTCTGTATTATGACCTCACTGCAGAATCAAATTGAAGAATACAGTGGAATACATAGGAGCCAACAGTGGTCTAAACACATTATAGTTGATGACTAGAGGGAAAAGAAAAGCTTTTTAAAAATATACAAAAATCAAATGGATGTATTAGTAATTGAATTTTAACATCTTCTTCCATATGCATGTGACACTTTGAAGAGCTGGAGAAAGGGGGAAAAACATTTTCTACAGAGAGGGGAGAGAAGCCTTCCAGGAGGTAATGGTAAAAACAAGAAAGGGAAGGAGAAAGTTGTCTTTGTGATAAAAAGTATATTGCAAGAAAACACTGCAAAGGAAATCTTAAGTAAAAATGGATCTATACTAGATTTTTTTTCTTGAGTTTCTCCTTGTTGCTCCCAAGAGAGAAGCTCTCATCTATGTGCTTCTGAATACATGCCTGTTGACTTCAGTGCGCTCTGCTCCATGAAATGAAGCAACCGATGAGAACAAAAATGGATTCCCTTCCATCACAGATTGTCTTGTCATCTCAAGCACTTCTTCACAGACATGATAGCACAGGGACCAGCAACCTTGGCAAGCGGGACTGCAGAGTAAGCACCCTTAGCAGGCCCTGCTGGTTTGTTTACTTGCCATTTCACCGACTGCAGCTCCCACTGGCTGCGGTTCACCGTCCCAGTCTAATGGGGGCTGCGGTTGGTGAAACGGCAAATAAACAAACCGGCGGGGCCTGCTAAGGGTGCTTACCCTGCAGTCCCATGTGCCAAGGTGCCGATCCCTGTGATAGCACAATACCCACTAACTTATCAAAAGCCTTATTTTTATCAGAAGTCTTCTCTGTCAGAAGAGCTTGTGACCAAGTTGCTATATATTGATTGGATACTAATTAAATACTAGGGTACAGTGACAATATTAGTCTCTAATACATCCATTAGAACATCCCTTCCTAATACAAATATTTTTCTACAGAATACTGTATTGATCCCTTTGAAACATATAGCTACATGACTAAAGCTGGGTAGATAACAGGTTTTGGTTCACTGGAGAGTCAAAAAAAATTATTTCAGCTCAAACAAAATATTTTGTTTGACCTAAAAGGTTTTGTTTCAGTTTCAAGCATGTAGTTGTTTTGACAATTTTATTTTAAAAAAAACTAAAGGAAATTCTGAAATGAAAAGTGGTTTCAAACTGAAAAATTGAAATGTTCTGCTTTTGAACATGTGAAAATAAATAGTTTGACTTATTTTTTGGAATTTAAGCCTCCACTCCCGCCCGCCCCCCAGAAAAAACAGTTTAGCAAAATATAAAAAGTTATAGTGTCACAAACTGCATTTTTTACTGAAAAAAATGTGCGAGAAAGAGGCTCATTTTCCAAATCAACACTGTGTCCCAGAGGGACTGTATCTTACATGTTTCAGTGGTCTGGTGTGAATCTGTATACAAAGTGCTCTTTCTCCTGCATTAGACATAGTGGAAACAGAAGCAGCCCATGAGCAAGTAGAAGGAGCTGGCTTGCCCATAATTTGTTCAAAGGTTTCAGTTTGAAGTTTGACTTTACAACATTGAGTCAACATTCTAATGTTAAAATTAGGAAGAGGGAAAGGGGGAAATAGTCAAGTAGTTTGAGATAGATATATATATATATAAAGTATATGGTATAGATGTACAAAACAAAACTAAGTATTGCCATAGGACTATGGATTAATTCCCTAGCTTTTATTCACCAGTTAAGGTAGTTGGTTTGGGTTACATATTATTTTTTGGAAACTTTTTTTTTTTATCTTAATCTAAAGTAACGTGTACCTAGACACTATTGCAAGGAACATTTTATAAAGGCATGCAATAACATAAATGACAATAATTGCAGCCACCCCAACCTGGGCTTGTCTTAAGTCACCTCCCCCTCTGTTACTCACCACTTGACTCATCAGATTTGGGGAAGAGGAATGGTACGATGCAAATACATTCACCTATTATCAGTGATAAGTGTCAGTCTGCCAGGCCCGTATCTTGATTCGCCAACCACCACCAACTCCACATTCAAGTCTCTCCTAGAATTCATTCCACAGGGCTTACAAGTAGTTAATTCATAATATTTCACAACTAAACAGCTCTAAATTATTCCCAGCGTGGCCTCTATTCTGTGTCTTCCTTTTTTAGATTGTAAATTCGACAGGGAGGGGACAATCTTTAACTTTGTTTCTTATATAAACTCTGAGTTAAAGAAATAAACAATTATAGGTTGTTAGAGGAGAATAACCTACTTTACAACAGATATCTGGACTAGTACTAGAGTACAAATCCATCACTAACAGCTCACTGGGTTCCATTTAATTGTGAGTCAAGTTATGGCTGTTCCAAGTACAAAAGACAGCTGCACAGTGGGAGTGAGTGCATTATAAGCTCCTTTACATGTTGTGTCTAAAGTCGGTCCAAGGATTAGTGAAAAATCTAAACAAACCATTGAACTAATATTACTCCTTTGTCTATTCAGGAACTCAGATGCTCTTTCTCGGATATTCCACATGAACAAGTATTTAGTACAGAACAGTGCAGTAAGTCATGCAATCTTATCACAAGTAATCACAGTTTAAAGACCTATCATCATCTCTCTCCTTCAGTTTATTTGTGTTCTCTGGAGAACTTCTTGTTCCCTATTTAATCTACAGCTCATGGCTCAGAGAGAAGGGATTCAGAGAGACTTGTTAGAAACAGTGACACAACCCTTGACATCCAGTACTATGTGCTGAATTGTTCCAGACTCACCAGCCTTCTTTAGTGTGTTAGAAGAACACATAAAGATTGCCTACATATATATTAACATTTTTTGCAGTTTCAGCACAGACAGATTTTGCTTGAAATGTTAATGATTTGACAATGCCATGTGATGTCCAGCCTCTGATATTCTGCAGTATCAGTAAAAACAGTTTGCAGCCCATATCATGAAAGCTTATGCTTTACAACAAAATTTTCAACTACAAGTTACTACAGGAGCTCAACACCACTGAAAGTCAAGCCACTTCTATTTACATGCTTAAATATGGACTTACAAGGCTAACTAAGCTCGCAAGTTGGAAACTTCTGCCATTAGCTTTATTGGTAAAATATTATGATGTGTACTTTTCAAATACTTGAGATTAATTTCAGTTCCGTAGCTGGAAAAAAATACATTTACTCCAGTATTTGAAGGCTACCTATGAGAAAAGGCTCTCCTAAGAAATGTGTTTGAGTGTACATAATGCATTACATTAGATCCATACCATTTTTTTAGACAATCCCTTATGCTCATGATGAGATTAACATCATGGCTCCATGGTGTGTCAAAAGTGAAATTGCATTTTTAAAAGGTCTCAAAGTATTTGTTTTTACCAAAGTTTCATTACAAGGAAGCATTGCACTTTTTCCATTATACACATTATTTGTATGTGGGTGATGAAAATATGAGGCATAAAGATGCGCCAAATGGCAAAGTTTGGAACTGGAGCCAAATTTTTCCCAAGTTAAGGGGTATTCAGACCATCCCCCTTATAAAGATAAGGTATGCTATAAAGCCTGTATCTGCATGAATTTCTGGATACCAGTTTCCCTAAGGTTTGGGTCGGAGGTTGGATGTGGGATTGAGGTGTGAGTAATAACACACAAACTTGTTAACCATCTGCCTCTTTGATTCGATACTAATTTCTGTATAGCATATCATTTAAAAGAGCAAAGTGACAGTTTACATTGAAATATCAAACTGTAATTCTTATATGCACAATTTATTTCTGTAATTAACACGACTATTTTAAAAGAAAAATAAAAGAGATTAAGACAAGCAGATGTTATTTGAAGTTTCTGACCCAAAGTTTTCATGATAATGATATATTAGACTCTATATTGCCACAGAGCACAGAAATTTCAGGCATTACACTATAAATGGTGTGTAATTATTTTCTATCACCTGACTGTAACTCAACTGTTGGAATTGCTTGTTTTAGATGTTCTCAATAAAACATGAAACCACAAAGCTTGCCTGTTTTCAGGTTCCATTAGACTCAGACTATGTGCACTGAGAGAATCATTAAAAGCCATAAAACATTAGCATTAACCTGGGTCTCTTTATTATATTGTATTAAAACCATGTAAAGTCACAGTGTCATACCACTAATGAAACCAGGAGAGAGACAGCCATTTTGAATGAGTTCTCTTTTAGATTCAGGGTTCTTTTAAATCTGAAATTCAGAGTGAAATTCAGAGAGGGGAGTGGGATTCAAAACTACATGGATAGAAACCAAAAGTTTGTACTAGTGCATACTCATTTAAAACACTATGTTTTGCAAAGTCCTGTGCTAAAATTGCTCCAGCTTCCCTAAATTATAGTCCAGCTATAGCTTCAGTGGGTATAGATAACAAACGAATTGAGTATGCCACTAAAATATTTAATACCACAGTTGAGACATTGTTTTTCTACATCATGTCAGTATCAGAAGCACAATGCTGGCCTTAGAGTTATTGGGGTGTTTTAACTATAAATTGCTGCTGTATTTGAGTAGCTCCTTCAATTCTCTGTTCTTCTGCTTAGGACTACAGCACTGTAATTCTCTAGAAAGCCAGCAAGTTACGATAAGCCTGTCTCCCATAGCTGATGCCACTTACCCTGCTGCAAATTGATGTGGATAGCTCTCTTGCTTTAGAGACTGAGCATTTTCACCTTCACAATACACTCATTTTTCCGTGGCCTGGAGCTTAGGAACCTGAGATAAATCCTTAACAATTCTCTTTTGCATAATAATCATACTGATGGACTAAAATTTCAAGTATCCTGGAAGATTCCACCTTGTCACTCCTCAGAAGGGCAATGATCCCAGGAATAGCACATTCCTCACTTCACCTTTCCATATTAAGGCTTGAAAGTAGGCATCATTTCTAGCTAAACCCATGAAAGTCAAACAAGTCAAGTACAGCTAAAGCTTGTGCATGTTTTCATTATTATGTTAATCATATGCATGGTATTACTGCATTTATAAAGCCATTTTCACAGACAAGACCCCCACTAGGTGCCGCCTGCTTAACAATGTTAACATCATGACAAAAGCCAGAAATTCAACATTCGGACTGACATTATGCCCTTAACTTGTGCCACTGTGAAGAAAAGCACAAAGATGTGACCTAAGTGTCATTTTCAATTTCCCTGCTTTTGTCAGTTGGTGTCACAACCTTCTGAATGGTGTTTTTGTCTGCAGAATCTTTTGATTTTTCTTAATGACAATTTTAAAAACAGATTTTGTAAAGTGTCACTTGAGCTGAAGAAGTGACAATTCTCAGTGTTGCTTTAAGAGCTGCCAGATACAGTGACTAAGTATCTGGTCATTTTTCCTGTTTTATGATGGCCTTCTACCAGATATGGATAGTTATGTCTATTATTAATTTATGGCCAGATTTTGACACAATAACTCATGTTGAATAGTGCCTTGCTCTGCCACTTGCTCTGCCTTGCTCTGCCACTGAAGTCAATGGCAACAATGTGGAGTCAAGTATTAAAATCTGGTACCTAACCATTTTTAAATAGCGACAAAGAGTCTTGTAGCACCTTATAGACTAGCAGATTTTAGGGATCATGAGCTTTCGTGGGCTAAGACCCACTTCATCAGATGAATGCTGTAGAAATCTCCAGAGGCAAGTATAAATAGCAGGCAAGAAAGCAAGGTAAATTCAATTGGGGGGGGGGAGGTGAAGCCCACTTCCAGCAGGTGATCTGGAGGTGTGAACACCCAGAGAGGAGAAACTGCTTTTGTAATTGGCGAGCCATTCACAGTCAATATTGAGTCAAGACCTGATGGTGCTGAATTTGCAGATGAACTGGAGCTCAGCAGTTTCTCTTTGAAGTCTGGTCTTGAAGTTTTTTTGCTGAAGGATGGCTGTTTTGAGGTCTGCTATTGTATGTCCAGGCAGGTTGAAGTGTTCCCCTACAGGCTTTTGTATATTGCCATTCCTAATATCTGATTTGTGTCCATTTATCCTTTTACATAGGGATTGTCCAGTTTGGCGGATGTACATAGCAGAGGGGCATTGCTGGCACATGATGGCGTATATTATATTGGTAGAAGTGCAGGTGAATGAACCAGTGGCTGATCTGGTTAGGTCCTGTGATGGTGTTGCTGGTGTAGATATGTGGGCAGAGTTGGCATCAAGGTTTGTTGAATGGATATGTTCCTGAGTTAGAGTTGCTATGGTGCAGTGTGTGGTTGCGGGTGAGAATCTGCTTCAGGTTGGCAGGTTGTCTGTAGGCCAGGACTGGCCTGCCTCCCAAGGCCTGTGAAAGTGAGGGATTGTTGTCCAGGATGGGTTGTAGATCACTGATGATGCGTTGGAGAGGCTTTAACTGAGGACTGTAGGTGATGGCCAGTGGTGTTCTGTTGTTTTCTTTCTTGTGCTTGTCTTGCAGCAGCAGGCTTCTGGGTACACATCTGGCTCTGTTGATCTGTGTCCTTATTTCCTTGTGCGGATATTGCAGTTTTAAGAATGCTTGGTGAAGATCTTGTAGGTGTTGGTCTCTGTCTGAAGGGTTGGAGCAAATGTGATTGTACCTCAGTGCTTGGCTGCAGACAATGGAGCGTGTAGTGTGTCTGGGATGGAAGCTGGAGGCATGAAGGTAGGCAGAGCCATCGGTAGGTTTTCGGTATAGGGTGGTGTTTATGTGACCGTTACTTATTTGTACTGTGGTGTCCAGGAAGTGAACCTCTCGTGTAGACTGGTCCAGGCTGAGGTTGATAGTGGGCTGCAAGCTGTTGAAATCATGGTGGAATTCTTCCAGAGTTTCTTTCCCATGGGTCCAGATGATGAAGATGTCATCAATGTAGCATCGGTAGAGAAGGGGCATGAGTGGGAGAGACCTGAGGAAGCGTTGTTCCAGGTCAGCCATAAATATGTTGGTATATTGTGGAGCCATGTGGGTGCCCATAGCGATGCCACTGGTCTGGAGGTATATATTGTCACCAAATTTGAAATAATTGTGTGTGAGGATAAAGTCACAGAGCTCCGCAGCCACTTGTGCTGTGGCATCATCTGGGATACTGTTCCTGACAGCGTGTATTCCATCTATGTGTGCGATGTTTGTGTAGAGAGCCTGTACATCCATGGTGTCTAGGATGGTGTTTTATTTTTAAATAGCATCAGTCTTGACATCCAGATGCTGAAACCAGAGAAAACAGATACAAGATTTTACCAAAACACTCTACCTCATTCTAGACTGCAGTGCTGAGTAGCTAAAAATTCTCTACTAAAAAGTGGAGTCTTGAACTCCTTCTTGAAGCTCACTTAGAGCTCTAGTTGGATTGGCAGAAAAAAAAGAAGATATAAGAAATATGGAAACTGAAGCTTCATTCTCTGTTGAAGCCTGTGCTTACTGTGTTGGACACTCCTGAATTTAGCAGGCTTTAGCCTCTTCACCAGCTTCCTTTCTTCTGAAGTCCCCTCTCCTTTTTCTGCGTGATGTTAAATCTGCAGATCACCTGTCTCTGTGCTTCTTCCCAGCCTAGCATTTCCCCAATGAACTCTCTCTTCTGTGATGTACAATGAAGCCTGAGGAAACTCAAATGGAGTGTGATGAGAATTCAGAATTCTCCAGACTCCAAGTCAGTGGATAAGGAGGTGCAAACTAGGTCCAGCACAAAGGCAACTGGCCCCCTGTCTGCCTTTAAGGAATGAGGGAAGGGGTGAACTCTAGGGGCAGAGAATTGTGGAGCACTGATGGAAAAACATGGTTTCTAGAGGGATCCTGAAAAGCCAAAAGGTGATCAGGCAAATGGAGAAGGAGCATAAGTACTCAATTACCCAACGGAGTAGAGCATCTTCAGATACCTCAGAGCTTCCAAACCCTCTTGTACCCTTCCCACCTCATGTCAGTCATCCCCAACCACATTCTAGCTCAGCCGCCAAACACACTTATGACAAATGATCCCACTCTGAACCCTCTTCAGGATGACAAGTCCCATGAGAAGATCCTCCATGCCTGACCTCCTCACATTCCAGAACACTTCTGTAAAATATGAAGCTCCATCTGCTCAGTGCTAATAGCAAGGAAAGTGCCCCAGTTTTCTGTTACCTAGACATCTTGTGCAGAGCTGCGGGGAGGCTTGTGGGGGACAATAGCCACACAAAAATTTGCCTTAGCCCTCCTATAGCAGCCACCACTCTCTGGCTGCCCAGCTGTGAAGAAAAAGCGGAGAGACTGGAGGCTGCAGCCTGATGCCCAGCTCTGAAGGCAGTGATTCCACCAGCAGCAGCGCAGGAGTAAGCCAAGTAGGGGGGCTGCGGTGCCCAAGGGCAGTCCCCCATATTCCTGCCTGCCGGGGCACACCGCCCATAGCAGTTGGAGGGTCTGGGCCCTACCCCCTGTGGTCACTGATCTCCGAGGTGGCCTCAGAGCAGGGTCCCCCTGCCCAGACAGCTGTTACTGGCTGTGAATAATTGAAGGAGAGTGGGAAGCTGAGGAGCAGATGCAGCCCCAGGGGTCCAAGCAACAGCAGGAAGAAGAGGGAGGATAGAGCCTCAGCTACCTGCACCCTGGCATCAGTCAGGTCAGCAGTCACCCAGCACTGCTTGGCTCTGGCCTCCGACATGGCCAGGTGAAGAGAGAAGAGTAAATGGGGACAGCACTTACCTGAGGAAGAGCAGGGGGGTGGAGACCAGAGAGGAGGTAGGGCCTTGTGGTAAGGGGGCTCAGCCATTCCAATTTTCTGTCTAGCCCACCTCAGCCCCCACACTGGGAAGAGGCTGGCGCCACTCCTTCTAGACACCCCAAGTTATGGGTGCTTATGTCAATATGCATTTAAAGTTTTCGTAAATACCCACTGAAGCGTCATGGAACACTTTTTAAAGTATTATATATAGAAGCAAGAATATTTCCCAAGATTTTACTAAAAATAAAGTCTTAACTAATCACTAGTTCTTTAAAAAACATCAGGATCTTCCATTTTAAAAAATTCACCTGAAATCAGTATTTCTTCCCAAACTCCATATAATCAACAGTCCTATCTCTTTCAACAGGTGACCACACCCCACTTCCTTTCCTAATGCTGCTTCTTTTATTGTGGATCATCAGAAAGGGCCAGATTCACTCCTATGGGCAGGAAGTGGTACAAAATGCCTGTGGTTATAGCTTAATCAAGAAGGGATTAATCCCAGGGAGAGCAGGAATTGATATTTGTGCTATTTGCCCCCCAGAAATTCCAGCAGTAAATGATACTTTTCTAGTAATGCTTCTTATTCCTTGAGCTTTGTTCCCAAATGACAACCTGTGGACGGACCACTGATGCACTTGGTGGTTGCCAGAGAGATGATTGGTTACATGATATTGGCTTTCCTTGTTTCCAGTTGTTAATTTGCATTTGATGACAGCAAAAATACATTAAAATACTTTCCTAATGTTATGTTTTACATAAGCAACTGCTGTATATACCACAGGCCAGCTATTCAATCACCAAGGAAAGGGAAGATGATCCATGAGACACCTTCTCTTTTAATATGTGGCCCATGCTACAAAAAAGTTTAAAACCCCCTGTTCTGTGTGTGTTAGTAATAACAGCTCATTAGAAACTGATAGAGTTCTCAAAAGGTGCTTGGATACCTAGATGGTAGTTACTTTATACATTCCTGAAGACAGAAGTCAATAGTGCAAGTTTCTCTGCGAGGATCTTCACTCTACTTAAAATGTTAGAGGAATAACCAAACTGCAGACACATACTCACTACAGCTGTGAGAACCTGAAGTGCACCTCATTCAATTTAATAGTTCAATAAACAGTGAAAAGTTATGCTTTATGCAGTGGTTCCATTTATGGCTCATAAAATGTTAAAAAATGTTTGATAGATGTTATAGGTTGAGTAGCTTGGGTATTTTGCTTGGCAAAAAACATTTTTTTCTGAAATGGTTCACAAAACAGGTTTAGTTGTGTGACATGAAAAGATATTACATAAAGTATCAAGGTTGCTTCATTTCTATAGTTTTGAAATGAAAAATTCTGTTTTTCAGACTCAAAAGGACTTCTTGTTTAAAAATTTTTTAAGTTAATTAGACTAAAAAGTTTTAAAAAGATGAAAATCTAAATGAAATATTTTGAATGACTCACCGCCACAAAAAATCAATTTTTTTGTTTGCCCCAATTCAAAATGGGGAAAAAACTGTGAACTCTTGAAAATATTTTAGGGTTGAGAAAACGGTTTCCTTCCCAGCTTTAGTTATAATATATTATGGAGACTATATTATGGAGGGCCAAAAGTATATGACAAGAACATGTTACCGATTATTATAAACAACCTGTTGACCTATTTGACTATAGCAATGTATAACAATTGATTGACCAGCTATGCAAACATTAGTTAATCATTTATTAACCCTTTATAAACAGAAGTGTGACACAGTGGAACATTGTATTAAGGGATTCCTTATGAAGGGAAATGGCCTTTAAGTGAAAGGGCAAACAAAATTATATTGGAATACTTAAAGGTGGTACCTAAGGTACCTTAAGGTTACGTTCTTGAGGTGGCCTTATTACAGTTTTTATTATCTTGTTCATCTTTCTTCCTCTCTTATTTCATCATCCATAGTTCCCCCTTCCTCCTTCCATATTGTATTGCCAATCTTGTATTCATCCATTTTTCATTCTCCCTTTCTCTGTATATATCGTGATTTCTCCTTTGCACAGTAATCCACCTCTTTATTTCCATCCTTTGTTCCATTTACCTTTCTGATGGATGACATGATTGAATTTGACAAGACTGACATAACCTATAGCAGGACTCATCTTAATATTAAAAAAATCAAGTGAAAAGTATGAACCCTGAATATTTTAACCACAATATGTTAAACAGTATTTAGCTCCTGCAGTCTATAAAAGGTTTATTACTTTCAGTCTTAAGTTATCTGACATAATTAATAGAACTAGGCAAAAGGATCAGATTGAAATATGAACTTGGTGTAACGTTGCAAGCTTGCGTGAGCCAAATGGAACTCAAGCTTTATGATTTCGGTTTACAATGTTCATTCTCCCCAGCAATGTGCACAAGATTTCTTACGCTAAAAAGAAAATGCAGTTTTCAGGAAGTCTCATGTACTGGTCTCAAAATCAAATTTAAATAGTATTAGCCTTGCTGAACTTGAAAGCCTGCTATCTACCCTATTGGCTGTTGCCTTGAATATGTCTACATTGCAGAGAGTACTGCATCTCATTGGCATATATAAGAACTGCTGTAGATGGTAACACTTTTGTGTTTTAAAAGCAAAATATAAATGAGTCTGTAGTCAAAAGCCTTGGGAATGTCTGGAGCTCATCAGTACAATGAGTGAATGGATGAAGACGTCCAGCAGGAAGCATAGTAACACCTCTCTAGGGAATGAGATGGATTTGTTTTGGCTTCATTCATTGAGGCTGGATTTATGAAGTCAGCAAAACCCAGGACTTATATGTATTCTTATGAGTGGAGAGGAGAACCAGGAAGATGAAATTAACAAACTTTTTGTTAGTTGGCCAAATGCAAATCTGAACTTCTTAACTTCATAAGGCAATTTTATTGCTAATAGGAGTAAAAAGAAATACCACTCAGTAAATATAACTAATAAAACATCTGCTTATTGTCCTTTTAATTCTGTTCTATCCTGAATCCCCATGAGTTCTGGAAATAATTTTGAATGCAGCCTCTATATGGATCTTTTACAGACAGTTGAAAGCCCATTAGATGACCAAAGATCTGTGTCATGCCTAAGAAAATAAAATGTAGTCCAGAACAGAACAGTGTTGGAACCTGATATTAATTACTACACCAGAGTCATTCGTGTAGTTATAATGACAGCTGTGAAAAATTTTCTATTATAAAAACAATTTTTCAGAGGTTAATAACTGTTCTTTTTCATCTCAAGGCTGATACTTCAAATATATCCCTGTTCAAGAACAATTTTCCAAATAGATTCTTAAATTTTGATTATTTTTTTTAAAAAGTAATCCTTTCACACCAGCCGTTGGATTTGCTTAGTGCAACCACCATTGTCATCCGAGGTCACCAAAACTACTAACATCATTGAATTAAGTTATGTAGTTATTTTTAAAACATTTTTTGAACTGTTTACCAGGTTAACGTGCCTTTAGAAGTGTGATAAACTCAACCACAGTTTATATTAAAACAAAATTAATAACTTAGAAAATGAATAGTCATAAGATAGTTTCACTGGTTTTTGGATGGTGAAAATTTAATGGCCTAAGTATTTAAAAAACTGATTTTATGCTCGTTTGAAAATCAGTAGCAAAATTCCCAGTGCCGTAAAATATGAACATGATTAGCCCTAAATCACCAATCCAGAAAAGCTTAAAGACATGCTGAATTTTAAGTATGTGGTTAAGTTCTATCAAGTCCCATTGACAATGTCACTTAAGCATGTGGTTAAGTGCTTTGATAACTCAAAGCCTAAATGTGCATATCCAGTGCCTACTGTTTGTAACAAATGTTTACTTCAGTGTAGTCTTCCCAAATTATCTAAATACCTACTTTCATGGCAGATAGAGTGACCAGACAGCAAATGTGAAAAATCGGGACAGGGGGTAATAGGAACCTGCATAAGAAAAAGATGCAAAAATCGGGACTGTCCCTATAGAATCGGGACATCTGGTCACCCTAATGGCAGATCCTACTGTTCTTTTCAACCATTATGGTCTTTTGGATGAATATTTCATAATTATCAAAGCTCCCTAAAACTTATGTGTTTGTTAGAGCTAATTAAAACATTTGAAAAGATTTTTCATTGATTTTTTATAAACTTCTTGTGAAAACTGTTGATTTTTTCCAAATATTTCATTTTTGGTGACATTTGAAAATGATTAGCATTTTTCATTTACCAAAAACCCATTAAAAAAAAGAAAAAAATAATAAGATTGGTCAATTCAATGATTTTCATATTTTCAATAAAACGTTAAAACATATCAAAAATGGCTCTGTTTCAAATGCTTTTTTCAATATTTTTTAACATTTTTTGAGAAGCTCTAGTATTTACCCAGCAGACCCTCATTGTTTTGAAGGAAAAATTATGATTTTGATCAATAATCTATTTTGAAATTCTTCCAGCTACAGTACATTATCCATGTCAAATGGAAAGTCAATAAACTTAAATTCATATTAAATTGGAAATGAGTAGATTACAACTGCTCCTTTTATCTGTTATTCTTTTCTGAAGCGGCTCATCTCAAAACTCACATCTCAGAACTCCATCTTCAAGGTTTGAGTATTACAGGAGGCAGCAAAAAATGGATAGCTGCAATATTACCTAGGCACAGTGGAGGGGGTTAAAGAGACCATTCAGCTGTTGCTCTGAATTCTGTTGATTTATAAGTGACACCCTTTACATTGTTTAAATACACTGGACTGGATCTTTTTTTCCAGTTTAATATATTAGTCTCCAACTTGCTGAATCTCAAATTGCTCCCATTTTCACAGAAACCATGCCAGTGTATTACAGACTAAATTGCTAAATTGGTTCTGGAAGGGAGCATGGTATGTTAAAAATAAGATTACATTTCTTTTTTAAACATCTTGTTTATATGTATGTATGCATGACAAAGTGTTGGTAGTCTGTTACTTAACTGTGTGATTTTATGCCCACTGAACTTTAAGACACTCATGAAAATTAGATGCCTGCTTCTCTCATTTCTCTGGTGAATGAAATTTCAATAACCATAGTCTTTGCCCCTCTCTTTCCTGGACTGTACTTTCATGCTAACCACTTTCAATGATAGCCTTCCACCTAATTGTTTGTATTTTCTTACTATATAATCCTCTTGTATGCACGCATCTTTATACATTTTCTTGCATCGTGTCTCTTAATCTCCTTGTTATAATATCTCTTTCCCTTTTCCTACTTCTCTTCTGTACTGTACCTGTTAAAACACCCTTAACCCTTCTCTTCTGTATCAGCATTTACAAACACCTGATTTGATGCAGTTATACATTCCTAAATATTCAAAAACTTCAAGGGAAAGTACAATCCCTAGGGAACTGAAGTAGGAGTCTCAGGAAATCTAAGAAAACTTTTGAAACAAAGAGCTCACACTCTGGTTGCGAGTCTCCGCTCATGTACACTAGTACAGTTCCTTAGAGGTCAGTGGAGTTATGACTGATACACAGACAGAACACCAGTAGACTCAAGCGCCCTCTTCTCAGCTTTAAGACTATGTCTACATGGCAGAAAATGTGTGTCTTTGACTCAAGTTGTGTCTACACTGCAATGTAAGCCCAGGGTCTTTGGGAAGCAAGCCTGCAGGCTCTTTGTTTGTAAGCCCAGACCTGATCATCCACACTGCATATTCACCCTTAGAATTTCTAGACCTGCATCTCACACCACACTCAGTTGTCTAAGCTTCACAATACAAACTTAAGCTATCCCTGGCTTCCCACTGCCCTCCCCAACTGCAGCTATGCTAGCCCTTTGTTCATTGTTCACTGTGGAAGAACTTGAGTGTCCATCCCCTGGGACTTCAGAATAAGTTGTTGCATCCTGCCAACACATCCTGGCGAGCCATCTTTTGGGTCTACATGCTCCTGGCAACTGGAGCCAGCAACATGGAGGTGTCACTATTTCAAGAACTTGTCCTGCTTTGGCTTTCATTTCTGTTTCAGAAAACAGAGCACTCATGAGATGCTGGTTGGCATTTTGGCAGCATTTTCTGACCTAAGAAACCTGTCAGAGGACAAAGATACACAGTTGGCAGCTTCAAATTGGCTGACGCTGCTCATGACTCTCAGAGTGACTGTTGATACCCCCTATGTAGACTGATACTTCTGGCATAGGGCCACAAGCATAGCCTGGTAAAATATCATCATGCAGACCTGGGATCACCAGCAATGGCTCCAGAACTTTTGTATGAAGCAAGCTACATTTCTGGAACTTTGTGAACAGCTTGCTTTGACCCTCCAGCGTCAGGACTCATGCATGACGGTGGCCAGGCTGGTCCAGAAGCAGATTGCTATAACCATCTGGAAGCTGGCCACCCCAGACTGCTACAGGTCTGTTGCTAACCAGTTTGATGTTGGAAAGTTAACTGTGGGTGAAATGGAAGCGGAGGTTTCTGAGGTAATCAGGTGTGTGATTTACCCAGCGTTGGTGGCCATAAATAATGTTGCAGAAGTAATTGCTGGTTTTGAGAGAATGAGGCTTCTCAACTGCACTGGGGCCATTGATGGGACTCAAGTGCCGATAGTTTGATATGATCAAGGCTCAAACTTGTACATCAACCACAAAAGGTGATACTTCATTGTTATGTAGGCACTTGTGGACTACAGGTGTGGACACCAATGTGCACTGCACTGGAAAAGTTCATGAAGCCATGGTTTTCCACCGATTGGCAGTCTACCTTCATGGTCAGGCAGGACACTATTCCCACCAAATGACTTCATAAATGGACTCTATGTATTCCCTTTTGCCTTGGCTTATGAAACTGTATTCTGATCTCAGAGGTCCTGGCAAAACAAGATCTAATTCACAGGCACCAGCTTCTAATTTTCCCCAGGCGTGCCCTGCGCAGCCCTAGGTCCCATCCCAACTCCACCATTTTTCCCCAAGGTCCCCCCTGCCCCGCCTCTTCCCACCCCTACTCCACTCCCAGACCCACTACGCCCCTTCCCCCAAGGCCCCACCCCACCTCTTCCCATCCCTGCCCCCTCCTCTGAATATGCCCCAAACCCATTCCTCCCTCTCCCTCCAAGCTCCTCCTACATGCCACAGAACTGCTCTGTGGTGTGCAGGACCTGGAGGAGTTGATCAGTGGGGCTTGTAGGTGGGCAGGAGTGGGAGGGAGGGAAGGGAGCTTGGCTGCTGGTGGGTGTTAAACATGAGCTAATTTTCCTCCATGTGTGCTCCAGTGCTGGAGCACGTACAGAGTTGGCATCTATGATCTAATTGCACTCTCAGGAGGTGTTACAGATGTGGCTGAGTGTGCAATTGGCAGTTTGGAATCCAAACAGGTCTATAAACAGCACCAGTGCCATTTCAGTGTCATCAATGCTGTCCGCCTTACTGTGGCTTGCTGTGCTCTTCCCAATCTTTGTGAATCCAAAGGTGAGCTATTGGCCCTCGAATAGACCCATGACAGTAATGGATTGTTGAACGAATACAGTCAGCCAGAAGTGCACCTGTCACAGCTGGAGCAGGATGCACATGGGATTGCTTTGTACACTCATGTTATGGATTTGCATGGACCAATGGAAAAAGGAAAATAGTAGGATGCATTTGCATAGCACTTTTTACCATAAATGAACCACTCTCACAATATCCAACAGCGGTCCCAGGGCCTGAGTCCCCAGAGGGTTTACTAGCCTGAATCAGGTCGATTTGTATGCAGATGGAAGGGGAGTTGAGCTCAAGACTGAGTTTGAACCAGAGTTTACTTTGCATAATCTGGGCTAGCTAACATGGGTTAAAATAGCACTGAGGGCCTGACTACTCTGTTTTTAACTTGAGTTATGGACTGTAAGTGTGCCTAGGGTAGACTTTAAAGATCAAATAAGATGAAATAATACCTTTCACTAGAAATTTCAAGATTTCATTGGTCAAGATGATAGATAACCTAGCTATACCATTTACAAGCACATTGTTCGTTTGATATAATTATCTACTTAAAATATATAACTAATCCATTTATAGACTGACATCTTAACAGAAGTTCACCCATTGAATTCACATCTGTGCTTTGATACACAAATTTACATTAGAACCCTGATAAGTGTCACACTAATTCAATACACATCCTCTCCTTTGAAATGCATTTTATTTTAGGATTAGGCTCGGGGACTGCAAATTCAATACACTGAGAGATTAAGGACCATTAAATAATAACAACCCTTGCCCTGTGATACACAAGCTTATTGTGAATCAGCGAAGCTTCCAGACTGAATTAATTTTGGCTGAATAAAACACACAAATCCACAGTTTTTGATAAATAAATGAATATAAGGCACCCTCAAACCTATGTAAGGTATCTAGTCTGTTTCTTTCTATATTGTTAATTTGCCTCTTTTTACTGAGCTCTCTCTCTCTCTCCTGTCCTGGATATTTTATTACTACATTTGTAGTAGTATTTTATCCTCATTCTGTGTGCATCTCCCCATATCTTCTCTCCTTTTGCCTTTTATAATCTTTATTTCATACACACACACCTCACTATTTTTATAATTTTATCCATTTTCATTATTTTATGCAATCATTTCCCCCTACACAGAAAAGCTGCATCAAAGGATTTGTGTGCAAAAAAACCCCAAAAGATTTTTGTATTTACCTATTTGATACAAAATGTGATTTGATGCAGAGCAAGACTTCACATTTTCTGCCAGCAGCCAACGCTGTTTTTCTAATGTATTGGGTGAATTCAGCCTTTTGGGTCAAATCTTGAACTTTTTAGAATAAATGTTTTCCGGTGAGAAGTTTCACCATCAGTGCAAGGCAAAAAGCCTCTTGCAATGGGAAGACAGGGTTTTTCCTTAACAAAACTTGGCATGTTAATTAAAAGCTCAAGGATGATCGTATGACTCAGGCACTGGACTGGGACTACAGAGTAGTGAGTTCTGTCCCCCAGTTTGGGCACAGATCCTTTGTGATCTTGGGCAAGTCATTTGAAGCCAAATCCTCAAGTGAGGTGAACTGTCATAACTCCATTGATTTTAAACCTGTGGAGCTATGACATTTTACAGTTTACCAACCAAGATCAGCCCAAATGGTTAACATTTTACACTAGTCAGTCTCAGAGGGTAGAAAGCATAACATTTGTATTTCAACATTACTTACAGATGTTGCTACTGCTTCATGCAGGAATCCCTGTATATCTTTAAAAATAAGAAATATTGGTAACGATTCATATCAAGGATACATTTAGAAATCGTTTACAAAGAGAGTTAATAAATGCATGCTATGGCCAGGGCTCTTTGTCTCATTCCTATTCTCCTTGCCTGGTCAGTCTTTTCTCCTCTCCTCAGGCTTCTGATCCCAGTTTTAGTCTCCTTTCCCAGCCAGTCCAGCCTCCTCTGCTAGACTTGGTTAGAGTCCCAATCTCACACCCTTCCTTGACTGTTCATTTCTCTCTCCCCACACCGAGTTTCCTTGTCCAGCTAGTCCCAGTTTCCCCTGCTGGTTCTTTGCCTAATCTGTCTCTCTTTCCCTCAACTGCCTCCCAGGCTGAGTCTCCATTCCTGAGCTCCTCAGGCAATCGTAGTCTCTCCCCACACCCTGCCTGTTTCCTTGTCCCTATCTCTTTGCCCAGCCGACGCCAGTCTACTTCTTGCATTCTCCCCTGGTCTGGTCCGTCCCCTGGGGAGCAGAGTCAGGCAGCCTTCTCCTCTGCACTGCCTGGTCACCAGCCTGGGGCGGGAAGGGTGAGGGTTTGCTGACAGCATTGGAAAGACAGACTCCCTGATCTCAGTTTCAATTCCTGGTGCCAAACTGGGAGCCACCTTTTCAAACAAAGTTCCTGGCCTGGGACATATGCAGTCGCCCTGTGAGGATGGGGTACATGCACAGTTCAATCAGCACGAAGAGCTGGGAGAGGCTTGAGCGTTCATTGAGCACAGACTCTGGAGATTTTAGCTGTGTAACTCTAGCAAGTCTCTAGTGAGCATATGTACACTGATTTTTCAGATACTTATAACTTGGCCAAATGGGGGTACATTTTCACAGGGATGGCAAAAGGCATGCCCCTGACACAAAGAACACTCCCTGCCAAGTTCTTGCTCTAAAGTATGTGGATACTAGTGCATTTCAAATAAAAGGTCTTAAGATTATTAAAAAAAAATGGGCAAAACAATTTGTTTTTTCCTAACCTCATTCTCAGAAACAGCTGAATTTCAACTGAATTTTTACACACACACACAGAGCCTGAGGCAGACCCTTGCCATGCAAAATTTCATCCCAAATGGTTAACATTTTACAAAGATTATAGGCAGCTGAAAACAGGATCTTATAATGGTGCATGTAAGGCAACCTTAATAATCAATTATAAGGTCAGCAGGGACCACTGGGATCATCTAGCCTGGCCCGTTTAACACAGGCCATAGAATTTCCCTGAATTAACTCCTGTTTGAGAGCGTACCAGCGCTGCCTATAACAAGTGCACCAGTACAATGTGTTACACATGGCTATGAGCCATGATAAACAATCTCCTACTCTTTAATGACACATAACAATTGATTAGCCATTTATTAGCCCTTTATGAAGTATTTACAAATATACCTTTAATACAAAATGGGGCCAAAATGTCTATGCAGTAATCAGTGTATTCAGAAGGTGAGATATTCAGCAGCATTAAAAATGCATTACCTTGTAATAGCTACAACGTGGGACTTCACTCAGACAGGAAATGTTGGTGAGAAGCCAATCTAGTGCCTTGGAAGAAGGGTACAGAAAGTGAAGCTTAGCTCTTGACTGTCAGTGAGCGAGTAGTAGAATTGATGCAATGTGCTAGACAAAGCATGTTTTCATTAGCTAACTATTTCGTTCAGGTCAATTCCAATAGTTGGTTACACCAGGCACAAAAGTTATCCCAGAAAGACAGTTACTTTCAATTGCCAAATGCTAAAATGTAGCCATTTTAGGAGAGTATTACAGAGTAATGTATTTTTACCACCTCTGCATATCTCATGCTCCAGAAGTTATGGGTTTGATGCAAATCACTTGATAAAAGTCTACAGACTATACCTATAGGACTTCAAAGTAGATAATTATAATGATTAATTCAGAGATTTTAAGACTGGATGAGGTTTTTTTTATATTCTGCTTTAAATTTTTTTTAAATCAGATACTAACTGAAATGGCACCACAGAAAACTATTAACATCTGGTTGTTTTATTATTGGAAAAAGAGTAATGCATATGAACTTCGTATTGCAGAGATATCATTACCAATCAAAAAGCTATGTAGCATTTGTACCTCTAGCTGATCCATTCAAATCTAGTTTGTTAGCAGGCCAAAAGACAAAGTCCATCCACAGAGGTTACAATATTAAAACAGGTGTGATTCTTCTGGGTGAGGATCGAGGGGCAGCGGAGTGAACTTGTATTGCTGTATCTATTCTATAGCAGGAGGACCATTAATTTGCCACTATATTCAGAGACAATCTAAATATATCAAATAAACGTATAAAGATTCATAAACTATTGCTTAAGAGCTTAAAAACTGGGAAAGAGCAAGACAATCTTTAATGTAAAAATGCTGCTATGAAGTAAGCCAACCCTTCTTTTAAATTCCTATAAAGTATTTATTAGGTGTTAGGTTTTATAAATTGTTTGGTCCTGCAGCCTTTATTTTAAAAAAGGCTACTCTGAATGCATTACCAAGTATCCTGTGGAATATTTCACATAAAAGGAAACAGAAAATGTATAAATGTAAACAGGCTAATTGTATGCAGATATAAATTATGCATGTTGGTCTTATGAAAAAGCATACTTGATTTTCAGGGGTCTTACTCAGCAGCTTTGTGTCTTGTCTAAGGGGATATTTAGTATGGCTGTGATGTGCAAAATTTAAAACAAAACTTTAAATTCTGGAGAATAAAAATGTAGCCCAACTGTGATAAGACCGCACTGTGGGGAGAAGTGCTTTTTTATTTTATTTATGTTGACTGCTATGCTCATTAGCCCTGTTAACTTGTGCGCACACTTGCCCATGGATATAGTGCCACGTAAAAGATTTTGGTAAGTCTGAACGCTTGCAAAAGGATTCGAGTTATTTTTATGTTCCTTAACAAGAATTCAAGAAACATTCTCAACGTCACAAACCTTTCATGGCAAACCATTTCTGATGAGTCCCAAACACAAGTGGCCTGACTTGCAAAGGTGCTGAGCAGACAAGTCCCACTGACTTCCATGGGAGTGATGGTGATCAGCACCAGTGCAGAGCCAGGTAAATGGGGCCAAATACTGGAATTAGGTGAAAGGGCCCCTAAAACTGCATAACACTATTGACAGACATACCCCACTGTCCAGAACCAGCCTTCAGAATAAAGATTATTGGTAGGGTGACCAGACAGCAAATGTGAAAAATCAGGCCGCGGGTGGAGGGTGGTGTAATAGGAGCCTGTATAAGAAAAAGACCCAAATATCAGGACTGTCCCTATAAAATCAGGATATCTGGTCACCCTAAGTTACTGGTGTGAGTGGGACTCAGGAAAATTGGCATCAACACCTAACTTGTAGATTCCTGGAAAAATCACTGCAATACACACAGCCTTCACCTACGCAGTATAGGCACCTACGCTTCCATACAAAGACTGGGAAGAGACAGGCCCCTTACTCAGTGATTTACAAAAGCCAGCATGCTAGCTGAGTAGGGAGCCACCTAAGCTAGCCATAGGGAGAGGCCAAGATGAAGGATGTGTCTGTCTCTGGTGAGAGAGACTCTCTCTCCTCTCTCTGTCCCCATCACCCACTCTCTCTTGGTAGTTAGAGCACGCAAGTCTCATGCAGGAGACCCAGCATCCAGTCCCTCTGCTTCCATGACTGATTATTTATTCACAGTGGTACAACTTCAACAGGAGATTTAAGGAAATCTCACATCCCTTCTCTCCCACCCACTGTTGTGTGTGAACTCACTTTACAGGCCCTATCGAATAAGTGGTCTCTGAGCAGGCCTACCAGATCAGGCCCTGCACACGACTTAGGTGCCCTATCTCCCTTGGCTTGCGACTCACTTGGGGGCTTAGGCAGAAGACAGATGTCCAGACCGTAGAAGGAGGCAACAGCGCACACGAAGGAACACGGGCACTTAGGGAATTTTTACTGCAACAAACTTAGGTGCTGAGCAAGTTTAGGTGCTTGCAGGGTTTGGAGTTGGGTTTCGTGCCTCACAATAGTGCTGAAATGAGGACTTAGGTGCCTAAAGCTGGGACTTATGCATCTAGCACCTTTTGTGCATTCAGGTCTTAGTCCGTGTGCATCATTTATTCAGTTGCCCATCTGTTACAGAGGGTTCTCTCTCACAGGGCTGTTGTAAGGATAAACTTGAGGCACTTGGACACTAGGGTGATGAGGACCACATAAGTAAGTAACAAATGCAGTAAACGTAATGTAGACAGCTTAGAATGCAGTTTACAAGCTGTTGTGCCAAGGGAAGAGAGTTGTGAAATGTGATCATGGCTCCCTAGGATCCTAGTTGAAAACTGCTTAGTAAAGGTGCTGACTAATGCCGAGCAAGATTTTTTTGACCAAACTCTTTGGGGAAAAAATGCATAATATGGTTGACCGAAACATCTCAGATGTTTATATTGATTTTGCCAAATTGTTTCAATTAAAAAAGCCCCCTTAAATGTTCCCCCCAAATTGAAATCTTTGATTTCAACATTTTTAAACAAAACATTTTGATTCAAAACATCTTCGTTTTGAAATTTCCTTCAATTTTGTTTAAACATTAAAAAGCTCAATGTTGAAACAAACTGTTTCATTTTAACCCCAAATGAGTCTTTTTGTTGTGATGTTTTGGAACTCCAAGTGACGTGAAAAAAAACAGTTGCTTGCACAATTTTAGTGCTGAATCAGTGTCTTTACACTCTTGATGACCATTTCACACCAGGAATGAACTGGTCACTTTTGGGCCTTGCCACATAACTCCAAGGTCCCCAGCAAGGCAAGGGTTGTGTATGGCATTTGACAGTGCATCGTAAGTCCAGGGAAAATTACTGCAAGGGATCCAGTAGCTGAAGACAGAAGCAGCAAGAGAGTAATTCCAGTTACTTTAAGTACTTTTATATTGTCTATTTATATTATCTACTTTTATATTGCCTATATCGTTCATTTCTTTTGTGCCCATCTAGCATTCTGGATGTTGTATAAAGATTACAACTAAAAACTGAATTCAATAAGAGATCCCATGAGCACTAGGTGTGACATCTTGAACTTGCCCATCCCACTTCAAGAGGATTACAAGGTGAAGAATACACTGAAGAAAGAGCAATTTGTTCTTACTGTGGGAAGGGGAAACCAGGAAATTGGGTGGCCACACAAGAGGACTCTCTCCCTTGTGTGCTTTGGAACGTGATTCCATGGTAGTGCTCTCTAAAGGAGCACAAAAGGATTGTTTGTGCACCAACTGGCAGCATGATCGCGTTATAACCATTGAGCTGCATATTGCATGGATTCTCTGGCTAACCCCTGCCTCCCAAGAAGGGGGTATTTAAATAGAACAGGCTGCATCCACTACTTCTCTCATAACAGCCACCACTGATTAAGATGTGCACCAGCTTGACACTCCAGCTGGGGTTGAGGAGTCTTTTCTTCAACTATGCCTTATTCTGAAATCAAAGGCCAGTCCCCCAGTCTATGCCCTATCAGAAAGTTAACCCACAGTAAACATCATGGTTGTACTGTGGTGAGATGATGAAGTATACAGTAAGACACAAAATGAAGCATTTATGGAAGCAAACAAACCTCTGACTTGTTATGAAATATAATTATATATGGAAATAACATACCTCAGTTTGTACACCACCTGCCCCAACAGAGTCCGATCCTCGTTGAAACTTTCAAGCACATCCACCATATACACATTAAATAAGTGAATGTTTTCTTCATGGACAAGATCAAACTAGCAGTGCAAGGATCTCTAGGCAAATTTAGGACAAAGCCAAATAAACTATTGTTTTGGGGAAAAAAAAGCAAGTATAAGTAAACTGCACATGACCACTAATGCAATCTAAATGCATCACAGGTGACACAGCAATAAAACAGCAATTTCCCTCACTCTGTGGCAGCACGCAGCTTGGTTAGATAGCAGAGCTATTGTACCTAGATATTCTAGCTATGCTGACATATGATGTTGGCATTTCAGAAGAAGGGGGGGAAGAAAAGAGCTATTTCTGACTCACTGTCTACTGCTGCGTTGTGTGATAGGGCAAGAGGCACAGCTTGCATATTCACCTGCCATGATTAATTACATCAATTTCAGTCCCCCAAATTGGAATTATTGGTGCAGAGAGTTACTAAATACTACCAGTTGCTTTATCGCACTACAGACATAAGACAAAAAAAGGCGCACACTACAACTCTAACTTAATCTATTCTGTCACTGTCCTGGGATATGCAGGACACAAATAGCAGAGGGAGAGAGAGATTTTCATTCCACAGAACACTATATACCCCCATCTTCATGCCTTCTTCTCTAATTGGATGAATTGTAGCTGTTCAGATTAAATGAAGATTTAAACAAACACTGCCATACTGGAGTAGGTCAGTTATCCCTCGAGTCCAGTATCCTGTCTCCAGCCTCCTCTCCTCGTGCCTGCACTGGGGTCTGGGCTTTCAAATAAAGGTTTTTCTTGGCTGGCCCTATTTTCTCTTCTGTCCACACTTATGGATGAGTCTTGGAAGGAGCAGAAGCTCAGAGAGACCAGGTTGGGCAGTGTATACAGAGCACAGCTGACTGCTACTCTTCCTAACTATAAACTAGGAGAACCTCCACTAGTTTCCATCCATAATCTGCTCTCTATTGTCAATTTAATAGATTAGTTTTTCATTTTTTATTTGGGACAAAATTTCTCCTTCTGATCTTTGTGGGGTTTTATACATATCATAGTACATATCTAGAAGAGATTTACTTGTAACACAATTGAGTGAGCCCATGTACTGACTCTCAGTTTCCTGTACATTTCATGGCAGAATCCATGTGTGCATTCATGAAATAAAAACAGCAGTCATGTACTCGATGGACCATACATTGTTAGTGAATTAAGGCCCCAGGGATTGTTTAAATATTGCAGTAATCATCTTGTCAGGCAAAGCCCCAAATTCTACTAAGATTAAGCTGATATTCATCATGAATGGCACAACAGAAGATTATTGAATTTGGATCACACCAGATTGGAAAACTGGCAGCAGGAGGACAGAACTGTCCCAAGTTGGAAACATTCAGCAGAGAAGGAGCCAGACAAGAAAAACCTACAGAACATAAGTGTATAGGTGCATACAGTATACCTGTACAAAAAAGCCTGTATGCACATAGTTTAAAGAAAATGTGTGTACAAATAAAAAGTCTACACACACATGAAGGAGGGGATTTCCAGACACATTCAGCATTGCTTTAACCGTGCTTCTGTTAAAATCCGGTGGGAGTTATGATATTGACTTCAATGGGGGAAGAGTTATGTCAGCTCAAGAGTGCTTTTGAAAATCTAACACCTGTATGCGTGTGTACACACACCCTTAAAAGTGCTCTAGGTTGTATTTTTTATAACACAAAAATTCTCTTTGGATGGCATGTTTTTTAATGATCATGCATTTAACTAGTGCAAGAAATGTACCCTCTCGCCTGGTGACTTCACTCATAAATCTCTTCTATATGTTACCTAACAGTTCAGAAACCATGTATACTGTGCTAGTATACTTCCTGTACATTCAAGAACACAGATCTGATAACAGTCAGATGTACATCAATACCCTTCAACCTTGGGAAATAAAACATATTCATTTCTCTGGGTCACTGTCCTTTTACTGAATAAGTTATTGAACTTATTAAACTTGTCAAATAGTTTACTTGACTGATCATTCCGCCATTGAATACAGGATTTTTTACATATACAGCTGAAAAATTTATCACTGATCACTACAGATCCGTGTTTGGCTTCTCCCTTTTGTTTTACAGTTATTGGGAAATGCAGTACAGGCGTGTCGCGTCTTGCGTGAGGGTTCCATTCCGCGGTTACCGCGTAAAGCGGAAACCGCGTATAGCCAGAACACATTTACTTCAATGGCGGGCGAAATCGTGCCCCCTACAGAAAGTTTTTTAAATTTTTTCTCCTTTCTTTTTTTTTCTTGCTTACCGTGTAAAGCGGAAATCGTGTAAGTTAAATACGCCTAAGACGAGACATGCCTGTAGTTACTCATTACCACAGAACCAAGTTCACTTCAAAGGAAATATACTATATAAAAAGTAAAATATTAGTTGTGCTGTAGTCAGGCAGGCATATTTAGAAAGGGTTTCAAAACTCACCAACAGTATCTGTTGTGTCTGTAAACTAGCAGGTACTGAAGATAATTTAGGGTTTAGGATACCAGTGCTGAACACAATCAATGTGGATCAAATGCACATTACCAAACTGAAAGCATTTTATTTGTCCATTCTATCGGAGCATGAATCAGGGGTGTAGATTCAAATACCAGAACACAAAAATGTGTTTGCATATCTAAAGACAGCTACATCGGTATATAATTACATAACATATCAGACAAAGGTATTGTAGAGCAAGCTTTTGCATTTTGAGGGACATTCGCTGATTTCAAGGCAACTCTACAACTAGGTTTATATGGCAGATTACTGCCAATTCATTTATTCCCATATGAATAAACTGGTTGGCAGAGAGGGGCAGATTATCACTAATGGCTCTATTATGGAGAGAAGCTGCAGCCATTAGCTATTTTACATCTGGACAAAAGAGAGTTTAATTGATGGCCCATCGCCCAGACGACAGAGAGAGATGATGGTTTCACCTTAATGCCAAACATTAAAAATTCAAATGGTTGTGTAGGAAGGGGAGTGTTCATTCCATCTGATTCTGAATAGGAGGTATTTTGAAAGATGACATGAAGAGAGAAGCCAGGCAATAGGAGCTGCCTACCCCAGAAAATGTGAGCCCACAAACAGACTGTCACAATTTACAAAGAGCTTAAAAAAAGATTCTTGGTTTTGTTATTTTCCTTAACTGCCATTTCAATACTGAAAAGGAGAGAGAGAAAAAAGTTACATACTGAACATACAAAAAGATATCGTGGGATGTTTCTATTCACTCACGAGAAAAAAATGGAACAATTCCTTGAAGACACTTATGACAGAAGAGTTATTTTTCACGTGTGTTTATATATGCAGTTCTCTCATTTTACACATATACCATTCCCCCCCCCCCCACAAAAAACCCACTTCCTGTTGTATTAAACCTAACTCCCAGAGTTTAAACTCTCCTGGCAATGCCCATTTTACTTTCTTTGATGCTTGATTTATAATAGCAAGCTGATTTAACAATATACTTTATACACTACAGTATATACACGATATTTATTCACCCACCACTGAAATGCAGCACTTAACAGCCCAACAATATGGTAAAACATGAAGTTACAAGGAGTCTGGTGACAGTGGAATGCACCCACACTGGAATTTAACCAGGATGTTGACCATGATCACCAGCACTACATCCTGCCGGCTTACTAACCTGTCGTTGGAGTTTTCCTGTCTATGTAAAAATTACCTTAGGTAGGTTAGCTTGCAAGACTTTGTAAGATCACAGCCCCTGTTTGAATAGCTGCAGAGAGTTTTACACTCCTGATCAATGTGATAGGGCATTAGTCTGTCTTGTCTATAATTTATATTTTATACAGAGTAAAGTTAAAAGGGAATAATAAGAATATGAGCCCTGTCTCTTTATAGTCAGACAACTCAATTCAGGTTGATACCTTTAAGCAGGTTTGTTAACATGCAGAAACATAGCTGTTAGGCTAAAATAAAGAACAGAAGGCCCTTTGAATGGCTGCCGATTTGGAAGTAAGATCTGAAGAGGAGCTCGGGGACACCTGATAGAGTTATAGAATTGTACAGGAAAATTAGGAAGCAAAAAAGTTTGCTCACAATGCTGAATACATTCCTGAATGGATTTTGGAAACATATGGTGGGCATATCACAAGACACTGAAATATCCTTGGATGGTACATCTGAGGAAATATTGGCGAGGAAGTATTGTACATGTCTACGCTTACTGGAGAATCAGCTCTGTGGCAATCTATGCATCAGCAGTTGATATAGTGGGTCTAGTGAAGACCTGCTAAACTGACCGCCAATCACTTTTCCATCGAATTCTGTACTCCAACAGATCGGGAACAGTTAGGGGAATCGATGGGAGAGCACCTCTCATCAACATGGAATAGTGTGGAGCCCATGGTAAGTAGACCTAAGCTACCTCGACTTGAGTTATGTTCTTAACATAACTCAAATTGCATAGCTTAGATTGACTTTCATGCATACTGCACACATGGCCTTAGAAAATATTGCTTATGTCTGGTCTACACTGGGAGGGGTGGATTGATCTAAGTTATTCACGTAGCTAAAGTCGACATACTTAGATCTACTCACTGCAGTGTCTTCACCGCGGTGAGTCAGCAGCTGATGCTCCCACATCGACTCCACCTGTGCCTCTAGCTCTGGTGGAGTACCAGAATCGACAGGAGAGTGCTCGGCAATTGATTTATCATGTCTAGACAAGAATAGATAAATCGACCCCCGCTGGATCGATCGTGCCTGTCAATCTTGGGGGTAATGTAGACAAGCCCTTAGCGACCTCATGGAAAAGAAAAATAAAAGTATTACAAGACACCTGGTACAGGATACTTCTCCAATTTGCCCCCCTTTTCTTTTCCCTGACTCTTTGGCAGGCAGCCTTGGTTCTAAGACAGGAGATGCATTCTCCAGGACAGGGAGGAGAGTCCCATGACTTGAACAGTAAGGTGGATGTAACACTAAATTTTAGTATAGGCCAATTCCTTACCTTCGTCCATCTGTTATCTTCTGACTACTTTAGGACCTAAATGTGAGCGCAAGGGCTATTTGAACTTCTTTTCTCTGACAATATGAGAAATAAGGTAAGCCTGCCATGAGAAGAGACTTGCTTTCATCAGTGGGGTCAACATCAGCAACAAGTGTATGTGGTGGGAGGGAGACTTCTAGGCCAGTCACTGTAGCGGACACCAGATAGATCTCCTTGGATAGCCCTGTGCCTGTCATTCATCAAGAGTTGTTTGCAATATGGTTAAAGCCGTGTCAGTCCCAGGTTACGAGAGAGACAAGGTGGGTGAGGTAATATTTTTATTGTTAGTCCAGTCAAAGATATTACCTCACTCTTCTTGTGTCTCTGTTCATCAAGAGTTCAGTTTTGTGGTTTTACTTGTGGCTTGAGACTCCTTGATCCACAAGGGCCAGATTTTGGGGGTAGAAGTCAAAGCCCACGTTGATTTTTATACATACTAGATTCAGTTACTGGTGCTGCATGTTCGTACAGCTAGTTACCCATCTAAATACCCATGTGGGACATTCTGTACTTCAAAGTAGCACCCTGGACCCCCCATATTTACCACTGACATCTGATTATGGTATGTTTTGTGCAAAGTATACCTGGTAAGGTATCATTTTAAAAGTCTTGATTGGTTGAACATTAATATCCTGTTGGATTGTATGTACTACCATTGTACGTGAAGTTATGAAATATTGCTATATGTGTTACTGAAGTATGTTGTGAGGCTGGGAGATGCCCACAGCTAGCCTTTCAATTGCAATACAGGAGGGCCAGATATACATTGATGGCCCATCAAAAAAAAAATCCACTCTCCCAGGGACTCCTGAGAGAAGACACATATGCAATGAGGGCAGCCTAACCCATGCCACAGCAAAGATCTTTCTAGCAGCTGGGAGAAAGGGGGAAGTGACATCATCACTTGGCCTCCCCCCAGTCTCAGCATATGGAAGATCGCCTGAAAGGCAAAGACTTTGACTTAGGGAGATTGGTCACAGGCTGAAAGGGGCTCCGGTCTGTGTACTGAGGAACTGTAAGGTATCTCTAACATGTAAGAGTGAGAGAATCCTTGATTCAAAACTTCCTTAGTCTGTTACAGTTAGAAACTCAGTGTAAATTCTATTTTTATTTCTTAGAACACCAATTTAGATCTCTATGTCTGCTACTTATAATCATTTAAAATCTATTTTTCTGTAGGTAATAAATCTGTTTTATATTTTAATTTAAAAACACACTATTTTAGGTAAGTGCTTGGGGAATCTCAGCTCAGATTACACATTCTATAAAGTGGCAAACTGATTAATAAGTTTACATCATCTAGGGGAACCCTGTGCAGTGCAAGAGGGTATATTTCTGGGATGCAAGACTGGCGTGATTGACTGGTGCATCTCTTCATATGATTCATGAGTGGCTCAAGGAGTATTCATACAATTTAGCTGGGTTTGGGGCTCCATATACTGATGGCTAAGTGATCACAATGCCTAGAGGGGTTTGCTGCTTGCCACTGGCACAGCTTTGTGAGAGACACCCCAGGCTCAAGGGTTAAGGAGACAACAGTTCCAGATTGTACCCCAGGGATCCCCATCACACCATGTGCAAATGTCACATATGTATACAAGGCAGATTCACAAATGCAAAAAACAAAGTAAAGTCCTTGAGCCCTTACCTTTTATCTAGTTTTAAGTATTTCAGAGGCCAAACAGTCTTTTTTCAGTGGTCTTAAATTTTCAAAAGCTCAGGAGAATAACTCAAAGGTTAAAAGCTAGAAGTACAATTATCTTCCCTTCCCCATGCTGGCTCCTCTCCTGGCCTACTGAAGAATATTACAGAAGTTCTATGAAAGATCCATATACTTTGCATAAATTGGAGGATGACCTCCACAGTATTATGGCAGACAAACTGAAAGCTTCAGCAAACAGCTTACAGAATGAGACCACATCTGGATTGCTGGAATTTCCATAAAAGTCATGCAGGACTACAGAACAGGTTTTATGAATAAAATGAAAGAACACTTATTTTTGTTAGGGCTGGATGGGAAATTTGGGGGATATTAGATATATAGTCTGAAAATTTATGTCTCACAAGACAAACTGCTGTCATATCCAAACCTTGAAAGCTATGCTTTTTCATAACACTTACGGAACAGCCAGCAGAGCCTGGAGTCCCCAGCGGACAAAGAGGTATGGTTGACAGCGAAAAAGGTGCCTGAAGCTTATGCCAACTCAAATTTTTGTCTGGATGTAGGTGCACCTTTTGGACCTTCAGAAAGGGTCTCATGATATTCTGTAATTCTGCAGAGTGGCTCCTGTAAAGAATGTGGTCCACAAGTCCTCTCTGACATGCTGTTTGTGCCACTAGCTGGGAGATAAGTGTTGGAGGCACTGCAAACACTAGGTTCTACAGGCTATAGCCCAGGGTGGGTTCCCATAAAGGATACAACATTTTGGGTACAACAGAGATTTCCTTTTTACTACGTTTCCAGAGAATGAAATACCCCCAGGCACAATTTCTGCTACAGGTAAAAATAAAATCAAGCAACACTGCCTACCCCAGCCCATAAGGGCGGACAAGTAAAAGGTTATAAGGGAAGGTGAAACTCAGGAGGCTCCTCAGGCCACTGTAGATACTTGTCCTCTAGCCAACAAGCATCAGCTGGCTGCTTCCCTGTCCAGCTTCCAATCCCATCTCCAAGTTCCGGCTGTCCCTCTTCACAGCCAGCTTCTAAACTGCTGCCGCGCAATGTATAGCTCCTTCCCTGAACCTGGTGACGGTCCCCTCTGACCTCGGGTTCTATTTTTCTTTCCTATGCTATGGGGGACAATGGAGCCCTCTACTGGCTGGGTGTTGAACTGGGTAGGTGACCATTCCCAATAATGAGTTAGCAGGTTCAGTACAGCAGTATAGCATGACCCATTTTAGCAAATCCATACATTCAAAACGTATAGCATTTCTCATTACACAGTGATAGGCATCAGAGCTGGACAAAATGTTCTCAGTAAATTGTAAATTCCCCCTCCACACACACCCACACACACCAGTTTTTTAGGACACTGAAAATTCCTGAGTTCAGGTCAGATTCAGCACATAGTTTCGGCAAAAAACAAACAACCAACCTCCCCCCCCCCCCAAAAAAAAACCCTTCAGAAACATTAGAATGTCAATTCAGAACAAATGTTTTGATCGATTCAAATTATTTTTTTTCCAGTTTTTCATATTGTCATGGAGAAAAATAATTTTCCTTTTGAAACTAACCAAGCTTTTTTTTTTTTGCAGGGGGGCAGGGTTTTCAGAACACATCTTACAGGTTTGGGGTTTTAGGGTCGGAGATAAATAGGAAGCATATTAGCTGCATACAGGAATTGTGTTTGGAACTTTGCCATCATGCTAATATTACAATTATCAGGATTCTCTCTCATTACACTACATATGGGTCCATAGCTAAAGTAATTAGAAAGAGAGATCACTTATGGCAAAGCTTCTAGTGTGACCTACATAGTCAAAAATAAGCTTTATCAACAGTACAATGCATTAACCAATTAAAAAATGTCTTGACTAGACCTGGGATGAAATTTTTTGGCCAATTTCTTTTTTTGAAATTAAAAAAGAAAAAAACAAATTTGGCAACAACTTCATGTGTTTCACTGAATTCCTTGAGTCAAAAATTCTCCACCTCCCACCAAAAAATTGAAAGTCTAAGCATGTCATTTTCAAAATGAAATATGAAAATGTTTTGGGTTAAAATGAATGTAGAATATTCCTTCAAATTCAATATAAAAATATTCACAATTGAAACACTTTAATTTGGGCCAAACAAAATGTTTTATTTTACCCAAAACTATTTTTTTAAACTTTTCGATTTACTAAAACATGCCTTTCATTCGACCCAAAATGATAATTTTTTTCCACAGTTGGCAACAAACTAAAAAATACCCATAATTCACACAGCTCTACTCACTGATTATATTTTTATGTAATTAAGGCTATCCTGATCCATCCATCCAATGGATTTCCACACCCAGGGAAACAACATCCCCAAAATCTTTAACCTTAGAAGGTGATCCTGCATTTCTTTTCCTGTATATACCTTTCACCGAAATCAATGGGAGTTGTGTTTGATGACACTGCAGAATTTGATTAAGATAGTTTATGGACCACGCTTTTCCTTAGAAATGAAAAGATTCCTGCACATCTCTGCATGCAATGGGTGTTTTTAACTGTATTGGATGCTTGATCTAAACTTGTTCAATAAACAAACTTCAAGCTTTCAGTTTCTGTGAAAACTGTCTTTCTGCTTCATCTCTTCTTTTATTAACCCTGGCTTTACCATGCAAATTACACAATTTTTTTTGCACTTCTGGAGCTAGCAAATTACATTTAGATTTGAGTTCAGTTAGAAGCTTTCCCGCATGATTGAGCCTGTTTATATTTTCTTCCCATCTGATCAAACCGTTCAGATTTCAGAACAGTCTTTCACTCAGTGGTATGAGAAACAACTTGCCCTTGCCCAAGAGAGCTTTCAAAGTAGTCCAAAATACCGAGAAAGAGAAGGTGAGAGCCTCAGAGAACAGACTGCTGCTTACAAAAACAGTTACACTTCTTCATTCAAAGGTGACCTGTGAAGGAAAACAAAATTGAGCTATGCTTTCTTTGCTTCTTTATTATACATCATAAAGCCCCTAAGGGTTTTGTTTGTTTGCTTTTTCTGTTTACTGCTTGACTTTACATTAGCTGTTCAGTCCTTTCGTCGCAGTTTTTTCCTAGGAAGTCTCAAAAATGGTAGAATTATTAGGGTTAAGTCAGCAGAAATAAAAAGCCAATGAAACCTGATTAACTGAAAAAGACAGTGATTTTTAGTCAGACTATTTTTTATTTGTTTTTTGGCCTTAAACCAGACCCAATGGTAAAACTCAAACACCCGAGAAACTCTCGGGAGAAAAGATAGCTTTGATAAATATTCAGCACCCCATTCTTTCTACTAAGAGCAAAAAAGATCTTGCTAGGTGCTGTAAAAGCATATATGGCCAGTGAGGCTCTGATTCATAATTGGAGTCCCCAGACACAATTCAAATAAATAATAAATTGAGATGAAACCTTCAGTGAGTTTTCCAGCAACATCAGGAAATACCATATTTAATATTCCTGACATTTATAAGTATGGGGCTGCTAAAAAAAACAACTCCCAAGAAGGAGGACACCCTCAGCTCCCATTTTTTTAAACTAGGAGTGGCAGATGCTCAACAGTGGATGATATATGGTCTCATTTTAGTGTGCATGTTGCCCAAATGAACACTTCATAATGCACGGTTTGTGTTACATCAAGTTTGAATTGGATTTTAAAGCTGATTGAGCTGTTGAAATGCACTCTATAAAGAGATACCTAAAGAAAGGAGTAGCAAGAATCTTCCATTTCTGTTAGAAGGGATATTACCATTGTTGGTGGAATGAATCCAGCCAATTTAATCATCTACTGTAGCTGAATCTTTTCTTCTCTCTTCCCCATCCCTATACCTCTCTTCTTGCTTTTTGTCATGCTTCTAATTCCTCTATTTCCTTGTTCCTATTTCAGCTTTTGCCAGTGGTCTTCTCCTCCCTCTAACCTAGTATTTGCATTTAAATTGATAAAATATTTTAAAAGACCTAAAACCATCAAGTTATGCACCTAGCTAACCCACACAGCCACATCATCTTACTACTGCTACCTTAGCCTCCCTTCCTCTTTCCTTGTATTGTTTATTGCAACCATTTATTGCACCTTGTCTAAAAATTAGATTGTAAATTCTTTGGGGCAAGGATCATGTATTCCTAGGTGATTGTTCCTTATCCTCTACAATGGGGTCCCAACACCAATTATGACCCTTGGGCACTACTGCCACATTATAAATAACAGCCTAATTTATTATATATATCGTCATATAGGATAGTGAAGAAGGGCAACCAAATCCCATGTTTGGGACCTTAAATCAACCATTAGGAAGAAAAATGTCATTTTTATGCATGCTAGTTTGCATGCTCCAATGTGAATTTGAGTTGTCTATTTTAAACTTGAGGCCTGTATTATTGATATCATCTACATATTCACCTGGGATCTCTTTCGTCAAGGCAATAGCAACCCAAAGGGGAGAGGAAGGGAAGCATTCTTCCAAATGTCATGACACTTAAAGGCTGTAAACTTTGGGAGAACTAGGATTGCTAATGCACTTTCGTATCTACTTCAAAAGTGTAGCTAAAGTAGAGTTCTGTCTTAAATGGTTATTCTGGCTTAAGTTTTTCTTTCTCGGCATCAGCAAAGATTTAGATTTATAAAGTCTTTAGTCATTCCTGAAAACTAGCCCACAAACAAATGTAGATCTGAACATTTAGCATTTATTCCAATAAAGGTATTGGCTAAATATTTTGGTAGATGTTAAGATGGTTTCCAATTTCAAAGACAAGCAACTACATGACATTCACTTATTAGTTTGTCTAGGACAATCCTAGATTTTAGTAGCAAAATATGGTTCAATTAAAAAAAATTACCACTTTGACCATAACACCAACCTACATAAAAAACTAAGGACATGACTAAAGGAAGACACTCCACTGCCCATGTTTTTTCCTTTGGTGAGAGGATACACAGTCACATGGTTTAATGCATTACTGGAAGGGATTCAGATATTATGGAGATTAGTACAGTTTTTAAAAACCAATATAGAATACAGCTTAGCCGTTTAGTCTACATCTCCACTACCATCACTGTGATACTGGCAGAACAGATGCCAGGTCATGCCGGCAGACCAGATGCCAGGTCATGCCAAGGCCCCTAGGCCTGACTGACAATGACAAATGCATAGCTGGAAACCAGCCTGGTTTATCTGTGTGTTAGTATTGTTAAAATAGATGTTAAGTTTATAAGAATGTGTTTAGTGTTTAATCTTTATGCAATGTCTGTAAGATGCTGCATGTATTGATCTCACCTATAACATCTGACTCTCATGTTATAAGGTTATAGTAAGTAGTTTGCATTGTAATCCTCTGTAATTGTGTAAGTCATCATACTGCAATGTAGAAATGCTGGTGTCCAACAGAAGGTGTTAGACCAGCCCACCAAGAAGGCCCATTGAAACCAAAATGAGCCATTGTGAAACCTCAAAGAACAAAGACTTTGTTGATTGCTCCTCACCTCATGAAGAGGAAAATTGCAGGTGAACTTGTCCCATCATCTTGAACTCTGAATGAAAGGAATTAAAATCCCTGACAGGAAAGAACTGTATCTCTACACTGCTTCAACTCTGAGGGACCAAGATTTCTAAGTATAAACAGGGATCTCTAGCTATTTAGTCTGGGTTAGCTCAAGAGGACTTATAGAGCTTGCATATTATAGCAGTTTTTATTACCTTTTGGAATACAAGACTGTAACTCATTTGTGCATGTGTGTTTACCTGCTTTAACCTTGTGAACAACTCATTTGTTAGTTAATAAATCTTTAGTTAATTATCGGATTGGCTATAAGTACAGTCTTTGATATAGGATTTGAAGTGCAATTCACCTGGGGCAACTGACTGGTCCTTTGGGACTAGGAGTAACCTAACTATTGCTGTGATTTTTGGGATAGAAGACCATCAATCGCAAAGGCAAGCTTCCCTGGATGGCAAGACAGACCGGGGAACCCAAGAGGAGTGTTTGTGACTCCAGGTTACGGCTGTGATAGTGCTTGAAGAGTGCACACTCAGTACTTGTCTGGTGAAATCTAAGTATAGAACTCACATCCAGTTTGGGGTTTGCATCCTGCGTCTTCATTCTGCTCTGAGGTTTGTACTCACACAGAGAATGGCACAACCCGAATCCTCCCCTTCACCCCCTGCTCCCAGCACTGTATCCCAGGAATATACCATCTTGAATTGCTCAAGAAGAGCAGGCAAACTCTCTGGTAAATATAAACAGTAAAAGTAGTTTATTGTCTACAAAAGATAGATTTTAAGTGATTATAAATGATAGACAAAAGTCAGAGTTAGTTATCAAAATCAAATCAAATCAAATCAAAGGATGCAGTCTAAACTCTCAGCCCTATTAGTCTGGGCAACATCTAGATTAAGCAGTTTTTCTCACTTTATTGGATATTGCAGTTCATAGTACACAAATTTCACCCTTGAAGCCTGAGCAAGTCTCCTCCTCCTCATAACCGTTCCCCTGATACCTCACATGTCCTGCTTTATATGCAATATCACTATTATACATAAAATGAGGAATATAGGGGTTATGGGTTACTCCCCCAAGATACAGAATGTCACACAGCTTTCAGCAGAAGCAGGAGTACCAGAACTCTCTCCAGAAGTCTGTTCCTGGGCAAGGGCTGGCCTGAGAGCTCAGGTAAGCATTAGGATCTCTGAACTGGTCCTCCCATCTACAGTTTTTATACAGAGAGATTGTGCGATTGTTTCAGATGCTGGATTGCCTTAAGGCCTCCCAACACCCCAAGATCAGTATACAGAGGGGACCATTTGTATTTGCTCTCAGCCTTACATCCAGGGTGGAGGATCAGCCAGTTTTGTGGCACCACACCTTCTGTGGGTCCTTGAGGGGTCACTAGGTGAAAGACGGAGTGTGTCGTCCCTCACTGTCCTGGCACGGAATCTGCAGAAGAGTTAACACAAGCTAAAGCGTCATTAACTTACCTGCTGATACTCTTCCGTGTCATTGAATGAGGCTGGGACAGCTATGTACTACAGCAGTTTCTCAGTAATTTTGCAAGTGCTGGGACGGAGCTCCTGCTAACTCTATACTGGAGCCAAACCTCACTCCCATGAAAAAACCTAGGGAAACTCTATGATGCAAGTCTGAGTTTCTCGCCCTCCTGGCTTTTGTGCTTTTCTACAACTGGGACAGTCTGGTATTTAAATACCTCTGTTTTATCCTGTTCCTGACAAATGGCTGGTGCCCCCACTCCCCACAACAATATTAGTCTTGCATTCCAGCTTCAAAGACCATTTACTGTGCAATATCTGTATTTGGATCTCAAATATTTTTAAAGCATTATTAATAAGACTGGACTGAAATCTAGCTTCCTTTAACGTAACAAAATCCAGTGTAGTCATATCACTTTGCTACCAAGGTTTAAAACTTGAACGTTTTCTCCTCTAAATAAAACCAATGACAATCTGTAAATAACCAAAACATAAGAGACATTTTCCTGGAATAATTTACAATGTATTCAGTGGATTTAAAAAAAAAAGAAAAAGAAAAATTAGCCCTTGGGTAAAGCTTAAAATACTGTAGGTGTGAAAAAACTAGCAGGCAAAACACAGGGAAGCTATTTATCCAAACTTAAATTGCTTTGAAATACAAGTGTTAATGGAATCAGGAAAGAAAAAGGAGAGTGAAACAATTTTGTATACTTAAAACTGTTCAACCCAAACTAAAGCTAATCTAAAAGTACATGAACAGTAAACACAGTTTAGAGTGTTCTAAACAATTAGCTACAGTTACGAGTAAGTTTCAAGGGAAAGAAAGGTTATAATAAGAGCATTTCCTTCCCAGAGCGTCTATGGTTGTGCCTAACTCTTAAGTTTCAACAAAGTTGAAACGATAGCAATAAGTACACTACCTTTATGGTGCCAGATTTCTAAAAAGCTCCAGACTAGTTCACTTTTGAAGCAAGGCTCAGTCAGTCAAAGATTCCAAAGATTAAACAAGCAAAAGAACCTGCACTCTAAGAACCAAACAGTATAGTAGGAAGCAAGATAGTGTAACAGGTCCCAACTTGGCATTCAGTGGTGGTACAGAAATAGTTGATATTCTGTGAGGATTATAATCAGCCTTAATGTTAATGGGTGCAAAACCTCATTGTCCCAGGCAGCTTGGGATAGTGTGAACTTAAAATAAAATCAGGAGATTCCTGTTTTCTTACCCTATTAGTTGCTTTACCTGCTCTCTCTCCTTCCATCTCCTGAATGCCAAACTGTCAACTACACCTGTGTGCACTAAGGGCCAAGTACATAGGTTTAAATTATATCTCACTTGTTTTGCATACCAACTGAAGGCCAACTTTGATCCAAGTAATGCTGGTTTACTGCTTGAATCCATTTTCTGACTAGCACGTACCTGCATAATTTACACTGCTCCTTCCATCTCTGCTGAATTTGGCCTAAAGACTTCCCTAAGAATTGCACCCGCTCTAGGTTGACCTGCTGACTACTGTACAATTCAGCTTTCAAAATTAACAAGGCCCAACCCAAATTTTATATGGAAATTTGAATGGAGACCTTTCTAGTGAAGATTTTTCCATCATAACAGCTCTAGAAAGGTTCCTTATCTGAGATGCAAATTTCAATGACCTGAGTCAATAAGGGTGGGGTTTTATTGTACCTAAATTAATACTATCATTAGAGCTGGTAGGAAACTGTTTCCAACCTGTGGAAATCTGAGATTTCAGAAGATTCTTATCCCTGTTCAGGGTAAAATTAAATCCTTTCAAAAGTTTTCACTAGAAAAGAGAGATGCACACTCCCCATCCCAAAACAGCCAATAGTCCTGTGGTTAGAGCATTCACCTTACCGAGGATGTGGGAGATACATTTTGAAGTCCCTGCTCTGAATCAGCCATCAGCCACATCATGAGAATTCCCTTCCTCCTGGCTAATCTGAGACGTCTCTCCTTCTGACTTGAACTTTCATTTTGATCCTGAGAAACCTTCCTAAAAATTTTTTTGTCAGAACATATACAGTATGCTTCCATGAAAATTTTTGGTTTCAGTGAATCAGCATTTTCTGACCATCACCAGGTTCTGGGGCTCCATTGTTCTCTGCGCTGTGCATTCAGAACATAACAATCTATCCCTGTCACGTACACTGTGTGCACTGTAAAAGTTACAGGGCTGCTACTAACAGGTCAGTCTTCTGTACCAGATTTGGAGTGGCTACAGAGCTTCTGTCATGAATGTGTCCTTTTCAAGATACTCTAAGGCACTGCCCAGCATAGCCATTACTAGCTCAGGTAAGGTATGTTTCCTATGGTAGCATTCCATCACAGTCCCTGCTCCAAAGAGCTTACAACCTACAATCCTCAGACAAGGAGTTTCACTTTTTGACATTTTCTCAGCCGATTGCATCATACTTTGCTATTTAGTGCTTATCCAGATTCTGTTGTGTGCAGACTCATCAAAGTCCAGAGGGACTGTGGACATGTGAGGGGCAACAGGAGAAAAAACCCTCATCTTTATTAAAAAATAATGAAAAACAATCCTTTGATTATAACTTTTCCCATACAGGGATGCTTTCCCCCTAAAGTGCATGATACAAATTGAATACCTCAGTCCCCGCAAATAGGGTGTTATTTTTTAAAAAAAATAAGATAATTTGTAAGAGACTCTTGTTCAGTCATTTATAAATTGTCACCTTTGTAAATCAAGAAATAACCTTGTTTAAAAAACTACCTACATTGTTGTTCTGTTGTCACCCGGCTGGTAATTGAAAATGTGTTTCTGCCAGTTCTGTCTAAGACAAAATGTAATTCTTTCCAAGATCTTGATCTTAAATTGGCAAAAAATAAGTCAGTGATAAAGAAGCAAGAAGTTCCTACTTGTTCTTCATATTGGTGATATTGCAACTGCCCCTTCTTGTAATCTAAGACATTATTCCTACTGACTTGTGGAAGGCAGCACCACAGTACTATTTTTCCATAGGCCTGCTCTACAGAATTGGTACTGAGGAATCTCCCCTTCATACTGAAATGAGAAATTACATTAACAAATTGACAGAGTCAAATCTTGAAGTCCACGCTCAGTTTTTAACACTGTCATTACTCCTATTAATTCCAATAAGGTTTTTGCCTAAGTAAGTCCGAGTAAGAACTGAACAGGATTCAGCTTATTGTGTGTATTGCTTTATATGAAAGATTACAAACACAATCTCACTTTCTCTCCCAAAAGTACTGATATTCAGCCTGTGGCTTTGTAGTCTTACCAGAGGAATCTGACTGGTCCCCTTCACTCTGTCTGGGTGTCTTACACAGCACGTAGAAAAAGTCAAGAACACTCCGTGGACAGTCTGAAGGATTGTATCAGCCAGTGCAAGGGGTGCTGAGCCAACAGACCTGTGATACGGGTTCCATAGAATTCCATTCCAATCCTTTCAGTGGGAAGAAAGTGTGTCTCTTGGGACACACACACACACACACACACACCCACTGCCAGTAAGAGTTGAGCCCTGTGTAACATAGCGGGCAGGAGTGGAACATAGCAATTCCCATACAGGATCAGGTCAGTGGTCCATCTAGTCTAGTATCCTGTTCTTGACAGGACAGTGGCTGGTACCTAAGGCCAGCTCTAGCTTTCTCGCCGCCCCAAGCACAACAAGCGTAACTGCCAAGAAAAGGGTGGCCAGAATGTGGTGCCCCTTAAAATGTGCCACCTCAAGCACGTGCTTCCTCTGCTAGTGCCTGGAGCTGGCCCTGCAAGTATCAGGTGCTTCAGGGAAAGGTACAAGAGTCCTTACAGTGGACAATTATGGAATAACCTATCCATAAGGGAAGTTTCTTCCTAGTCCTCTTGCCCCCAATCAGTTTATGCCCTGAAACAAACACGCATACATCCCTTCTACAAATATATTTTTACTCTTTCTCTAGAATAACTTTGAACATGCATATCCATATAAACGTCATTCCTTTTGAATCCAGCTAAGTGCTTGATAAGATCCGAGCTCATAGGTCAGTCAGTCACAGTAAAAGAAGTAAAGTCACTGTTCAGATGTATCAATACAGGCCTCAACTGAGATTCCACAATTCAATAGTCCTAAGGGGCTATTTTTACTGAACAGTTCCCCAGTGACCTGGGATATTCTTCTACAGTAGCTATTATCCGTCTTGGCACTGTGTTTTAAGAGGATTCTGTGAAAGCCCTGGCTGAAGAAGTGTTTATTGCCATGACCATTACCTTTCCCCTTTTAATTTTTTTCACTTGACTTTAATCTTAGCTGGAGTTTATTCTAGATTAATAGCCTATGACAGAGTTACCCAGAGGAGTCCATTTAAGTTTCTTGAGAGACTTTAGCATTACAGACTCAGATCTGTTCTTTATCCACAGCATCTGCAATGCAGGCAACAGCATAAAAGCTTCTCCATAGCCCTGACATTGTCTCTCACTTACATACCTGGAACGACTATCTCCAAGGTCAAGAGGGTACTTAGTTCACCGACTATCATCCATTTAAAACTGGCCTTCTCTCTGCTGAGACTACAAAGAAGCCAACTAAATGTGAAGGTGGAATTTTGATTTGGATACCTGTCTATTAGGACCTAGACTGGACCCACTAGCTCATGTCAGATAGGCCACTGAAAAGCAATCAGATGGCAGTGATTTTCAATCACTACTGAATGGGGGTTGGATTCGAACCAGTGACCTAGAGGTGAAATGTTCCACATCCTATTACTAATCCTTTAAATTATTCTTTTCCCCACAGCTGGGACTTCCCAGACATACAAAAATGGGAAGTGTGTGAAGAATTACAATGGAAAGGCTGAGACAGTAGTTCATAAAGAACTAACAAGACTCCATGCCTAATATGCCTAGACAGTATTGTTATGGTGCAGTGATAGCAAGTCAGCATTATTGATCTTACCAAAAGGCTTCTCCAGAAGTGACTCCATACAAAATATACCCAGTTTCTGAGTCAATACAACTACTTTAGAATATACACAATTTATTTCTTTTTGTGTGAGGTGTCAGCTTACTAGAATCACTGTTCTGGAAAACAGAAGAACCAGAAAACCCCCAAAATAGAATTTATTAAAGTGTATGCTTTCCCGCATTCCTTCTCCAAACACTCATATTAATTGCAGGGATTTTCCTCTAAAAAAGAAGTTTCCAGAGGGAAAAAATAATCTGTGGGATGAGACCAAATGTGAAAAAAAGTTTTGGCTCCCATGGGGTATTTCACAGGGAAATAAAGAAACAAAGTGGAAAATGAAGTTCCAGCATAAACTTAATTATAACAGTCACTACTAGAGTTGTGTGAATAATGGATTTTTTAGTTTGCTGGCAATTAAAAAAAATGAAAAAAAAAATCATTTTGGCTCAAAGTGTTTCATTTCTGAATTTTTTTAAAAAAATAAATATGAAGGAATTTTCTAAATTAAGAGTAATTCTGATCAAATTATTGAAATGAACGTGTCAAAATACAACATTTTGGCTTTTAGAGAGTTGCCCTACCCCTCGCACCCTACATGAACAAGTCAGCAAAGCGGACACAAATTCACAAAATGTTCAGTGTTGCCAAGTCTGCATTTTTCACCGAAAGCGAATTTCAGCTGAAGATTTCCAACGATCTCTAAAAATACCTGGAGTTCACTTTAACAAAAGCAGTGCACTTTCCCACTTAGGCAGTTGTGTGCCCTTAGCTTTAGAGCTTTATCTTCCTCATTGGAGAGGACTGTAAATATTAAATCAGATCCAAGAAAAAAACCCACTTAGAAAGGCTCTTTAGTGACTCTCACCATTCTCACTCTTCCCTCTTCTCTTTCTATCTGTCCTTCTGTTTCTAAAACACACTTAAGCAGGCTTCTTTTGGGACTCCTTCCTTTTGACCTTAAAGTCTCAGTTCATGCAAGATAGACACAAAAAGTCACCCCCAGAACGAGATCATGACAGAGTGATCCCATGTCAAACAGAAGTCAACGGCCCTGTGTTTGTCCAAGCTTGAAATCGTCTGAATCTCCTAGGGGCTTAGTGGTATAAACTTTAAGCAGATTTGGTTTTTATGCTTATCTAAAGGCCAAGCAGAACTTTTATTTAGTGCTGCTTTTTATCACAGGCCTGATGAACACATGGCAGGGAGATGAAAAACTCACAGGGGCATGTTCTCCACAGGTTATATCTGTAGCCAATAGCTCACTGCAGCATACCTTCAGAGACAGACAGACATTGTACCCTGAAGAAAGAAAATGCTCCACTTTGAGAATCTGCAACAGTCAACAACGCAAGAGGGAGGCCGGCAGAGAAGTGAAGATGGGTAGCATACCCTTGAGAGTCACTAGAGTGCTTGCCTTTTGGCATCACTTCTTAGGCTTCACTGCCAGTATGAAAGTGCCCAGACAACTGCCATTTACAGAGGTGCATGAAAGGCTTCTGCTTCAGAGTTGTAAAACTTAAGGGGTAGAAAGGGAGTAGAGTTCAGTTTCCAAGGATCTACTTGCCTGCTCTGTGTAAGAGTGACTGAATCTGGTCCTAAAAACAAGCCTTCCCATTTTCATTTACCTGAACCTGGTGCCAAATTGCTAATCTGCTGCAGAAGCGAAGAGGCCTGTTACAGAGTTGTGACCCAGCTAACGCTTTGGTATATTGAGCCTTGGCATGCTAAGTTAAGGGGCACCAGTTAAGTTAGGGGCACCAGTCCCCGTGGTAATAGTTAGCTTGCATGACAACCTGCAGTAATTTAAGGATAGTAGGAACGGTTGAAGTATAAGGGTGTCACTGTATTTGTGAGCTTTGTAATAACTGGAGATATTCCCTTGAAGGATATTTTGCTAATGAGATCTGAAAAGAGATGGCTAGTCAATAAAGAAGAGAAGTAAAGGAAGGCTGTTCCACCCTGAAGGAGGAGAAGGATTGTCACCAATTGCAACCAGATGGGCCACTTACTACATTTATTCAGTGTGTGATTTCATATTAGGAAGTGACATCAAAAAGTACATGAGATTTTACTGTACCATTTAAAGTATCAATTTAAGAGGCAATGTGAAGATATAAAGGGGGTGGGGGAAGAGTTGAAGAAGTGGAACAAAGAATGTTACGCATCACAATATCCTGAATACAAGAGAGTTGCTTTGAACTATGTGACAGTGAAGCCTAATGGGTTGCACAAAGGATTAGACACTACAGAAATCCCTGAGTTCTAATCCCAGCTCTGACAAATTTAGCATGACAGATCTTGGGCAAAACCTTTCTCCTTTGCAAATTTCAATTTCATCATATGTACAGTAGTGACAAAGAGTCCTGTGGCACCTTAAAGACTAACTAAAGTTTTAGAGCATAAGCTTTCGTGGGCTATTACCCACTTCGTCGGATGCATGCATTGGAAGTATCCAGGGGCAGGTATAAATAGGTAGGCAAGAACCAGGTGGGAGATAACAGGGTTAGTCCAATGAGGCTGAACCAGCTTGTTATCTCTAATCAGGGAGGGTGAGATGTTCCTCGAGCAGCTGAATTGGAGGTGTGAACAGCGAGAGAAGAGAAGCTGCTTTTGTAGTTAGCTAGCCACTCGTAATCTTTATTCAATCCTTGATTGATAGTATCAAATTTGCAAATGAATTGCAGCTCTGCAGTCTCTCTTTGTAGTCTGGACTTGAAGTTTTTTTGCTGCAAAATGCTGACCTTTAAATCTTTTATAGTGTGTCTAGCGAGGTTGAAGTGCTCTCCTACAGGTTTTTGTATATTGCCGTTCCTGATGTCTGATTTGTGTCCATTTATTCGGGAAAATAAAAAATGTACAGTAGAATCAGTTCTGATAGCAAATAATAATGGGATATTGTTATTTATTAAGGGACATTGGCAGTATTAGGAGATGCCCACCAAAGATAAATGGTATTACCCACTATTGAGCAGCAGAATGGAGGAGAGAAAGGATGGAGGCGGAATAGGAAAGAAACTGAAGGAAAGCAGTACAGCGCTGATCAGGCCCAACTTGTGACTGGACACAAAGAGGCTCAAATGTGTGAGTGGCCTGAACACAGTTGTATTGTATGGCTGGTTTATTATCATACTAGAAATAACTAAACAGTAAAAATGTTCATAATTCAGAAAAGCAGGTGGTGGTGGTGTGGAGAAGAGAAGGCAAGAAGGAAGGCAATAGATTGGGATAAAGTAGAATGGATTTTGGCAATCCTTGGATTTCAGTGCCTGACTAGAAAGGAAAGAAAGCGGCACCTAGTTTGACAGTTGTAGCACTATGCTCAACTCTGATGTAACTCAGTTGATTTAAGTGTGTGCAACTCTACTTACACCCCAGCCAAATTTAGTCCCATGTGGGATGTGCAGATTAAAGCTCCTCCTTAGTCAACCTAGTGACTTTAAACTTCCTATGTGAATCCGTTCAATTTTTAAAAAGATACAGCCTATTTAATTCACATCACATTTTCTCTATGAGGGAGGGTTGTTTGGCCAGAGCGTTGGTCCATCTTGGACATTATCAACCTTCCCTCCTGGTACATAGAGCAAATGATTATATATGCAGAAGATTGCTGATTAAAGCATACGTTCAGAAGATGTTACGCAGCGTGTGCTTGCCATTGACAGCTTTAATTTTCATGTCTGTATGTTCTGAAATAACCAATGTACAGGTATATGAAGAGGAACTAATGCATGTTTGTTTCCAGCTAGTGCACTGTAGCTAAATTAATACAGATCAACAAAATCAGTCCATGCGAATCTTGAATCAACACACTGCAAACAGAATGAAATTAGCAGACGCTGACTTGTGCCAGTTTATGTAAGGCCATACGGGTTTGTGTGCAATGTTTGCCCAGCCTATTTTCCAGCAGGAACCAGTGCCCATTAGAGCAAGAGTGTTGTAAAGTACTGCCTGATATTTTTCAGGCCTGCAGTTTAGACACTGTACATAATCATATCCCTGCTTGCTTCGGGCTCATTGAGCTTGTAGGATGTTTGCCAAGCCCACGAGGCTCACAGAGCTTGAACAGCTTAGGTTCTTAAGCTCCACCTCCCTCACTCCTCCTTCTCTGAACAGGAAAATATTGGAAGGTTCGGAGAGTCTCCCCAGATTGACGTCGCTGTCCAATTCCTGCCTAATGAGCTGCTTAACAACTGTTACCAAAAATTAATGAGTCCAGTCACAGTTGTAATTACCATATTGCAGATCACTATTGTATTAGATTACCATGGACTTCTATTTAGGAATATTTACACCATGACGACTGTTTAAACTGGGTAGCAGTGTTTCAGCAGATTGCACTGCCTCATACTCCATATTTATTTGGGTGGGTGGGACTCTCTTGGGGTACGTCTACACCACAATTAGACACCCCTGGCTGGCCTGGGGGCCAGCTGACTCAGGTTCCTGGGGCTCAGGCTAAGAGACTATTTAACTGTGGTGCAGACATTGGGGCTCAGGTTGCAACCTGAGCTCTGGGGCTCTCCGACCTTCCAAGGTCCTAGAGCCTGGGCTCCACCCGAGGCCAAACATCTACACCAGAATTAAATAGCCCCTTACCACAGGCCCCACATCACAGGCCCCACTCAGCTGGCACAGGCCAGCCCCGGGATTTTAATTGCTATGTAGACATAACCTCTGGTTAGGTGATTCTTTTCATTATTTCTTGGGTCTGAGCAAGAGAGGCTCTTACGATAAGAGTATCCACCTATATGAATATACTGAACAAATTCACCTGGCACTACCCTTCATTGACATCGGTTATGTCAGAGGGGAGTTAGGCTCAGTATGAATCATAATGCATGTTTGTTTTTAAGCAGATAAATTAAAAGAAGGGTCTCATGACTAAGGCACTGATCTGGGACTCAGGAGTTCTGGCATCCTGATTACAACAGACTTCCTGTAACACCTTGGCAAGTCCTTTCATCTGTGTGCCTCAGTTTCTGCATATGTAAAATGGGAATAATGCCCCCTCGCCCCGCCCATCTCATGTAGCTTGACTATAAGCTACATTTACATATGCATTTTTGTAGCATCTATCATAATGGGACACTGACCTCAGTTGGGGCTTCTAGGAGCTACTGTGATAAATCTTATTATTTTATTAGCTCCTGCAGATCTCAAATTACTTACACACATATACACACAATAACAAGGACTTCTGGCAAGATGTTTCCTTTGAAGTGATTTGTAAAGACAAACCAAATTTCAATGGTTATAGAGTTTGCAAGTATAATTTTTTTTTCAGATTTTGACACTCCTGTAGTGCATTTAGTAAGTCGTTCAGCATAACCATGTAAATGGATAACTCCATTTAGTTCCTGTCTTTTAAAAAGAAAAGTGAGATGTCTAAAGTACAAATGGATCCTAACCATGGGCCATTTTAGGAAATGTAACTTCCTGAATTGGGGCCAAGATGGTGCTTAGCAAGGAAGAGACAGGAAGCTGTGAAGTTCCCTCTGGTGTTCCCTACACATTCTGGTGGGATTACAGGTTTGCTCTCTCCCCTCTCACCCAGAAGAAAGTGAGGGGTTGAGCCTGCCCTCCCACCTCCAACCAGCAGATCTTCTAGGATACCTGAGGAGATCACAGGATTTGGAGGTAGCCAGGGTCATCTACATATAGTCTCTTTGCTTCCACATAGACTCCTAAGCCCTGCCTGTCCCTCTCCTGTCCCATTTAATTTTTTAGCTGTGGAATGCAGCAGGTAGACAGAGCTGTGGGAAAGAGGTCTATGAGCATTCACAGAGGCCAGCGTGACATGTCAAGAAGCCCACAGTTGTCAGTAGCAGCCTGCTCAGACTGCATTCCCCAACTCCAGGTAGCACAAAGCTAGATTCCCCCTAACAGCTGACTTCTGCCCTTCCAGTTCCATTCATTATATTCCACAGCCTGTGCTGAGAGCTATAACAGTGCACACCAGTATTGTCTGCAAGCTACTATCTGGTTTGGAGTGTTGCAGTAGTCATGTTGGTCCCAGGATATGAGAGAGAGACAGAGACAAGGTGAGCAAGGTAATACCTGTTATTGGACTAATTTCTGTTGTGAGAGAGACGAGCATTCGAGCTACACAGAGTCCCATTTTGTCTCTCTCACCAGCAGAAGTTGGTCCAATAAAGGGTATTACCTCACCCACCTTGTCTAGCTACTATGCATCATTTGTATGCCACCTAACCTACAAAGATAGGGTGACCATATTTCCATTAGTTGAATGAGGGACACCTGGCAAAATTACTTGTATTCAAGCGAGTTCAATGGCAATCAATCAGAACTCTGCAGTACAAACTTTCAAATCAACATCCAGTTGACTTAGCCCTGTTAAAAAGACAGTGAGGGGGAGCACGTAAAGGGCCAATGGGTAGGCAGCAGAGATGACACCTAACCATCCGCCACCTGGCACCTGCCTCCACACACAAGCCACTACAGTACACAGTGCACAGACGAGGGGTGGGGCCCTGCTGGCTGAAAGCCGGCAGGCAGCCGGGGCTGCACTGACAGACCTGCAGGACCAGCAGGCCCTGTGTGCTGCATCTTTGCCCTGACACTAGCCTTGCACACCCACCCCCATTGTCGGCCATTAGACCCTGCCCCCTCCACTCACCCTTGGTGGTTGGGTGGCTGGCTAGCAGGGATCTGGCCAGCAGCAGGACCCACCAGTACTGATGTGGGGGAGACAGAAAATACAGGACAATTTGCCCATTCTTATGAAAAAGTTGAGACACCTGCAGGAGGGCTTAAATGCAGGACTGTCCCTTTAAAAAACGAGACATCTGGTTACACTATACAAAGAAGGTGTATGCATAAGACTTCAAAGGCAAATGGAAGAGGAGAGAAATATGGGAATATATATCACAGAATCTCACTATGAGAATTTCTGAACTATTTCTCTTTGCTTCCTCCATTTCCTCCTCCAAAGCCAGCCTGTTAGCACAGACAACTGAGGCAAGTCAATAACATCCACTCACACAAACAGGATATACTGAACCAATTCAAGAGTAGGTGGATAGCAGCTGCGGTCTTGCCTCTGAAATAGTCGAGTTGTTGCCTGCGTGCAATGAGTCATCAGGCCCCTCTTATTTACACTTTCATATAAGTGCTGGCAAATACTGATTTATGTTCTGAAATCGGGGAAGTGCAGCGTACGCGAGAGCGAGCGAGACAGACTGAAAACATCTCTTCTGGTCACCCTGAAGAATTTTAAACCACAGAGACCTCAAACAGATTGACCTTTGATTATTTTTTGAATTGAGGACAGATTCCCCCTTTAAAGTCTCAATTATATTGCAGGTTTTTTTGTTTCATGATTTTAGAAGATGTCTTGGCAACTTTAGGCAATGAATCCAAAGCCAGGCTGTTTCATGTGCTGAATTTCCAACTATAAGCCACAGTTTGCAATATTAATGCCACTGATATTTGCAAGTTACTCCATTATACTTACTTTTGAAGAACATTTATGGCATGCAATTTACGGGATCTGACATATGACAGCAACCCTAAAAAAAAAAAAGGGTGGGTCAAATTGGTCTTTTATGTTATCCCATTGAAGGCAATAGAGTTCTTCTGGGAATGAATTTGCTCCCATGGCTTTTTGATGGGGTTTACAAGGGATCTGAGGCTGAAGTTGGGAGAACAGTTCTGTCAAATACTCTCGGGTAGAATTTCATCGGATTTTTTGGAAGACACTTAGTTGTTTGGAAACCCATATTGCTGAAGGGGGAAGGTATTTTGCTGGTCCCTTTGGTTGTGCACCCATAGCATTACTTTCAGGAGCTACCCTGGCCAGAAGATGTATGGCAGGCACTAAAACCTCTCTCCCCAATCAAGCTGCCAAGCACCCCCCATACACAGTGCTGACCAATCAGCAGAATGGGGAGGAACATAACATAAGAATGGCCGTACTGGGTCTGACTAAAGGGCCATCTAGCCCAGTATCCTGTCTTCCGACAGTGCCCAGTGTCAGGTGCCCCAGAGGGCATGAAAAAAAACAGGTAAACTTCAAGTGTTACAGCCCTGGTCGGTCATTCCCAGATTCTGGCAAACAGAGGCTAGAGCCACCATTCCTGCCCATCCTGCCGAATAGCCATTGAAGGACCATGAATTTATCTAGTTCTTTTCTGAACCCTTTTATGGTCTTAGCCTTCACAACATCCTCTGACAAGGAGTTCCACAGGCTGACTGTGAATTGTATGAAGAAATACTTCCTTTTATTGATTTAAAACCTGCTGCCTATTAATTTCATTGGGTGATCCCTGTTTCTTGTGTTAAGGAAGTGTTGTTTACTACTTCTCATTTCTACTTTCTCTACATCAGTCATGATTTTACAGACCTCAGATCATATCTCCTCTTAGCCTTCTCTTTTCCAAGCTGAAGTTCCCAGTCTTATTAATCTCTCCTCATATGGAAGCTGTACCATACCTCTCATCATTTTTGTTGCCCTTTTATGATTTTTTTCCAATTCCAATATATCTTTTTTGAGATGGGATGACCACATCTGCATGCAGTATTCTAGATACGTGTGTACCATGGATTTATATACAGGCAACATGATATTTTCTGTCCTATTTTCTATCCCTTTCTTAATTATTCCCAGCATTCTGTTTGCTTTTTTAACTGCTGCTGCACATTGTGTGGATGTTTTCAAAGAACTATCCACAATGACTCCAAGATCTCTTTCCTGAGTGGTAACAGCTAATTTAGACCTCATCATTTTATATGTATAGTTGGGATTATGCTTTCCAATGTGCATTACTTTGCATTTATCAACATTAAATTTCATCTGCCATTTTGTTGCCCAGTCACCCAGTTTTGAGAGATCCTTTTGTAGCTCTTCGCAGTCTGCCTGGGTCTTAACTATCTTTATTTTTTTAGTATGATCTGCAAATTTTGCCACCTCACTATTTGCTCCTTTTTCCAGATCATCTATGAATATGTTGAATAGGTCCCAGAACAGACCCCTGGAGGACACCAGTTTTCAGAATGTAGAGAGGTAAATAGACCATTTACACCTACCCTTTGTTTCCTATCTTTTAACAAGTTACCAATCCATAAGAGCACCTTCCCTCTTATCCCCTGGCTGGAAAACAAAGGCCAGCTCAATCAGCAAATAAAAAACAGCTGGGTAATCAAAGCTAAGCAAAAAAAAAGTAATTCAGCACTCCAGCACCCTCAGGAAGTTGGTGCCCAAGGCAAACATCCTGCTCCCCTGACCATGAGGGGACCATGATTATTTCCTTTAATTGCCTGGTGTATTAATACCAACTTGGGCCACGCTGAAAAGAGCAGCCTAGGTGCTGCAGTACATTCACAAAGTCATGATTTCCTTTCCCTCAAAACCACTCCTAGGAAATTAGCTTTGGCTGTGAGATACTCAATACTAGGCGGTGCCAGCGTGAAGCAATACTGAAGAGCACTATGCTCTCTCTCTGTCTTAGAAGTATGTATTATAGATTTGGGTGCACATTAGCTATAAGAGTCAATCTAATATGCAAACACTTGTAAACCCCCAGATGTGCAAGCAGGAGCTTTGCCTAATGGAGGCAGTATCAGGACACCAGCGATCACAGGGTAATCGGGCCTTTTGCTGGAAGGAATCAGACTCACCCAAGGTTTTGAATTAGTAGCTCCTAGTAATGGTCAGTAAAGAATAAGCACTATCAGTGGTTCCACTGTAACTCACTGATCAGTGTGTAACCTGTCCCCCATGATACCCAGTGCACAAAGAATGAACATGTTACAGGCCTTCGCTACTGGGTCTGGCTCTTTAACTTCAGCTGTAGAGACTCTTGAGTTTAACTTTGGAGATCCCCTATGTGTGCCAATATGGCTGCCATCATGCAGCTGTATTCAAGAAGTTGGAGTGGCCCAGCAGTGGTGGGAAAACATTGACCTTACAGATGTTTCCAGTGTTCTACATATCTAACACAAGCAAGGGTAGGTTCAATTAAAAAAAATCACTTAAGTTCTCATTAAAAAAGTTTACAGTTACCTGCCTAGTCACTGCATCATTGAGTATAAATAAATCTGGCCTGCAAATCCTTATCCTTAATTTCATTTGTAGGCACCCAATTTGTTTTCACATTTGATATCTTAGGCAAAAAAAAAAGACTGCTGAGCTGTTTTTTTCCCCCAGCAGCGAATGTAACTATAATCTTTGGTATGGTACAACTGTTCTAAATGATGGTTGTTAGATTAAAAATAAAATTTAATATATTTGTGATTAACTTGCACTTCTATAAGAAGTTACATACATAGAAGTGAGCAGGAATGGTTAACAAGCTAAGACAGGCAGTTATATCAACAGCAAAAACAAAACAAATACACCAAAACGCTTAGGTCTCCTTAGTGACACCCACTTCTGACATCAGGTACTTTTAACAAGCAATTGAGTAAGAAGCAGTGTGGTCCCATGGATTAGAACCGGGCTTCTATTCCTGGCTTTGCCACTGCCCTGCTGTGTGACTCATGGAAGAAAAACAGAGGCACAGACACTTACTGACTGTCTGTTTAGACTAAGTTCACTATGTGTTTGTTCAGCACCTAGCATAGTCTAGTCCCATTCCAGGGTGGACTCTCTGTGCCCTACTGGATGACATAAGAGGAATTGAGTGAATAAGTGAGTTTTTGGTTCAGTGGCCAACCAATCAAAAACAAAGTACCAAAAAAACTGAATATTTTGTTTTGCACCAAAATGTAAAATAAAATAAAAAATAATAGTTGGAGATGAACAAAAAAGTGTTTAAAAAACGTGGATACTAAAAGGTTTTGACATCTCCGAAGCTTTTTCTTGCTCACCTATTTGCCAAATTAGATCCAAATTTATGAATAGTTTCAGTGCCCTCCCCAAAAAGCAATTTTTCAGCAAGTTTACTATTTGCCACAACAAAAATTGCCCAGATCAACAAATAGGGTTTCTTTCCATCATATCTTAGTTACATAACACCCACTTTTCCATTAGCAGGCGTGTGTCAGAAATGCACAGACTGCCAAGTCTATATACAAACATTAAAAACTGACCTAAAAATCCTATCTAGTTCTAAATGTAAATGCAGATAAACTAATTAAAGCTTGAAAGACGGGTGGGTGTGAGAGATGACAAGTAGAGGGAAAAAGCTATGCAGTGGAAGGTGGATTGAAGAACAGGAAAGAAAATTGGCTATGTGGGAGGAGGAGAACCAATATGCCCCAACACAGCCTGGAAGTGGTTGCTTACCTCAATTTTTCTACAAAGGTACTACTGTTGAGAATGCCTTAGAAGAGTCACTTGAGAGAAGGGATCAGAAGGAGATCCCATTGGCCAAAAGGCAGGGGATGCATTGTCCTAGGAATGGGGGTTCCACGACCACCACTACCAAGAGAAGGAGAAGGTGGTTGGTGACGCCCTCTGAAGGGGGACAGAGTCATCCATCTGCGGTCCAGACTGGGAATCCCAAGAAGTTTGCTGCTTGCCTGGAGCTAGAATTCAGGTTGTGACTGAGTGTCTTCTGAGACTCAGACCCTCAGATTGGTACCCCTCTCTACTTATCCACATGGGCATCAATGATACTGACAAGAATGACTTTGAGCAAATCCCTGCAGAGTATGCGGCTCTGAAAAGAAGGTTAAAAGAGTTCACAGCACAAGTAGTGTTTTCTTTCATCCTCCCTGTTGAAGGAAAAGGCCCAGGCAGGGACAGTTGAATTGTGGAAGTAAACGTGTGGCTATGCAGGCGGTATTGGCGAGAGGGCTTTGGTTTCTTTGAGAACAAGTTGATGTTCTAGGAAAGACGATTATTGTGCTGAGATGGGCTCTATCAAATACTGGGAAGAGCATTTTTGGACATTGTCCAGATAGCCTGACAAGGAAAGCTTTAAATTAGGTCCTAAGCATAAAAAGGCAAGAACAAAAGTAATAGGGCAGTCTGCAAAATATCTTCAATGCCTGTATACAAATGCTAGGAGTATGAGAAACAAGAAGGATGAACTGAAAGTTGGGTTATATGAAGAAAATTATGACTTAATTGGCATTACAGAGACATGGTGGGACAACTTCCATGACTAGAGTACAAGCATTGAGAACATAGCTTGTTCTGGAAGGATAGTATGGGGGGAAAAAAAGAGGCGGTGTTGCACTGTATGTCAAGAATGTCTACACTTTGCTCTGAGAGTCACGGGGAGGCGAGCAACAGACCTATTAAGAGTCTCTGGGTGAGAATGACAAGGGGAAAGAACAATAGTGGTGTTATGGTCTATTATAGAACACCAAGCCAGGAAAGGGAAGTGGATGAGTCATTCCTCAAGCAGGTAACAAGATTAGCTAACACACGAACTAGTATAAATAGGAGTTTTTAACTTCCCTTTAATTTGTTGGAAAAATATTACAGCAAAACATGATGTGTCCTGCAAATTCTTAATGTGTGTAAGGGTCAGTTCGTGGGAGTTGTACATGTTCATGGAAAGGCAGCATTTGGCCCTTTCAAGTTTCAAAGCTTCTTGAGCTTTCTTGCAACCTCTCATTCATCTTACAGCCATTCACAGGCAGACTCTACATTTAGGGTTCTCAACTTTATGCTTAGGAGACATTTGCTTTGCAGTTGGCTAGAGAATTTCTCTATTGCTAAAAAGTAGCCTTCCTCTCATATAAAGCACTGCACACTCATCTGAGCATATTTCCATTCAGTAATATCCTGCTTTGAACTTTGGCCCTCTTTAATTCTGTATGCAGGTTTGCAATCCTCAGACAGAAAAGTACATATGTCACTGCCAGGGCTGCCTCGGGGACAGGGATTTAATGGTTCCTGTACAAGGATAAAGTTGTTTATAAATATGGGGGATATACCCTGGGCACACCAATAAGAAGTAACCACACATTATCTCCAGGTGTATCTCTAGGAGATGCAATTCATTTAGTAATGCATGCCCTTTCATGCATCTCTCACACCCTCTGCATCACCTGAAACTGCTATTAAGATGAGCAAGTCACTGAAAGGTTGACTTCCTTCCATTCATATGAACAAAAATGAAGCTGGTAGAAAGGTGTGAAGATTCTGATTAAGTTAATTCATGCTGCAGCATTCCCTCCATATGAATCTGAAGTAAGTTTAGGTGTGGGAGGGCATATTTTGCCCTTATCTAATCCCTGTACAATGAGATCCTAGAGTCGTCAGTGGGGTTGCACAGACAGAATCTGGTGTACTGTGACTGTCATGGGTTTGCTGCAGATCCATTTACAGCCGTTAAACCAATGGAAGTTCACGTAAAACCATTACTACACACAAGGGGCAAAACAAAGAGGTTCCTTTGACTTGGTCTACACTAGCAACTTATGTTTAACTATGTAACTCAGGATTTTCCACATCCCTGAGCAATGTCATTATATTACCTAACTCCCAATGTAGACTGCACTATGTCGATGACAGAGCGTCTCCTGTTGGCATAGCTAGCACCTCTTGGAGAGGTGGATTACCTAAACCCTCCCGTCAGCATAAGTAGTTTATTCACGAAAGTACGACAGCCTTTTAAGTATAGGCAAGCCCTTAGAAAGACATTATCTGCTTCCGCACAATACTAAGGGTTGAGAACACATCCCATTCAAAACTGCACTAGAGAGAGTCAAGACCAGCCGCAACTTTTGTCAAGCTTTTGAAACCCTCCATTTCAATCCACACCCCAGCATGTATTAAATCTCCATGTAGCCTGAGCATCTCCTCAAAGCATCACAGCATAATTTAGTGTAGAGACATAATGCAAGATTTGGGCACAAAGGGGGTATGTTATTATAACCCATGCCTGCGTGGTGTGGTGCTCTGTCCCCCTTTAGTGGCACCCAGCCCATCCAGATTGAGGAGTCTGCTATAGCCTCAGTTATCTCGTGCAATAGAGGCTCATACACTACGCTTCTGAAGTCCTGGGTTCGATGTTTCCAACTAAGGTCTGTTGCCTTTACATTATGACTAAGGAACACTACCAACAATATGATGAAAAACATAGGCGCCTTGCAGCAAATTACTGTACTAAGAGTAAATGGTCATAAGCTAATACACAGAGTTTGGTCTATGATCACAGCTCTGTCACAGACTTCCTGTGTAACCTTGGGCCGGGCACTTAAGAGATTCTGCCTTTCCATCTGCAAAGTGGGGAAACATAATTTACACCAGCAAAACTATTCAGATGAATAGTTTATTCACAAAAGAAAACAAAAAACCCTGCAGTTTTGGGTAAACCAAAATGTGTCAAGTTTATGACAAGAAATTCTACTCCCTACTCACATCAGGAGGGCAGACTCGAACCTGGGTCTTCCATATGTGAACCACAGGGCTATATTGGGGCCTGGCAACACCTGTTTGGTAAACATTTCAAAATTGCCTTTGTTTGTAATTTTAAAAAATGGTTTAAAATACTCAGACTGTTTTGTTCCATGTCGAACATTTTATTCCACAACAACATTTTTGGTGTTTTGTTTTGCTGAGAAAACAAATTGTTTTGCGTCAATCCAAAATGAAGGTTTTGCTTTCAGTTTGGCCCATGAACAAAACAAAAAAACCCCACTCATTTGTACAGCTCTGATTACACCTTCTTACCCCTTTGTCTGGTAAACAATGTTGGTTAGGGTGATCAGACGTCCCGATTTTTAAGGGACAGTCCTGATTTTGGGGTCTTTTTCTTGTACAGGCTCCTATTACCCCCCATCCCCTGTCCCAATTTTTCACATTTGCTGTCTGGTCACCCTAATGTTGGTAAGTGGCTTGGAATTCCTCAGCTGGGCAATGCCAGGGAAGTACAGAGTAAGGTGTTGACACTCCCTACTCCAGAATCTCATGCTTTTGCAAAGAGTCTGATTTAACGGATATTTAAACTAATGTTAAATTTAACTGACAGTGCATTTTACAATGCAAGGCTATGCACAAAACACCCTCTTCCCTCCTCCCCTGCCTGAATCGAACGACTATCATTTAATTAAAAGCCACATGCAATAACTTTCCATCTCTAAATGAATTTCAAAACAGTCCTGGAAACCTGACAGAAAAGGTATGGCCAAGGTTCAGTTCAGTTATGGTATTTGATAATTTTTCAGAGACAAACCAAACCAAGCATCATGAAATTCTATAGAAACAGTTACAAGTTGAAGGCCGGGTATATTTCGTTGCATTCCCCTTTTAAATAGAATACCTTATTTGTGTGTCGCCAACAATGTGCTAGACAGTTTTGCACCTTACTGTATAATTTTACCGTACTGTGAATGCAACAGAAAAGGCAGATTAAACAAACAATGCTATGGAAACTATCTTCAGAAAAGAAAAGCAATGGGTAAGTTACAAAGAAGAGACATAACCTTTCAAATGCACTAAAAAAACTGATCAAGGATGGGAGAAATAACCTTTCGAAATCGTTAGATTCTGTAACCAGATGAACAAATAATTAACTTTAAATATGCAGCCAGGGATTAATGTGGATCGTAGATTTCAAATTAAGAATAACAGTAATTGCAAAGCCGGGAGAGTTGCTTAGTGAAGGCAGACATCTTCTACTGATTTTCACATAAGCCAATCAGATCAAGGCCAACGTGTTCCACTTCTTATAATAGTGGGAAAGAAATAGCAGGATCAGTACTCTGCAACCTAGGCAATGCCTTCCTCCATTCCGGATATGCCCACCCTCTGGGCTTCTGAAACTCGAGTTTTATTATTATTCATAACGTGGTGGTGCCAAGATGTGTCAGGTGCTTTCCAGGCATAGGAAGCCAGAGTCATGGCCATTTTCAGACCTTTATCAGAGTCCTTTGCCTCAAAGGCAAATTTAAAGAGACAGAAATAGAGTCTGATTTGAGATCTCATCATTTTCTGACAGCACAGAGAGGAAAGTGTGCACAAAACAAAGGGAGGCAAATGACTCGGGATTCTCAATACAGAGCGCCTGCATTTCTACCTTCAGGGAAAGGGAAGGAATCAGAAGCGCTCAGCATAGCTTCACACTCTCAACAAACTAACGCTGCTGTAAACACAGCTGAGAACACCATCTGTTGCCAAGCAGAGGGAACCATGGTGACCTTCGGGACAAAAAGAGATGGGAGATAGCCAACTTTGTTCTTCTAAGAAGGGACAGTACATTACAGGGACCACAAACAGTAAGTATAATAGGCCAGGGGAGGCTAAGCCTCCTCTGGTGCAGCCACCACCAACCCGCTGCTGGACGCCTGGGCCATGGAGGCCCTGCCTGCGCTCCTCCTCTTCCCATCCCTGCTCCGTCTCTTCCCCAAGGCCCTCACTGCCTGCTGCTGCCTGGCTGAGTTCCTCCTCTCCTCCACTCCACGCCCCCTCCCTGGAGGGCCCTGCTGCTCACTGCATCCCTCCTTTCCTCCACCCTGCCCCGTGAGGTCAGGAGAAGGAGAAGGGTGAGGGAGAAGAGGGACATGGGGATCGGCAGGCAGTGGAGGGCTCATGGGGGATGAGAAGAGGGGAGGAGGAACATGGCAAGTGGGTGGGGGCAAGCAGGGAGAGGGGTGGAAAACACAGGACAGGGGAAGCTTCACCCATTGCCCATGACCGGGACGTTAGACAAGAGAATCTGTATTACCATGTGGATCCCTTAACAGCAGCAGTTGGAAACAGGAATCTAAATGAAGGGCACCCTGGTAACTTAAATATCTAAAGAGCCATTTTCTGGGTGCTTTTCTGAATTTAACTGTCATAATTCACACAGTGTTCAGTGTTAAGTGATAAGTGTTCAGTTTCTGGATTGGCCAGGTCTACTCTTTTCAGTCAGTTTGGCAGATGCCATTCTTCACTCTGGCTCCGAGAGCAGCAGGGTTGAGATTTTAGTCAGTTCTTAAGAAGAACTTTACAGTAGCTTTTAAATGTCCCTCTCCTTCCCATGCAAACACATGCCACAAGAAACAAAAGAAGGGAGTTGCTTCCTCCTCTCCCTATTTCTTCTGTAGCTTGTCCTGTCACCCAAGCCAGGGGCACCAGACCTGACATGTCTATTACCTTAATGAGCATTGGTGTTACTACTGGGAGAAAAAATACTCTAGCGTCTTCCCCTGACCACAGTGCCCTCATTTCAGAAATATGAGGCATTATGACTGGCTTCCTTACTGCCGCACTACAGCAAGGGACAAGCTCCATATCCTTCATATTTAAGACATATCTGTTTAAAAAGGTTTCTTTGAGCATCCTTTACTTTGTTTACAGTATTTATAGAGTAAGAAACAGAGCAGCAACAGCAATGAAAGAATTTGCGTGTAATTTCTGTAAGGGGAACAACAGAAAGGGCAGGCCCAGGAAGCAAGAGGCCATAGTCAGGACAAGTATTTCCCAACATGCTCATCATGCAGTTGGCCTCAAAGCTTAGCTTCAGGAAAATTCACAGCCCAATAGACCTGAAGCCATTCAAAACAAAAAGGGGAAACTTACACAAGCCAGAGACTGACCAAGCAGAACTGCAGCGAGGAAAAGGCTACCAATTTGTTATTTGTATTTATCAGAACCTTTGCATATGGAAAACATACAGTATTGATGAGTTCTTTCAGAACTGTAAGTGGCATTTTTTCCCCTGCATAGGCATTTAACCTTCAGATAAAAGCAGAAAGCTTTGTACTTGTACTTCTAGAGGTACCGCTGAATCCCCACAGGTATTAGTACCTCTCTGCAGTTATCTTGTTTTATCCTTCAAGGTACCATTTTCCATTGATTCATTATTAGCATGAGAAACTCAGCATTGTATGAGTATTTCTAGACAAGCTTTTACAGATTATATTTTTACACTATAACGGTCAAGAGACTTCTGTGCAATTCTATTTGTTGGCTGCAAATCTAGATCCACACACCATAAATTCACCACATTTAAATTAGTGAGTAGTAAATCTCCTACATATCAGGTCTCTCTTGCTAAGTGGAGCTGTGAAGTCCAACACTGAAATCTTGCATGACATTTGAGAATCAGAATCTAGATATTCAGTTCAAATACTTGTAACTCAAATCTATAAAATGCTCAGATTCTATGTGGATAAATGTGGGTTAAAGATAAATATATAGATGACAGATGTAGCTATTCAGTGCAACATGGTTCCTGAGTATAAAACCCTAGCTTAACTAGTAGTAACAGGAAACAGAGTCAGGCACAACTCAACATTAGATAATCTGGTGGTACCTACTGTCAGCTCTAAAATACTTTAGTAGGAGCCTCTCAGGGTCTGGGGGGAGGAGGCAGAAATCCCATCTCTAAAAACTATGAAAGTAGAAATGAACCTGAGCCCAGCACCCTGACCTATATGAGGTATGAAAATCCTATTTCAAAGTTTCATAGAGATGAGTTCAAATCAAACTAGAGGGTCTTATTAATTTATATTTCAGTAGCATCTAGATGCCCCAATCAGGAATTTGGTCCATTGTGCTAGGCATTGTACATGTGTAACAGAAAGCACAGTCCCTTATGTCTTTCTATAGGTGGGAGTTAAAAGGATAATGTAGGCACTCAACAGCTGCAGATCAGAAAAGGAAGGCTGCCCTGAAAAATGCAGTAGTTGCAGCTGATCAGAACATGGAAAGTTTGGTGCAGTTTCTCTGGAATAACAAAGTAACTACACTTCTCAGACCAGGTCAGAAAGTCCTGTGTCCTATCTATCAACTCCATCTTTTAGTGTGTTGAAAGCAAATGGAATACCTTGCATAGCAAAAACTTCAGTCTTAAGAAGTACAATTAAACTGTTGAATAGAGATATATGTTATTTCAACACTTTCTATGTTTATGTCCCTTCACTTTTCTATGAGGAAGAGGCTAACAGGAACATTTTATGACACTGGTCTCCTTTAAATTTCCCTTTCTTGCATTCCCTCCACCCTCTCATTCCAGCCGCATTTGGGCATGCATAAGCACTAGACAACACCATCTCGCCTGTTAGCATAAAGATTAAATTTTATTTCTGACTGCTACATAACACTGTTTAGGCTTCAGGAGGCGGGAAAAAAGCCTTATATAAATACAGAAAGTATTTTATTTCCCTTCCTAATCGAAATGAGGGGTTGGGAAAAGTACTCTGAGATCTTAGCTGAATTGCGCTAGATATTTGTAGAATTTTTACTTTAACGTGGTGGCACGTAAATCTAGCATGTCAAACTCCCCATATCTTTATGGAATTAACTAAGATCTAGATAGCGGAACAACATGGTGATTTTTGCCAGTTTCACATTTCTGGATGAACCTTTCTTTGATCAAAGATGAAGTGGAATGAAATTATGAAAAGCAGAAAACAGCCTGAAAAGTGACCTAGGAATCTTAATTTTCTCAATCATTGCTGGAACGGAATGCAAGTCTGCAGCAGCAGGGGTCAAATTATAGTACAAATTGTCATGCTATGCCAGATAAATTATTCTGTGCAGCATGGTTATTAAGTGATAGATAAATAAATAACATTGTAGGATTGATTGACAAAATCTAAGTGACCTGGAGCTAAGCAGGCCACCATGGAAATAGCACTACACAGCCACTAAGATTTTAAAAAGTAAAATTAGATTTATCACAGCACAAATGTCTTAAAATAGTCTATGCCTGTGCTGGCTACAAGTTAACTAGCTGCAAAATGCTCTTAAACTTGAAAACCCCAGGGAGCCTGATGTGTGTCACACAGGAACAGGCTAATGATGGAGGAGAAAAACATTCATTTTTAAAATTTACTTCTCTGCTGGGGTGTGATGCTATCCACGGAGAGAAAGTGTGCATGCAACATAATCTTCAGGACCTTGCCAATAGGGTCTTCTACTCCACCCATTTGTTGGAAGGCATCACTTCACTTATATGATGCTTTGAAAGAGCGTGGGCCAACAGGCAGCAGAGGCAACACAGCGTCCCTAAGGCTTGTAACTAACTAGAGTTACCACAGAGGAGCAAACCTCTGCCTGACAGAATGTTCCCAAGATGCCTCCCTGAAGGGGATTCTCTTTCAGTGTTTCAACCACTAGGATCCTCTCCCATTAGACCCTCTCTATCCAGAGGGATTTCACTGCAGTCAGTCTATGGTTACCTAGAAAAAGCAATCAGTGACTTCTCACTGTCTGAGAAGTAGGATTGGCTTAGATCAGCTTTTTTAATGCAGTGAGGCACAAGAACTGGTGGGAGCTATAATTTATTGTATTATCAGACTCCACCCCAAGAAAGCTGTTGTCTAGAAGGATACCATTGGCTCTTCCAGTAGGGGACCCCAGAAGTTGCACCTCGCCTTCTTTGTAGGTCCCTACCATAAGACACCAAACCATGAGGCACAAGGTTTTACCACATCAGATTTCACTCTTCACAAAACTCACTTGTTTTTTCATGCAACACTCATGTATTCTCATTTTGCAGCTTGGTTTTTAAATAGGATTTGCTGTATGCCAGAAGAGAACTTCCTGTATGATCACATGCTCATGGTAAAGAATTCATCTTGCTAAGCATCTTATGGAGCAAAAGATTAGAAATAATTATATTCATTTCTGGGAAGACTTTAGTTCCTCTCCTCTCCAGTAAAGCCTTGTACATGCTAGACACTGTACAAAAACAGAAATGCTATGGGCACCGAATGCTAAGAAACACAAAACAAATGGCAACGGGGGAAAAATGGACAAGTAGTGAGGTGATTAAAAGAGACCCACATATGAAGTAATGTGAAGGTCCAGTTGCAGACAACTTTAGGTTTCAACGTAACCTGTTTGAATGAATTGTGGAAGCAGTGCTTTAGCTTGGGTCACTGACTCATTGAATCTTTTGCTTATATAACAAGAGTACTCGCTGATGAATTGCTGGCAAATATTAGCTGTGTGGATCCCATGATATTAGAGACACAAAAGTGGGTGAGGTAATATCTTTTATTGAATCAGCTTCTGCTGGTGAAAAAGACAGGCTTTTAAGTTATACAGAGCTCTTCTTCGGGTCTGATTAGGGCTCTTCCTTACTGAAGGGCAGCTCCATGGTGAAATAGGCCTTCAAGCTAAACAGAAATTTGTCCAATAAAAAAAAAAAGATATTACCTCATCCACCTTGTCTCTAGATCAGTAGTGGGCCCACATTCGGCCCATTAGGATAATCCACTGGTGGGCTGACAGTTTGTTTACACTTCCACGGCCTCCCGCAGCTCCCAGCGGCTACGGTTCGCTGTTCCTGGCCAATGGGAGCCACGGGAAGCAACAGCCACCACATCCCTGTGGCCTGTACCGCTTTCCGCGGCTCCCATTGGCTGGGAATGGCGAACCACGGCCACTGGGAGTTGCAGGTGGCAACTGTGCAAATGTAAGCATACTGTCTGGCAGCCCACCAGCAGATTACCCTGACAGGCTGTGGGCCGCAAGTTGCCGACCACTGTTTTGGACTGCTGGCAAGACATTAAACTCAATGTGAACATAAGGAATCCAGAAAGTCCATCTCAGCTTGTGATGACTGAGTAATATAGTCAATGTCCAACATATTTACAAGTGTCATTTTGACAGCCATCTTCTCTCTCTAACTTATGTTATTTAGACTGTCTCACATTCTGGCCAATAGGGATCATCATCATCTATCCGAGGAATCATTTACTCTTCAAATGACCTGATTAAGATTCAAAGTTAGAAAACAAAACAAAAAAACCTGAGCATTCACATAGGGGAAAAAAGCCCCCAAACAATTGTGCTCATCGCTATTAGCCTGGCTTGTTTGAGGCTGTTGGTAAAAGCAGCCACAAGAAGTTGGCAGTGTAGCTAACCTACTGTCTCCTTAAGACAGAACAAAATGCTGGCAGGTGACAGTAAATACAAAGAAGCAAAGGAGATGGCTCTCTAGAGAAAGGCCCTTGTCAGAACTTTAAGAACACAAGGAAGAGAATAGCAAATTTTTGTCTTCTTGTTTTGAAGTCAGTCTTAAAACTGAGTGTAGCTCCATTGGGAAGAAAAAAGTTTTTCCCGGGGGAATCAGGGAAATTGTAGAGCTCACACAGAATAGAGAAAACATGGATATTTTTCTTCTGGAAGATTATCTTCAGTAGTTGGGTCCCTAAAATTAAGACAGGAAATAATATTTAAATCTAGGATTATTTCAAGCTACTATGACTCAATTAGGAAATTTGTGTCCTCATCCGGGTGTCAACTGAGACCCATGCTAGCCCTCTGCTTGAAAGATCTTGCTTCCTGTTCTTGTAGATCCCGGCCTTGTACATTATACACCTTGCATCCTAATTCCCTGAATATTGTCCGTCCTGCTTGCTGAATGAGACAGAAGCTCTACCAGAAAGAATACTTCATGACCATGTAATTAAAGATTGCATCATAATGTATACACACAAGGAGGCAGATTTAAGGTTACCATGGGGTCTGTGTTAATTTGGCTGTTTCCTAACTAACCCCTCCCACCCCTCAGCCCAAGTTTCTGGTCCAAATAAAAGTAATTAAGAGCACAGTTTTAACAGTAAGTTTCTTTAATAGTTTACATTTGCATCTGTTTTAGCAGCTGCATTTCTCTGTAGCAGGTCTCCATCTTGGTCTGCTCTTTTATGTATTTAATATTGCTAATTATGCAGCATGTCGTTCTGACCTTAATTGACAGTGGCATATAGAGGAGAGCTAGTAGATTCTTAAGGTCCTGCATCTATTAGGAGACCAGTGTCATGTTTAATGGTCAGGTCTCTTGAAATGGTAACTCTGTCTTTCATTCCATCCCCACAAAAATAAATTTGTCACAGAAAGAAATCAACTAGGAGCAGGTGGTATTAAGCAAAGCAAATTAAATCTTCTGCTTCATTGGACTTCCACTTTCCCTGCATGGGTGGGAGGGGAGAAACAATCCCAGAATGCATGTGACAGATCAAGAGAACTATCAAAAGTAGTCATAGTTCACATTTTTACACCAAATTTGACAGATTAGTTTGAGATCTCTTCATCAACACTCAGTTCATCTACTATGATTTCTTAAAGTTCTAGAGGCAAAGAAAGAGCAGCAGCAAAACAGTGACAGTGCTCCTGCTCACATTCATCCAGTCTCTGCTTGTGCTGACCTATGAGGAAAGGCTGAAAGAACTGGGGATGTTTAGTCTAGAAGGGAGAAGGCTGAGGGGGGACATGAGAACAGTCTTGAGTATGGAAAAGGTTCTTATAAAGAGGCCAGTGATCAATTGTGCTCCATGTCCACTGAAGGCAGAATGAGTAGTAACTGGCTTAGTTTCTTAGTATATTTATATCTGCATCAGTGTGGGAGGCTGGACTAGCTCAGTGGTTTTTAAACTTTTTTTTCTGGTGACCCATTTGAAAAAAATATTGTTAATACCCATGACCCAGCAGAGCTGGAGATGAGGAGTTTGGCGTGCGGGAGGAGCTCAAGGCTGGAGCAGAGGGTTGGAGTGCAGGAAGGGATCAGGGCTCTGGGCTGGGTCTCTGGGCTCTGGGGTGGGGCTGGGGATGAGGGGTTTGGAGTGCAAGAAAGGGCTCCACGTTTGGGGGTTCAGGGCTGGGGCACAGGGTTGGGGCATGGGCTTACCTCAGGCAGCTCCCAGTCAAAATCACAGCAGGGGTGCAGAGACAGGCTCTTGCCTGTCTTGGCACCACAGACCACACTGTGCCCTGGAAGCAGTCAGCAGCTGGTTCAGCTCCTAGGTGGAGGCATGCAAGCGGCTCCATGTGGCTCTCACCCACAGGCACTGACATCACCACCCCCAGCGTCTATTGGCTGGGAAGCAGCCAATGGGAGTGTGGAGCTGGTGCTTGGGGTGGGGGCAGTGCATGGAGCCGGACCTGCTGCTCGCCGATTCCGGGGCGCAGCGCGATGTCAGAACAGGTGGGAACTAGCCTGCCTTAGTCAGGCAGCACCACTGACAGGACATTTAACGGTCCATTCAGTGGCGTAGACCAGAGCCACCGTGACCCAGTACCTTTCACGACCCACAGTTCAAAAAACATTGGACTAGATGACCTTAGGGCTTCTTCCAGCCCTACATTTCTATGGCTATGTCTACAGTACCCACCAGACTGGCGGGTAGTGATTGATCTATCGGGGGTGGATTTATCACATCTAGTCTAAATGCAGTAAATTGATCTCCGGGCACACTCCTGTCAACTCTGGTACGCCACCGCCGCGAGAAGCGCAGGTGGAGTCGATGGGGGAGCAGCAATGGTCGACTCACAGCCATGAAGATGCCAAGGTAATTCGATCTCAATACATCAACTTCAGCTACGCTATTCTCGTAGTTGAAGTGGCAAATCTCAGGCCAATTTCTCCCCTTCCCTCCCAGTGTAGACCAGGGCTATTTTATCATCCTATGTGAGCTAGATTGTGTGGGCAAAGAGTGACAAGCCTGGTGGATCCAAGGATGAAGTAAACTTCAAACCCCAGTCTGGGAGAGTCATCTCCTAACCTTCAGGGAACAGTCAAGCTCTGTCTCTCCCAACAATATTGCCCACAAAGTTTTTGGAGTGGTATCTTTGTACAGGCCTCTCTGCAATTATGCTTGCTGCAAAGGTGAGGTGGTGGGAGAAGGAGAAGCATCATAAGAAACAAATGACTAAACCACAAGCAGCAGCATTTGGGCTCAGCAAGCTCTGCTAATACACACCTGATAAAAAGCACATTTCCCTGCTCTCTCTGTGAGTGACCAGTTTTATTAATGTCTAATGATAATGTGGAATGACTGTGGGAGGAAAAATGTTTAAAATAATAAAAATAAACTGTGCAGATGCAAGAGATTGATTTTAATAAATACTGGAGAAGACTCCCCCCCACACCGCCCTCTTCAGAGACTAACAGGCGAGGAGTCTGCAGCATCAGTCTTAGCAGCAGGAGGCCCGTGATAGGTTGAGCAGCGTGGCTGGCAGGACTGAAATCAAATCTCAAAGAGAAGTAATATAATGCAGAACATCTAATATTGCAGATTATGTGGGGGAGACCAACCACACAGGGGTAGTACAAATATCATTACACACAGAGAAAAAAACCCCACAAACTAATCAGAATGACAGTTCTGCTAAAAATCAACAGGAATGCAGATCTTTCAGGTTTATGACTTATTGCGTTGTGAAACAAACTATCACTGGCAACTGGAGTGTATTACACTGTCTCTCTCTCTCTCTCTAGTGTGGCTGATGCCCAGAGGGCTATACAAGTGCTAGAATCTTAAAATCACCCCCTTCCCTCCCAAAAGAGAATAACCATGCTCAATACAGCATGGTGTCTCTTCATGGTACTGTATTCTATGCGCCTTGTAGCTTCTCTTGAGCACGTACCCATTTAAGGGTTAATATGCAGCGGCAGTGCCATTCCCATGATAATTACTGGCTTACGTACCAAAGTTGTAGCACATTAAACTGAGAATCACGCTGCCCATACACTTTTGCTTACAGGGTGAAAAATTAGCATTTGTGTATTAGATTTTACAAGCTGTTTCTCTGCAGCATGTTGTGTGAGTTATTTTCTCACACTCGTCTTCAAAAGCCATCCCCTTGGACTCCTCACTCTTCCGGAGGGCATTAAAACAACCCAGTAAAAGGGCTCTGGAGCCCTACTAGGGAGGACTCTTACTTGAATTCTTATCAAAATTTGGCAGCAGCTCCCTTATCAAGCACACTTCCTGTTTGTGAGCTAGAGGTTGAAGACTGTCCCTAGTTTTGTATCTGACAGCATTTGCCAGTCCTGCCAGGCTTCAAAGGATTTTTCAGCCAACTGCATGTTGCCTAGATGAGCTGACTAGAGCTCCAGCATATGTAAAACAGTTTGATAAGACTGCAAATACCCAAACCATAGAGTATGTGGAATAAAACTCCCCAAACCCACTTCTAGTCACACCACTTTCTCCTTCTTGTAAGATGTTTCATACAAGCCTATTAACATGGAATACAAGAAACAGGAGACTCTAAAGTTACATGTAGTCAGTTTTAAAATGGCTTCATGTTATTGGTCATTAAATGAGTTGGCTGGTGGGAATACCTAAAGGTCCAGGTTGAGAACACAGTCTATGAAACCCACATTTATGTGGGGAGAGCTGGGCAGGAAGAGGTTTTCCTATCCCATGAAAATGTGATATTCCAGAAATATTCCTGCTCTGCATCAGGATGAAACCAAGACCTACTGGTTTTTTTGGGTGAGGAAGAGGAGTGCAAAAAGTCAAGCAGAAGAGATCTACCCCAGAATAGCTGGGTGGGCAGAGCAATCACCTGGGACGTAGCAACCTAGGTTAAGTCCCTGCTCTAGTTGATTGAGGGCAGGGACTTGACTTGGGATGGCTAAGGTTAAGTTCCTGCTCTGAATCAGGCAGAAAAGGGACTTGAGCTTGGTCTGCCACATCCCAGGTGACTGCCCTAACACTAGGCTGCTAGCTAATCTGACGAGGATGGGTCCATCTAACCAGAAATTTAATCCTGCCTGTGAAAAGCCTTTCCACAAAGTGTTAGTTATGCTAAAAATCAGCATTTTCCCAAACAGAAAACAGTTTCATCAAAAAAACCTCTGAGCAGATCTACTGGAGGGTTTGGTTTTGGCGGTGGGCCAAAGGGATAGTTTGCCTATCCTATCTGGATTAGTGAAGCCCAAAACTTTGTGTTAGGTGTCAACAGTGTTGATAGTGGAGGGGGAAAAACGGAGGGAAAAAGAGTACCAGGGTCCTGGCCTCCCTTAACAGTAACTATTCTGAATGGATCAGAACTGGCTATAAACCAGGTATGGCTGAAATTGAAATTGAGTAAAAACAGCAAGGAATCCTTGTGGCGCATTAGAGACTAAAATTTATTTGGGCATAAGCAATCATGGGCTAAAACCCACTTCATCAGATGCATGGAGTGGAAAATACAGTAGTGAGGTATAAATACACAGCATATGAAAAGATGGGAGTTGCCTACCACCTTAATTGAATTGGCTCATTAGCACTGACACCCCAATTGGTAAGGCAACTCTCATCTTTTCATGTGTTGTGTATTTATGCCTTCGAACTGTATTTTCCACTCCAGGCATCTGATGAACTGGGTTCTAGCTCATGAAAGCTTATGCCCAAATAAATTTGTTAGTCTCTAAGGTGCCACAAGGACCCCTCGTTATTTTTGCTGATACAGGCTAACATGGCTACCACTCTGAAAGCTGAAATTCCGTGGCATTCTAACTGATCATGGAACTACTGTCCTACATACATTACACAATCATATGTTCTTTCATATGAACTGCAGTTTTACTAATGCAGCATTGATGTAGATGTTTACTGTTTTTGAAGTATCTAATCCAATAGGTATATTGAGTACACAGAACTATAGGTAGTAAGACTTAAAATACTAGACCACTATAATGAAGAGTTCCTTAGTACACACGGATAAGTCAAGTATTTAGGCTTTCTGACTCTGAGTACCATTTCCATATACTCATAAAAAATTGATGGTGCCTCATTACCCATTCCCCTCTCCTCAGCCGACGTGCGTGCCTCTCCCACATCACAGCCGTCACTTCTGATTCTCCAGTCCTGCCCATCATCTTCATGGTCATCCTCCAGACATCCCTAGAGGGAACTCTTCCAGTCTCTACAAGAAGGCAGATGTGTTCTGTAATTCTCATGAGCTCATCAGGGATCATGGCGCTTCACTCTCAGTCAGGAAATCAACATGCTGCTTATTCCCACACGAGAGCAATTGATAAAAAGAAAGATTTCTATTGCTCTGTATGCCTTTAAGTCCTGCCAAGCACTGCACTAGACTTCTCAGAAGCATGCTTCTTCTGTGAGACTTCAGTCAAATAACCACATAAGGGCCAACTGGCCAGTTGTTCAGTAATCAGCACAATAGTTCATTCCTGGCATTTTTTTTTTTTTAATTTTTTTTTTTTTTTTTTTTTTTTTAAAAAGACTAAAAAGCCTTATGCATTCAATGTTTGAATTAGGAGAAAAGCTATAATGGGGAATTAGGTGTATCTAATTATCAGTGTACTATAGAATTTAGCTTTTACATTGCCATTACCTTCTTTGTGTTATAAAATAGAACAATACAGAATAAGAGTTTCTTTATTAATGCCTAATAGCATGGTAATTTAAAATATTCAAGTTTCTTTAATAAGGTACTATAGGAAATGTTACCTAATTTGACAAGATTAATTATACAATTAATTTGAGACTGCTCTCAATTAAATTAGTAAAAATTCTTAAGAATACAGGAACCTAACTTGAAGTGAGATACCTATAAAAACAGGATATTAATTAGACAGATGAAATAATGCATTTTTGTTAATATAAAGGGCATTCAAGACTTGGTAAAGATGTAGTATTTCATTACTTTACTAAAATAGAGCTAGTCCAGGCACAAAACAATTTAGGAGAATCACTTAGAACATAAAACTGAGTACTGACTCTCCAGCAAAGTCTAGCAGGGCCTGATTCTGATCTCACTTACACCAGTGTAGCTCCTGCTGCTGGTGGAATTACTCCTGTTTCTGTCTCAGTGCCAGATTACATCCGGGCCAAGAGCATGGCAGGTGTCTTGATGCGTAAGACATGCTATTCACTCACTTGTATGAAACGGGGCAGAAACAAATTTCAGAACTGCTATAGAACTTCTGTGTTCAAGACAACAGACTCCCAGCTGCGATTAGTAGGGCTCTGCTACACAGTTTGCTAACTGGAACAGGAGGGAAACGAGAGAAAGTTATTTGGATGCCAAGAGTTTGACTAGGTACACGTGGGTGGGGTAGGGAGGAGGACACAGAGAGCCTTCTCCAGCAGAGGCATTTCAGGACATAGAACACAGGCACTAGCCTTCCCCAGGAGGCAAGGGGACAAGGCCACAGCCCCCTCTTTCCTGCACGTTGGAGTGGAATCCACACTCTGCATCAAGAAGGACAGGCTGCTGTAGGGGAATTCTGGCTCACTCAGTCAGAGCTCTGCAGGGATTCTGGCTACTATACCCCTGTCAATCCCCCCCATACAACCACAGCCTGGCCTCAAACACTTAGCCAAGATTTGTCACATGAGCAGGAAGACAAAATTCTTAAGTGTCTTGACCTGAGGAGTCTTTTCATTATTCAAGCCTGTTGTTGGCACGAAATAATTTTATTTGATGTAAAAAGTTGGTTTAGAACAGGTGGGATCACAAAGCCCAATGTGGATTTCAGAGTTAAAAAAAACCTCCAAAGAAGCGACCAAACTCCTATTGCCCAGTTGAGAACTAGAGCTGAGCGAATATCAAAACAATTCCATGACTATCCATTTGTTTTTAAAAGGAATTCATTTCTGTCTGTTTCAGTATTTAAGACCCCCTTCACTGTACCATCTTAGTGAACATAAGAAGGGCCGTACTGGGCCAGACCAAAGGTCCATCTAGCCCAGTATCCTGTTTACCGACAGTGGCCAATGCCAGGTGCCCCAGAGTGAGTGAACCTAACAGGTGAAGATCAAGTGATCTCTCTCCTGCCATCCATCACCCCCCTCTGACAAACAGAGGCTAGGGACACCATTCCTTACCCAGCCTGGCTAATAGCCATTAATGGACTTAACCTCTATGAATTTATCCAGTTCTCTCTTAAACCCTGTTATAGTCCTAGCCTTCACAGCCTCCTGGGGCAAGGAGTTCCACAGGTTGACTGTGCGCTGTGTGAAGAACTTCCTTTTATTTGTTTTAAACCTGCTGCCCACTAATTTCATTGGGTGGCCCCTAGTTCTTCTATTATGGGAACAAGTAAATAACTTTTCCTTATTCACTTTCTCCACGCCACTCATAATTTTATATACCTCTATCATATCCCCCCTTAGTCTCCTCTTTTCCAAGCTAAAAAGTCCTAGCCTCTTTAATCTCTCCTCATATGGGACCCGTTCCAATCCCCTAATCATTTTAGTTGCCCTTCTCTGAACCTTTTCTAATGCCAGTATATCCTTTTTGAGATGAGGAGACCACATTTGTACACAGTATTCAAGATGTGGGCGCACCATGGATTTGTATAAGGGCAATAGGATATTCTCCGTCTTATTCTCTGTCCCTTTTTTAATGATTCCTAACATCCTGTGTGCTTTTTTGACTGCTGCTGCACACTGCATGGACATCTTCAGAGAACTATCCACGATGACTCCAAGATCTTTTTCCTGATTAGTTGTACCTAAATTAGCCCCCATCATATTGTATGTATAGTTGGGGTTATTTTTTCCAAAGTGCATTACTTTACATTTATCCACATGAAATTTCATTTGCCATTTTGTTGCCCAATCACTTAGTTTTGTGAGATCTTTTTGAAGTTCTTCACAGTCTGCTTGGGTCTTAACTATTTTGAGCAGTTTAATATCATCTGCAAACTCTGCCACCTCACTATTTACCCCTTCCTCCAAATCACTGAAGAATAAGTTGGATAGGATTGGTCCTAGGACTGACCCTTGGGGAACACCACTAGTTACCCCTCTCCATTCTGAAAATGTGCCGTTTATTCCTACCCTTTGTTCCCTGTCTTTTAACCAGTTCTCAATCCATGAAAGGATCTTCCCTCTTTTCCCATGGCAACTTAATTTACGTAAGAGCCTTTGGTGAAGGACCTTGTCAAAAGCTTTCTGGAAATCTAAGTACACTACGTCCACTGGATTCCCCTTGTCCACATGTTTGTTAATCCCTTCAAAGAACTCTAATAGATTAGTAAGACATGATTTCCCTTTACAGAAACTATGCTGACTTTTCCCAACAATTTGTGTTCTTCTATGTGCCTGACAATTTTATTCTTTACTATTGTTTCAACTAATTTGCCCGGTACAGACGTTAGACTTACCGGTCTGTAATTGCCGAGATCACCTCTAGAGCCCTTTTTAAATATTGGCGTTACATTAGCTATCTTCCAGACATTGGGTACAGAACCCGATTTAAAGGACAGGTTACAAACCCTAGTTAATAGTTCCGCAATTTCAAATTTGGGTAAATACCATCTATTGGGTAAATGCCATCTGGTCCCGATGACTTGTTACAGTGCCTCCCCATCTTCCATGTATTAATCCTCACAATCACCCTGTGACAAACGGCAATGCTATTGTGCCCATTTTACTGATGGGGAACTAAAGTCCAAAGAGGTTCCGGATGGAGTCACAATGGGACTTACAACAGCAAGCCTAACACCTAACTTTAGGAGCCCTGCTGCCCAGTAGAACCCTTAGCCCTGAACTACACCCCTGGACTCCCTCTACAACGCATGGGAGAGTTAGGTGCCTAAGAACATGATACCAAAAAGCCAGCATATTGAGTGAGGAGCTGCTTAAACTAGACATTAGGGAAGAGGTGGGGCCTAATGCCCAAGCAGAATTAGTCACCTAGTCCAGGCAGGAGGGAGGTGACTCCGTCCATTTGCGATTCGCTACTGTGAGACCTCTCCTGGAGTTATATGCCTAAGCCAGAACAGCCCATCTTCCCCGTCCTACATAGTGTGAGGGTAGTTCCCCCCTCCCCACTTATACTCTATAGGCCAGTGGTTAGAGCAGTCAGCCAGGATGTGGGGGACTCAGCTTCACTCCACCTGATTTGGAGAAGAGACTTGAGAGCCCAGGTCTCCCACTTCTCAGGTGAGTGTCCTAATCACTGGGGTATATTCCAGGGTTTCTCAGTGTCTCTTGTTGAAGCTGTTCCGCTCTCCATAAAATGTTCAAAGTTATTGGATCAGAGAGAGAGAATGACTATAGCCTGCTGATTAGAGCTCTCATCTGGGAGACCCAGGTTCCAGTGCCTGCTCCAATATTTTCTACAGAGTAGAACAGCTTCGGCAGAAGAGATTCACCCCAGAATACCCTATATCTCAGTGGTTAGGGATCCTGCTGAGGAGGGAAGAGAGACAGACAGACAGACCAACAGACCTGGGTTTGCGTCCCTGCTCCACCTCAGACAAAATGGGAGCATGAAGCTGGATGAGTGTTTTAACCATGGAGGGACAGGATGAGAACACCACTATTTCTGCTTTACTCAGGGGCAAAAATGTGTGCACTTAGCCAATGGATTCTTAGGCACCTATATGGCTAGTTAGCAGATGAGTTGGGGAGTTAGGATCTGAAGGTTGGTACCCATGTTCCTTTGTGGTTTCAGCCATAAGTCACACAGGAAATCCGTGATGGAGTAAAGTCTTGAACTCAGGTCCTTTAAGTTCTATGCTAGCACCAATCCACTGGACCATCTTTTCTCTCCCTTCAGCCCACTTCACATTCCCTTGGAGTGCACATTCTAAAAAACATTCACATAGTGGAACCTATTAAGAAAAACATTGACTGAAAGCATTTTTTGAAGTAGCACAACTGATCATGAAAACCTGATCATAAGTTTCCACACCAACTGTCCATCGGATGTTTTAGTGCAGGCTCATTTCACCTGGGAACAGAGCCAATACCATATGGCTAATATGGCCAATCACAGTTAAGAAACCAACTCAACATTTCAAACAATTTGCAAACAAAATAAAATGTCAGCAAGATATTCTTCAAATATGCTAACACAGCAAATACAGATAACATTGAAATTCAGAGTAGAAACTCGAAATTCATAAAACGATTGAGTCCGTGTGAATTCATGACAGCTTTATTTAGACACCACAAGTTTGAAGTTTAAATGCAACTCAGGTGATATGGATTTGTATCTGAGGGCAGACCATCACCTATGGGTTAATTATATAATAGAACTCAGATTAAATACTGAGCTTAAGGATATTTCAGATCATTTTCATAAGTTAATGAAACGCACACTCCAGAATTTAAAGAAGCTTCAAACCCCAGGATTAAGCAGCTCTCAAGTTCCAAGGCATCATGTCTACTTACAACTTCCACTTGCAGCTATGTGGACATAATGTACCTTCTTTGAAGCACTTTTTTGAATTAGCAGAAACATCCGGAGCTTTATCATCTTAAAATGAAGCCTACCAATACAGCTGTTCAAATTAAATCACTTTGATGTCTGTTAGATTGAAAAGAACCAGTAGTTTTGAAGAAACTGATATGGGGTGAGGGAAGAGGCTATAGGAGGATAGAATGAACTGAGTGGGGGGAGGGGTAATCATATCTGTGTGATTTGAACACTTAAAACAATGAGTTTTCATTTTCAAAGAAAGTAAATGAACACATTTCACCTATCTAAGCAATTACTGCTACTTTGTTATTCAATAGAAACTCTACCCTTACAGCATCAGCCTTTTTAATATGATGTATTAGTGAGTATAGAAGAGATAAGAGAGGCAGCCATTTGTTTGTACAACATGTTAGCAATTCCCATTCCTGTTAGGTCTGCAGGTACAACTGTTAGTTGCACACAAAACCTGCAGACCAGCCCCCATACTCTTAAGTAGGATTCAGCAAACTATTGCTTTGTTCTGACTGAAGGAAACCTTGAGTGTCTAGTAGTGACCAAGTACAGGATGGGAAACTACCTTTTCAGACCAAGTATTCTGCTGTATCAGAGTAAAGGGCAGAATAAATAGGCCCTATCAAGGCTGACAGGCTCAACATTCCATCTACAAAGTATAGCAGCCAGATTTCTCCATCTTCTCACACCTCAGACCAGCAAAACCACAAGCATCAACCCTCCAGTCCTGCTCCTGGCCAGTCCTCTCCCCACACTGAAAAAGTCACACGCTAATGAGGACCACCTTCACCACAAACTCAGGATTTTAAGGGTTTCCATACGCATGAGCCAAGTGCTCCGTTCCTGTGAACAGCAAGTGGATTGGTGTATATTTCAATCCTTGTCTGCTCTGAAAGAGCAGAGTCTCTGCCTAATGACACATGCACCAAAAAGTTTATTTTAATGCTACCAATTTTGACAAAGTCCTTTTCATTTCTCTTGTAATCTTTGTTCCTCCAACAATGCAGTTTATTCCCCCTTCCATTTAGGTAGTTACCATCACACACAACTGAAGAGTTGGACCCAAACCAAAACCTCAGATCCAAACAGCCTCAAACTTTGCAGCTGGGCCCCAACTTCATCATAGGTCCAAATAGCTCCGACTTTGGGAAAATTTGGATCAAGATCTCCACTTTGATTCTCAGGCTAGTCTAATGTCACTGTTTACCTGTTCCAAATCATTAAATATGGAAAAAAGTGTTTCCAGCAAACAAAGTGCATCAAATCTCCCCAACCACAGTAGACATACATTTAATTGATTTAGTCCCAGTTTTACACAGGCAAAAATCCTGCTGCGAGTGGGATCCTCTGTTTTCAAAGAGAAGCATTGCCTGCAGAAAGCAGCTCAGTTAGGAATGACAATACATTGCCAGCCAATCAGTACAACAAAGAGCTGTGATGTAATTTGAAAGCAATATGGAAGCAGGGCTTCTGGGAATGACATTCAAGAGAGCTGCACTCATTAGTTCAAGAGGCAAAGCAGTAAAGCACCAATCAATTGGCATCGATGCATCAATGTTCTGTCCATATTTCTCTTTTAATGAGGATCTCTGATCAAGGCTATCAGGTCGGACAGACGCTACCACTGAACCCTTTTATCAGACCCTCTTGATCATTATGAATTATTTGCCATTATACCATATGCTAATTTAGACTCCTACAAACAGCTTAATCAATTGAGTGCATTTTATTATTTTCTAGTCTAAACATTATGGCCTCATCATATGAAGTATCCATGAACACTGAATTATTTGAGATAGTTAAACCAATCAGAAATTTTATTCAAATTTGTTAAGCTTGCTGCATTATTTAGCCAGCACAATTGAGAACTACAGAAACAAAGAGCTCCCCAGGAGTTGAATTCTGAAGCAGAGCAATTGTAAGGAATGAGATTCTGACATTTCCAAGTAGGCTAGAATAAGGGGTGACTGGTTGAGGGTTCGGGGAGGGAACATGCATTAAGTAGAGCTGTCCAAGTTTATCCAAAAGCAGAATGCAGTAGTACCTGGTCTGGATCCAGAAAGGAAAATTCTCACACACATGATCAGGGAGGGAGCCACAAGGGGATTTAGGCATTCCAAGACTGAGCATCACAGTACCAAACATTACAGGGAAAAAAAAAAAAAAGTCAGGAACAACACTGCAATTCACAAAGTCAAGTTAGATGCTCTAACCAACAAATGGGGAGAGATAAGTGCCCAAGAATGTGATCCACCAAAGCCAGCATCCTGGGCAGGCAGCTGTGCAAATAAACCAATGGGAGACACTGAACAGAGGGATGTGTGCTAAGTGCCCTCTTCAGTTTTTCCACATGCTCCCCTCTCCCATGCCCCCCCCAAACCCACATCTCAGAAGATAGATGGACATAGAATATCAGTGTTGGAAGGGACCTCAGGAGGTCATCTAGTCCAACTCCCTGCTCAAAGCAGGACCAACCCCAACTAAATCATCCCAGCCAAGGCTTTGTCAAGCTTGACCTTATAAACCTCTAAGGAAAGAGATTGCACCTCCCTAGATAACCCATTCCAGTGCTTCACCACCCTCCTAGTGAACAAGTTTTTCTTAATATCCAACCTAAACCTCCACAACTGCAACTTGAGACCATTACTCCTTGTTCTGTCAACTGCTGTCACTGAGAACAGTCTAGATCAGGGGTCTCCAAACTTGATGAGATGAGGGCCATATTAGATTTTTCAAGGGGCTTTGCGGGCCGAAGCAACTGTGAAAAATTTCAATATATGAAAATATATGGAAAATCCCCCCCTTTTCTCCTCCTGCCGTTGCTGCGACCCCCCCTCCCAGCTCCTCCAGCCGCTGCCACGGGGGCACTCACCCCTCCACACATGGGGCCGCTGGCAGCAGCTTGCAGGGGGAGGGGGAGACCGTGGCGGCTTCTCCATGTGCCTGCTAGGGGTGCCTGCTCAGCTGGAGGGCCAGACAAATCGAAGCCGCAGGCCGGATCCGGCCCCCGGGCCATAGTTTGGAGACCCCTGGTCTAGATGCATCCTCTTTAGAACCCCCTTTCAAGTAGTTGAAAGCAGCTATCAAATCCTCCCTCACTCTTCTCTTCTGCCACTAAACAATCGCAGTTCCCTCAGCCTCTCCTCATAAGTCATTTGTTCCACCTCCTAATCATTTTTGTTGCCCTCTGCTGGACTCTTTCCACTTTATCCACATCCTTCTTGTAGTGTGGGGCCCAAAACTGGACCCCATACTCCAGATGAGGCCTCACCAATGCCAAATACAGGGGAATGATCACTTCCCACAATTTGCTGGAAATGCCCCTACTAATACAATCCAAAATGCTGCTAGCTTTCTTGGCAACAAGGGCACACTGTTGACTCATATCCAGCTTCTCATCCACTAACTCCTAGGTCTTTTTCTGCAGAACTGCTGCATAGCCATTCGGTTTCTAGTCAGTAGCAGTGCATGGGATTCTTCCGCCCTAAGTGCTGGACTCTGCACTTGTTGAACCTCATCAGATTTCTTTTAGCCCAATCCTCTAATTTGTCTAGGTCCCTCTGTATCCTACCCCTACCCTCCAGCTTATCTACCACTTCTCCCAGTTTAGTGTCATCTGCAAACTTGCTGAGGGTGGAATCCATGCCACCCTCCAGATCATTAATGAAGATATTGAACAAAACTGGCTCCAGGACCGACCCTTGGGGCACTCCACTTGATACCAGTTACCAGCTGGACATGGAGCTGTTGATCATAATCCGTTGAGCCCGATGATCTAGCCAGCTTTCTATCCACCTTATGGTCCATTCATCTAGACCATACTACTTTAACTTGCATCCACCAAACTGCTGCAAGGAGTTGGAGGGTAACAAAGAAGTTGGGAATAGCCCCTGAAAGGATCCTCTTTTTGCTAAAAATACAGTTACTACAGCACCAGGGCAATGGTCACGCCCACCCAGAGAAATTCTTGCCTCAAGGAGCTTTGTCAGTCACTTTTACATCTGGATACTGAAAACAGCTATGCCACATGCTGTTGTACAGTGCAAACTGTACCTGTTGTCATGATAGTTCAGTCATTTCCTTTTTGAAAATCAGACTCCAAGTGACGTACTATTTCTATATTTTGATCACCAAAAGAAAGAAAAAGAAAGAGAGAAACAAACATCATATAAACTGCCCCAGAGAAGCAGTGTGGTTATATAGTAACAGTAAATATCACTTCTCTGATTTGTCTGGGAATCTGAACAGTTCTGGGTTGGCTTGTAACACTGTAACATTAAGTGAGATGTGTAAGTATACCTTAGAATATTCCTTGTTGCTTTCCAAGTCTGAGTCATGTAACTCAATGCAATCACTGGTAATGAGACAAGAGCATTTTAAAGCATAGCTTTTATTATGCATGTGATGGAATTTTCTATGGCGTGCAGCCTGCCTTTGACCTTGTCTTGTCTTCTCTAGCCTCTTAAGCAACTAGCTCACTCATGGCAGAGGCCCCCCAGGAACTTGCTAATTACCAGAATGTTAGAGTGGCCACTTTGTTATGGGTAGGAGAGTCTCTGGCTGTTGGGAAGTGAAGTAAATAGGATTTATTCTCTGAAGAAAGCCAACTTTACCCCCTCCAAAACCAGGAATGCTCCCTCTTCATCTGAGCAACTCTTCTGCGGTAAAGTACCTGGGCCTGCTGTGAGTCCTCCCACTCCCTCAGAAACAGATTAATTCTGAATACTCTGAGGGTTAACATCTTTTCAGATCAAGGGTATTTGCAATCTTTTAGCACTCCATAAATTCTGCTGGAGGTTGCGGTAGCAAATATAATTTCATTATCAATAACTGCATATAATGAGACAATATCCCAGGTATTCTACTGGGAAATGAGAATGCACATTTCATTGGTAGCAATTTTGTGCATATTGGTCTCATAATTTAAACCAATTTCTTCCTAGAATGTTTTTTTAGAGACAAATACATTTATGAAACCATTGTACCAGCCTGTCGCAAAATTTAGACCTATTGTAAAGCCTTTCCTAAAACCCTTGCAGTGATAATACTTTGCTTCAACATTCATAGCATTAAAAACACACAAGACCCATATTTTGCATGTTCTACTCAAAACCAGTATGCAGATCTCAACATACACAGATTTCAGAGATTAGGACTTAGACCATACATCTCAGAGTTTGTTACACACAATCTTGTCACTTGAAGTTGTCTGGACAAAGCAGTTAAATTTATTCTTTACTTTTATCCATTGATTTCAATAGGATGTACACATGCCCTTATGTGCTTTGGGGAACAGGGATCTAAATTCTTTTAGGCTAGATCATCAGTTTGAGTCAAGCTCTAGTGCTCACAGCCAATGAGAAGAAAGGAAGAAAATAGTTTCAAGATCCCAATACACCTCCAATCCTAGATCTGCCAGAGATTAACTGGTTCCTGCGTAATTTAGAATCACCTCAGTTAAGTTTCATGCTGTGGCTGGAGTGCACCATCCTTGGGTAATTCCCAACTGTACCAGGCACATCAACTCCCACCCCAACCCCAAAAAAACCACAAGTGTCTGAGACTGGAGATGGGAAATGACATAGGAGTTGCCAGTCTGGTGGCTCTATGCCACCTAAGCATTTCTCCTGCCTTAAGGCTGTTTTGTACTGCCAGCCTAATAGGGCTGAGGAGGTGGCCACACAATTCCCCCCCAACTAATTCAAAGGCACCATTACTGAACCATGGAGTGGTTTCCAGTCCTTGCTTTCCTGTAAGACTCTGGCACCATGATAAAAGCAGCAGCATATTGAATTCCTTATGGAGTTCTAATTATCCTGCTGCCAAAAGTCTGCCCAATTTTTTTGTAACCATTACAAACCTAAACAATCACTTTTATTAAATTTCTTACTCAGCCCCTCCTCCCCCACCCTCTTTCACATATACCAGAACAGCCTCTGACCCAGGAGGTGGTCTGCACCAATTGATATTGCCTAAAACAGCATTAACTGAGAAACTTTCACACTGTAAGACAGGGACTCCTTTTGTACTAGTTACCCCTTTCACACAGCAAGCCTCCAAGTGCAACCCCCTACCCCCACATAAACACTTCTTATGTTTTTAACACCATTATAATTGCTGGAGGCAAAGCGGGGTTTGGGGTGGAGGCTGACAGCTCAGGACCCCCTATGTAATAACCTCACAATCCCCTGAAGGGTCCCAACCCCCAGTTTGAGAACTCCTGCTGTACGAGATTCATTCTGAGATATTTATACCACCTGCAGTTCTGGGAAAGAATGTCCTTTATTTATACTGCAACAGCACACAGCTGTATTATATTTTCTTTGAGGTTGCATTTCCTTTTACCAAGTTGCAACTGCCCAGTTAAAAGTGCAGACTACAGAGGTTCCTGGGGATCAGATGTGTTTTCAAATACACTGCTGAAATCAGCAATGAGGCTACAACCAACCCACCCCTCTCCCAGAGTTGTTATAAACAGATCTAGAGAACCTCACTAAAGTTGTATGAGCCTATGAGCCAAGGCATCTCCCACTGCAGTACTATCAGAACTCAGATGGGGTTGTTAGCTACGCTGCCCTTATATTTGGATTGGCATGAGGTGGAGCTAAAATAAAGATCCACCTACAGTCCCAGGGTCCACCCTTTATAGAGACTGGTCTATAAAGAGGGTGATGGGAAGTTGTAAAAGGCTGGGAGGTAATTTCAGTTATAAAGGTGAGAAATGCCTAGAGTTCAATTGTCTTGGGAGCCTAAAACTATAGGAAACAATTATATAAAGAAATAGCTCAAGTGTTGTTTGTGTTTATTGTTTTGACCACTACAGCTCTAGGGGCAATTTTACAGGGAAGAATCTTTCACAAGAAATGCATTTTGATCATTTCTTCCCCCCCAATTCAGAGTATCACTACTGGGGTGTGTGCATGCACCTTCAAATGTTATGTCTTACTGTAAGGAGTATAGTAAAACAAGCTCACTCTTTGCCATATCGTCTGAAGAGTAGAGATGACTGGTCCCAGATATGCATAGCTTTACTTGGGAATTCACCTCTAAAGCAGGTTTGATTTCCTTTCCTTGCCCAAAAAGGATCAACTGCAATGTAAGAATCAATCCTGCACACTCTCTATCACAAAGCTGGTGGCTGATCAATCCTCTCATTGGAGAAATATCTGTAAAGGCACCATGGCCAATCTGCATGCTGACATGCACAGCATGGCCAGCCAAAAGTTCACTATTCAGACATTAACATACCTTATGACCATTGTAATTTTTATGGACTTACTGAGTCCTATCTGTGTGCTTGACACTGCTCTGAACGGAGAGGACATAATCTCTTCCCTGCAGAGTTTCTATAGTTTCAGGGACCATCTTTCATAGACCAGCAGGGTATCTGCTGCATAGCTTATTACATTCGATGCTCTTTGGTGCCTTGTGGATTTATCCTTGTGACAGACAGTTAGAACATTTTGCAGGATGAGATGACTCAGAAATTCTGTAGAATATGTAGCTCAAAAGCTTGCCATGAAGATACATGTTTTCTCCTTTCATCCAAGGAATCTGAGATGTGAAAAGTATCAAGCCTTAACATGACATAAGAAGAGGACATGCTATTACATTTTGCAAATGAACAAGTTTGATTAACAAAATATTGGGTCTCAGACCAGTGTGATTTTTCCAGTAAGGAGAATTCCATCTTTGATTAAAAAAAAAGGTAAATATTTTTTGTGGGAGGTTGATTTTAAAGAGATAATAGCAGCTGTTTAAGCTGCTCTGAGGTTCAAAGTGTTAGAGAGAGTCCCTGCAGGGAGGGGAAAGAATTGATTTGTGGGCAGAGTGCAGGTGAGATAGTCAAAGGTGCACAATAAATGCATCACATAACTCCACAGTAAAGCATAATAAATTTCCACTCTGTATGTGGAGAGATTTAAACATATAGCTATCTAAGGAGATATACAGAAATATAGTTCCAGTTAGATAGGAAGGCTTTCTAACATTTTTAAAGCCTCCTATTCAGAGAGTTTATAATAATAGCACGCTTAAATGCGAATTTTAAGGTTAAAAAGGAATATTTGCTATCACAGCTTTCACTGCTAACAGCCACAGCTGTTATTTTGTAGGTGAACATTCTATTACCATGAATAAAGGGAGGAACAGGGAGCAGCTATGGATCAAGATACTGAAGACTGAGATCAAGTACAGTGTAATTTATCAGTCAGATGTTACAGAGATGTTGCAGACATCCCTCAAGCATGTGATTTCTTGACTCGAGCTTTGAATTCCTGCTGTATAGGCCACTGATGAGATTAGCGCAGTTTTCTTGAGCTGCAGGAGCATTATTATACAGAGGCATGATGGATAGTCACAGGTTGTGATGAAGTTTTAGTTAACTCAATAAGATGGGCAAAGCACAAAGGGGACCCTTTTTATAATAGATTTTCTCTTACCAGTGAAATTCCTAATGGATGTCAAATACCAAATGAAATATTATCTAAAATGTTGACATGCTGGAGATTATTTTTCCAAGTAACAAAGTCACCTTATCCTATGGATTTTCTTTTCTTCTCCCCCTCTATTTTATCTGTTTCCTTTTCCCTGAACCAGGCAGAATGATGCAGAGAGCACCTTCCTATGCCAGTCTGCATTAAGGAGGGGGATTCATCCCTGAGGAAGGCAAGCAGAGTTTCTATTGCAGCCCTTAGTGGGAGTCCCACTGGGGGGAATGGGAGCTTTGGTTTAAGTCACTGTTGCATTTGAGTCTTTGTGGGAGAACTTGCTGGATGTGAATAGGCTGCCTTAGCCATGTACCGTTACAGGAACATTTTGTGCTGCAGTGGCTGGCTAAGGGCAAAGAAGAGGTCACCATGACTTTTAGTGGTCATCAGCCTCAGGTGTGTTTTCTACCACAAGGGACAAGTTTGTGCTTTTACAGACCCTGGTTCATTTTAGAGAAAGGAAAGTGAATACAGACAGGTTAACACCAAAGACAGTCACTGTCAGACCTGGGATTTCAATTGTGTAACTCCTGGCTACTCATCTCAGGCTTATCCCACTCCACTTTGACACCTCTTTTCATACCCAATTGTTATGGGGCCACTCACCTCTCGAGCTGCTCCCAATGGCTGAGCGTGATACAATAGTCTTTTTCTTACCTCAGCACCCTGTGCAGGCTGCCAGCCAACGTTGGTGAGTCTTCAGTGGCTTGCCTCGCAAGCAAAGTCACAGAGTCTGAATGAAACCCTTCTGGGATCACTTTACCTCTGGCTGGCAGTGAAACCCACTATTCCAGGTTGCAACCTAGGGACCCTACACACAGCAGCCATGTACCGCTTGATTCAGTCTTTCATTATTAGTTCCCTAGGTCTCTTCATATCAGGCTCTTTTATATATATATATCCTTAGCCCAGGGCTAACATCCTTCCAGCCTGCTCCATATGCAATCACAGTGCACGTTCAGCCCACCATAAACTCCAGCTACTTGTTAAATTCCTTTAGTTAGTGAGAGGACCCCCTTCCCGTTCTTCTACTGTTAGCTAGGAGCTGACCTATGAAGCCTCTATAGCTCCTTTCATCTGGGCCTGCTGGGCTCTGACTGGCTACTTCTGAGAGGCCTCTCTAGGCCAGCCTGGAGGACCCACCTTTGCTTCTCCTTTCCTGACCCTTCACTGCTTCCCAGCAGAGGGTGTAGTAGGACCACAAGATCTCCTGGAGGGAGCTATAAAGGTCAGGTACACCCTGTCACAGTAATTTTTCCTGCTTATTCATGATTTGGAGAGTCGTGCTTTAGGCAGTCAATAGCAATTATTCTTGGTGAAAAGAACACACAATACAAATTAGAGCAATATAGATTTCCCCCATTACTTTAATGTTTAGTTACCCTGTTAGATTTACACTGAGTACATAAAATTTAATAAATTGCTTTCACTAAAACCCATTAACTGACACTTAGAAATAGCATTTTAATCCAAAGGAGTGCAGCATAACATTACTGCAGCTAACAGGCATGTCAGAGCAGAGAAAACTCCACTTCTAAAACAAAGTGTAGCCATGGTGGCAAGTGTTTATGTAATATGATACTCCAAAGTATCCTGAAGATGGGGGACCAGATCTTCAGCTGATGTACATTGGCATAGTTCACCAATATAGCTCCACAGACTTCCAAAGAGTTACACCAATTTATACCAGCTGAGGACCTGACCCCAGAAGGTAATACTGTGTTTCCTGCCCCTAAGGAAACTGGCCCATTCCCTGGTGAAGGTAACCTGGACTGGAGAATGGTTAATTAACGGGTTTTGGGTCAGGCTATTAAGAATTACTGTGCCCCGGATGTGGAAGGATTGGTAGCTGTGGGGAGGAAGAATTTGGTCAGGCTTTGTGCTCCAGCCTGCCTCTCCTCTCCCGTAAATCCCTCTGTCTCCTTCAGTTGGTCCTCTCAGGGTATGTCTACACTGCAGTCAGAGGTGTGACTGTGGCATGCATAGATGTACCTAAACTAGCTTTGATCTAGTTAGTTTGCATAACAATAGCAGTGAAGCCCTGACAGCAGACTGGGCTATACAATCCCACCTGAGCCACTAGGTATGCTGCCATACTCCCATTTCTTCATTATTATGGTTTTCTGAGCTAGCAAAATCAAAGTGGGTTCAGGTTTGTCTACACATGCTGCAGTCAGACCTTTCATTGCAGTCAAGACATACTCTTAATGAGAACTGTGCCTTTTGGTTGCCAGGTTCTTTCTCAGTAATCTGCAGAGGGATTGGTATATGCCTGCTAGGGAGGCCAAGCAGGTGGGGTGGATACCTCCTGAAATGGAACCCAAGGCAGCTCTCTGATGAAGAATAGGCTAGTGTCAGAGAACATGTAGGTGGAGAGGGAGAATGTATGGGGGGTATTCAACTGACCACACTGAGAGATAGGAAAGGCCTTGAAAATGGGAGATGGCTCATTTTAACAGGAGGGAACTGTGCTAGAACACAGTACATCCCACTTGAAGGGAGGGGTTAGAAGCCACAAGTGCCCATGGCACATTTTGATTATATCACACAGAACCCAATACACCTCTTAGCTGTTTGATGTGTCTTTTCCAGGTAACATCTCCCTAGTCATTTCATGTCCCCTTTTAAAGAAAGAAATATGAATAAACATGTTTTTGCTAGTGCCCTATTCCTAGTGTAGATCTGGGTTTCTCAGCTTTATTCACCACCAGTCACAGACTCACTGAGGGGAAAGCTGTAGGTGCCAAATCCAATTGAATCTTTTGTATAAGAACAGCTGATAGCCCAAGCCCCAGTCTATAGTACCCTGTGGAAGAAGTGTATTTCCATGATAGGTAAGGGCACAAGACCTGACATCTGAGGGGTATAGAGCCCACAAAGGGGACAGAAGTATAGCTGACCTTTCACCTGTGACAGGAGGCAACACCCCTGGTCAAACAAATTTATGCTGGAAATGTCTTTGCTTTGTTCCTGGAAAAATGTGCAACACCAGCACTCCTGAGCTAAAAGACTCCTCTCTCCTAGAGTTTGTCTGCAGTGCCACCAAAGACCTAAGCAGGTGCTTTGAGCAACTATTTTATTTGATGGTTTACCTTTTCTGGATTGACCCTAGAGTGAGTAACACACCCTTAATTGCAATAGTACCAATAGTGCTGCTATAACACTGCATTCTGGAGGTATTGGCAAAACTCCTGTTGACTTTAGGGCCATGTTTCCATCCACAGTCTAGAAATAGTATGCAAACAATAGAGATGACACATACAATTTTATACACCTGTAAGGGCATATACTGAGATGCCTTTGCATGGGTGTACAGGGACAGAAGGGTGAGCAAGAAATGCCTTTCTTGTGTAGCTATGCAACAGTCTCTCACCATAAAAGTCCCTGCACTGACTGAGCTCTGGAGATAGTAGGGACTGCTCACTCCTAATTCCTCTTGTTCACAGGATGCCAAAAAAAGAAAAGCTGGGGGATGGAGCACAGAAGGAAGCGGCAGCATGGCTTTACCCCTCCACATTAGCCCACAGAAGGGATAAACCACAATGCTCCCTGTTAATGGATGAAGCAGATTCACACACCCCACCTGCAGATAAGAGTCCTGGGAGAAACTGTATCTGCCTGAGGTAAAATCTCCCCTGTGTGCCTCCTCAGGCAATTCAGCACCAAACCATCCTGTAAGCAGTGCCACTCATAGCCATATCACCCCCTCATATTAGGGTGTAGTATTGCAGGGTTCTCTCTCTCCCCTGTTTGTCTGCTTCTTTGGCCCTGCAATGGCCTATCTTCAGTTAGATCTTCAACAGCCTAGCCCTCCAGTCAGGTCACATCTTTCCACTTCTGTCACCTTCTAAGGTAACAGAAGTTCAACTAAAAGAATCCATCCCCACAGAAGATCTTTCTGACTCTTGGGCTACACTGAAGAGCCTGCTTTTCATCCCTACTCCCCAGGACTGCAGAATCCCTCCTTTGTGCCTTTGACTGAGCATTACTTCTCAGGTTATTTTCCCCTAAAGGCTCTTCTTCCTGGCAGGTTTTCCCAGTGCCTCGCCTCGCCTCGCCTCACCTCACCAGGAGTTCTGGTAGCTTCTCCCAGGGCCTTCCCTTCTTCTTGCAAGGCCTCACATAGTAGCCTAAACTGCTCCCTATATTTCTCTTTGCCAAGTTTACCCCAGAGAGACAGACCCATAGCTTCCCTCTCTTAGATCAGGGCACACTCTCTCCCCCTCTCTATGTGGGCTGTCCTCCCTGACCCTTTCATAGTTGAGACCACTAATTGTAATTGAATCAACCAGCTCAAGATCAGCTGAAGGTTAACTGCTCTGTCACAGGGAAGGCTGCATCCAACTCTCTTAAGAAGCCAGCCAGCCTGTGACATACCTTCTACTTAGGATAAATGCCACAATCTGGCCCATATAGATTTTAATGTCTTTACATAGTATAAATAAAGTGTCAGGTCAGAACATCTGGCCCTCTGCCTACTCACCAATAATTGCCTGATCACCTCTTAGGTATCATAGCAGAGCTGAATCTTGAGGAGAGATTTAAAGAGGGCAGTGGCTTTTCTGATCAGCTCAGGAATGGTTTTCAATTTCATAGCATTGTACTGAGCCTATGTTATTTTCCCTGCCATGTGAAATTTTAGTAATGGCTTACAGCTGATGTCAATGTGATCCAAAATGAAATAATAATTGGTTCAAAATAATTTCATTTTGATTTAGTTCTCATATTTGCAGTATTTTGGGTTGACCTGACAGAGTAGAGCATTTTGACTGCCGTGCAACCTGAGAAAGACTGACCCTATCATCTTTGCCAAAGGCAGAGTGTAAAAACTAGGATGATCTGATACTGGACTAAATAAAATTAGAAATGAACAGTATTTTAAAGCAGTGTATATTTTTAAAGCTTTTGCATTGACTATTACTTACCAAGTTTTCATTTCCTGGTCACATATGGGTCTGAAAAAAATAGCACATTCAAGAGGGAGCCAAAGCTATTGACAGATATTTTCTCTCTCTCTCTCTCTCTCTCACACACACACACACACACACACACACACACACACCAGTTTTGTGACTATAATGACATTATTATGCCTTCTTGTTGACTGCCTGGAAACCCTGACAACAGAGGCAGATGCAAAACAAATTTTCAGCACAACTTAAAGTCAAACTGATTAGAAGTTTGTACAGCACACGGAACACCTACCTTCCGAAGGGCTAAATACTTCTACTTGCCCAAACGGTCCCCTCTCGACTCATACAAAGAAGTCGGCCTCCATAGAATCATCTCTCTATCAGGAAGGGGAGGGTAAAATGCCCTCATGGCACCATACCCACCACCTTTAGGACCACAGCGATGCCTCCTCATTGCGTCTGAGAAAGGGGAGAGGATGGAAACTATGAAGGGAGGGTGCAGATGCATATCATTCCCCCTCAGGCCCATGAAGATTCCCCGAAGAAGAGACAACCCTGGGCTGTAAGGCTGGGTTATAGCTACCACTGATGCTACCGCCAGGGGTACTGGAGATATCCATGACTATGGGAGTCCCTAGTAGTGTGGCTCTAACATAGCTGTACCATTAGGGAGCCATGAGTAGCTGAGATACCAGGAGCCAGAGATGATGTGGTTGCATGGAATCTCCACAACGATGACCCAGGACTATTCTGGACCTCCCAAAGAGCTACATGGATCATGAGGAATCCGCAAAGTAGACAGTATTTTGTGCTGTGAAGCAAATACTGACTGACCCCTCCCACAACAAACAAGGTGAGCAATCTTCATGAGGGGATGCCCTCCCCTACATCTCACCCTGTGGGGCTTTCCTATGGGAGAGGATAATCTGGGCAATTATGTGTAAGTAGGGTTTGAATGAATGCTTCCCAGTGCAACCCTTAGATATTGAACCTGGCCCTGGTTGCTGCTGGCTTTGCCTGGCAGAAGGGTTACGTATATATAGATAATTTTCTTTCTAGCCCAGGGCTAGAAAACATTTCCAGACACCTACTCATCAGGAGAAGTGATTCAAATCTCAAAATTTGATGTTGGGAAAGAAGAATTTAAATTTGTAAGAAAACATCTGTGAAAGTTTCATCCCATATCTTGACCAGCCCTGCTAGCCAGACAACTAAATCTGCCAACCAGAGGCCAATACAAAAGATGGCTGGGGACTGCACCAAGACCTAGGGTAGCATCTTGGTGGCAAGCTTAGCATTTCATGACCAGCTGCTAGATGGGAAAAGAATTCCCACCAGGTTCTATCCCTGAACCACATTCAAGGGCTCTTTCTTTCATATAAGCCCATGGTGTAGGTCCCCATCACTGCAGGAAACTGAGCTCTGTGTTCTCTACAGCAAGATGTACCTAAATTCTGTGGCAATGCCCTGCAGCATTCTACAGCATCCAGCCTGGGAGGCTGGAAATTCCAAAACAGCTTCATGTATACAAAAAAACCCAAAAACAAAACACCTTAGGGGAATGAGATTTTAAAAAAGTGAATAATTTCAGTGCCATAGCCACTGGTGCTATTTATATTGATATCAAATTCTATTACATTTATATTGCCCCTATATTTTCAGTGTTTCCCAGATTTTTCCATTGATAACATGTATCTGCACTGTAGAAGTTGCCCAAGGGAAAGCTGGAGGTTTGGGCAGGTAGGGAGGAAACGCTTGGAGCTTTTGGCATCTGAGAAGAGAGAGAAAGTTTAAAATTGCTTAATAATCACTCGAGCGTGATGTTTCTGCTCAGATGATTCGAAGTTATCAGTGCTAATATAGTTATATATAGTTACCAGTGTTAATATGTACATTACCATCATTATGTTTCAGCATCAACAAACCTTGAAATGACCAGAGCTGTGCACACCACTCAGAGTAAATATTTCAGGCTCACTGCAGATTGAAAATGACATACTTCATGGGTTCACATTTGCTTCATGCTTGAAAGGTTTTCCTCACAGACATAATGTTTTTTGTAAAAATGAAAACTTAGGTCCCAGGGCATATTTCTCTGACAAAATCCCACAGTTATGAAGCCCACAGGGCCCTGTACGCATATGACCATTGGCCCTGATTTATATCTCCTTCACCGCTGACATGATTAGGAGATGTCATAGTACTTGCAGGAAATCACCAGCAGGCTCAGACTGAATCTGGGTAACATTGCTGTAATGCTGGTGGAATAGGGTAATTCTGTCAGGATAGCAGGATGAGGAAAGAAGGGAAATCTCTTGTCCAAAAACCAAGGAACAGTCTCCAGAGTGAGTTTTCAAAGAAACAGAAAGGCAAAAATCTCAATATTATCCTCAAGTCCTTATTTTAGGTGTTGTTTATTGAATAATCCGCTGACTAAAGACGCATTATAGACAGCAAATGTCTCTTCTGTAGTTACACTCCTAAAGAAGTCATGACCAGTCAGCTCTCCTAACTTCTGCCCCAAGTGAATACCTTTACCCAGTCCCAGTCCTAGCCCCATTGATGGACTCTTTTATCCTCCACTGCCAACTCCTCCTGAGGAGACTTTGGGTTTTTCACTGACTCAGAGCTGTATCAGGTCCTATCATTCCCCTGGGCCTGATTACTAAGGACTCTGCCCTAACCATTCTCAGCAAGTGAGTCAAAATTTTTTTGTGATTTCAAAATTTGTGACTGGGGTGGCAGGTATCACAGGCCAGGAACCTGCCGGCAGGGGCTCAACTCCAGCCTGGAGATTGGGGTTCCACCAGAAGTCAGGGGCTGGGGCAGCTAGGGGTAGCTTGGGCCAGTGCTTGGGCCAATTCAGGGGTCAGACCAGCCTGTTCAGACCTGAGCAGCTCAGGATGGTCCAGGTGTTGGGCCAGCCAGCAAGGGTCAGGCCAGCCAGTGGAAGTTGGGCCAGCCAGGTGGCTTGGGCTGGTTTGGCCTGGCTTGGCCAGGGGTCAGGTCAGCTGGCACAACCCAGCGCGGCTCAGGTCAGCCAGTGCAGCTGGGGTGAGACAGCCAGCGGGTGAGGCCAGCCAGCACAGCTCGAGTCAGAACAGGCAGCATGGATGGGATGGCCGGGGCTTCTCCATGGGCGGAGAGGAAGGGGCTTCAGCTGCGTGAGGGAGAGGGGATAGAGGGGTCAGGGCCATGAAGCATTTACATTTACAGGACAATTACACTAGAACTAGAAGAGAGTACTACATTTAACAAGATAATGTCTCAATGTCCAGTTGGCAGCTGGTATTAAGCAGAGTGCCCCAGGGGTCAGTCCTGGGTAGATTTGTTCAACATCTCCATTAATGATCTGGATGATGGGATGGATTTCACCCTCAGCAACTTCGTGGATGACACTAAGCTGAGTGGGAGAGGTAGATACGCTGGAGGGTAGGGATAGGGTCCAGAGTGACCTAGACAAACTGGAGGATTGGGCCAAAAGAAATCTGATGAGGTTCAACAAGGGCAAGTGCAGAGTCCTGCACTTAGGATGGAAGAATCCTATGTACTGCTATAGGCTGGGGACCAACTGGCTAAGTGGCAGTTCTGCAGAAAAGGACCTGGGGAGTACAGAGGACAAGAAGCTGGATACGAGTCAGCAGTGTGCCCTTGTTGCCAAGAAGGCTAACGGCATATTGGGCTGCATAAGTACAAGCATTATCAGCAGATCGAGGGAAGAGATTATTCCCCTCTATTTGGCACTGATGAGGCCACATCTGGAGTATTGAGTCCAGTTTTTGGCCCCCCACTACAGAAAGGATATTGACAAACTGGAGAGAGTCCAGCAGAGGGCAACGGAAAGGATTAGGGGGATGGGGCACATGACTTATGAGGAGAAGCTGAAGGAATTGTGCTTATTTAGTCTGCAGAAGAGAAGCATAAGGTGGGATTTGATAGAGCTTTCAACTACCTGAAGAGGATGGAGCTAGGCCAACAAGGAGCAATGGTCTGAAGCTGCAGTGGGGGAGATTTAGGTTGAATATTAGGAAAAATTATTTCACTAGGAGGGTGGTGAAACACTTGGATGGATTACCTAGGGAGGTGGTGGAATCTCCATCCTTAGAGATTTTTAAGGCCCTGCTTGACAAAGCCCTGGCTGGGATGATTTAGTTGGGGTTGGTCCTGCTTTGAGCAGAGGGTTGGACTAGATGACCTCCTGAGGTCCCTTCCAACCCTGATATTCTATGATTCTATTTTTCTACTTTCTTATATCCAATTTACTGTTAAGGGCTATCTTACTCAGAGCTTAGCCAAAGTGTTTGCTCTGGGGCTATCATCCCAGCACCTATTCCTCAGCAGCCAGTCAGGGTCCCTTAAAATGAACAGGATCATACTAAAAGAGGAAAAATCTGAAACTGTTATTTCCGTATATTAAACAGATTACAAAAAGCTTCTTGTTCTGAGTGAAATTCTTATTTTAACCCAGAAACCAAAATCAAATCCTGATGCACTGAACCAGAACCTCTAAAGAAGCAAAACAGAAATTAATGTAAGAAAAAAGTCTCAGAAAACCACCTAAACATAAAACAGTGAGGAATCCTAAAAGTGTGCCATGTTACCCCAAGAACAAATACAGGGATCCCAGAGTAGCCTCCCTGTTGCTCACTTCCAGGTTTCCAAGACATTGAGCTATTAATCTCTTTCTGCAAAGTGAAAAGAGAGGGGCCGCCAATAGAATTGCTGGGATTTACCCTATGCCCTTCAGGAAACTCCCCAGGAGAGACTAGATCTGTTCACTCCGGAGAGGACACAGATACATCCCTCCCCTCAAAGGATTGACATCCAGGCAGTACTTTTCCAAAACAGTCTTTATTTAGTGTAACCAGCCTTTCCTAATACATCTAAACCTAAATTAAAACATAAACATAAATCCCATTGAACAGATATACAAGCTAACATACTCCAGGTGATAATATCATTCAGTTTGAATGGCTTAAGTGTCAGTGTCCTGCAATATGACTGATCACCATGTGCAGAACATAATCACTTAAAGTCTGTTCTTGGGGTAACAGCAGCTGTAATGACAGGCGGATAAGGCTCCGGGAGTAATTTATCAATGAGCTGACAGTAAGAGCAGCCACTGTTATGAGCTCCTTCTCGCTAATGCAACCTCCCAAAATTAGTTTCTCACTAAACTTAAAACATGATATGTAATGATAGGGTTTTAATTCCTTTCTACTTTCATTTCCCATGTAATTCCTAGCTACTTTCTTCTGCATCTGTCTTTTATTCTTTCCTCATTCTTTGCTACATTTTTTCCTTTACACTCTTCAATTCTCTTTCTCATACACACACATGTATACCATTGCATTGTTTGGGGGGAAATTCTCCTCTCAGGTAGCCATGGGAGACTGTGACTCATTCCTCTCCAGACCAGACACAGAATTCTGGTTGTCATCAAAGGGAGTTGTATGGAAGTAATGAGAGCAGAATAGTAGGGTTGAGCACGTGTAAGCAGATCTCAGAAAACTAAATGGTCTTCACTTTGAAGAGGAGTATGCGCTTATCATTGAACAGATTCAGTGTATGCCAGGAGGACTCATCTTTCTAAAATGCCTGGTGACTTGTCAAAAATAGAAAATAAGGGCAAAATGCTGGTCTCAGATCAGCACAGCAAATCTTTACTCTGATCCAAGAAGAGAACTTTCCCTTTACAGCAGAAGGAGAAAAACAAACTAAGGAGTAGGTTAATGCTGAAATTATTAAGGGACATAGATGGGAGTGATGGTCACCGCAGCACAAGACATGAAGTAAAGTTGGTTGAAACTTGGAATTTCTACATGTCAACATTTCATTCCAAAACTGAAGAAAAACCAAAAGAACAAAAAATCAAAATTTTCCGCTAGATGGAATTTCTCAAAATATATTGTTTGGGGGTCCAGTCAAAGCATTTTGTGTTGATTTTATCTTTTGAAACATTTTATATGCTAATATATACCACAACATTAAAATAAAATAAATGAAAAATCTCTTGAAAATGAAAAAAAATGAAATGTTCTGTTTTCACTTAATCAAAATGCTTTTTTTTCCCTTTTTTTCCTAAATGAAATTTCATCACAATCAACATATTACCTCTGAAAGTTTCAGTTTTGATGAAATGGCACTTTGCAACAGGAAAATGTTCAGTCTGTTCTAGTGTTGAACACACTAAAGAAAATGGAATCAAGTTGGGGTCAGAATCAGCAGCTATAACTCAAAACCTCAATCAATCAATGGCAGGACTGCTGGTGCTCAGTATCTCTGGAAGTTAAATCATTCAAGTGATTAAACCCATTTTTGATACTTCCAGCATAAGTGTTGTTCCAAAAAGATCAGTGTTATTGAACAAGAAGCTAATGAGAAACTGAGGAAAAGTAAGGTTTTGCACTTAGATACACTGAAAATCCACAAAATTCTAAATAAAAGAGGTGAAGTGCAGGGAGAGTTTGGGATAGAGGTAAAAAAAAAGATGTGCAGCAGAGAGGGCAAATATTTTCTTACTTATCATACTTCTACAGGATTTTATTTAATGCATAGACGTCAAAATCTTGTTCTGAGATTGTCCTGGGCCAAAAGATTTGGAAGATTTTTCTGAGGCAGGTTGTATGGAATTAAAACAGTTTGGACATGTCATACTGTCTCATTCCCCATTATTCTGCACTATAAAGTAGTGTTGAAAGTACCCAACTCTAATAAATCTTGAGTTTGGTTTTGGTGTTGTATTTTGATGATATTCAGACTGTATTTAAGCTCCTGAGGGTGTTCCTGGCTTTACTGATTTTGTTCCAGATGTTCTGGCTTGTTCCACCATCCTGACTGATTGTGCTGCCCAAGTATGTGAATGTTTCTATATTGGTGAGAACATAATCCTCTATCCGTACATGTTATGGTGCTGCAATATTGAAGGTCAAGATATTTGTCTTATTGTGGTTGATTTTCAGTCCAACTTGCTGAATGAATGCATTGAGTCAATCTCAGACCAAGATCTATTGATACTGAGCATCAGCATTGCCAGGAGGCATTGGAGATGGATCGGCCATGTGCTTCAGATGGAAACTGATTCCCTCACCAGAGTAGCAATAATATGGACACCCGAAGCCAAGTGAAAACGAGGCCACCCGAAAACATGGCGAAGAGTTGTGGAAGCCGAGCTGAAAAACCTGGGGCACAGCTGGGGAACCACTGAAAGACTTGCCAGAAACAGACAGAAATGGAGGCATTTGATCACTGCCCTAAACGCAGAAGGCATATTAGGAACATGATGATGATGATGATGATAGACATCAAGGCACTAGGTGCCTTGGGCCCCAATTCTGCAGTATAATTTGAGTAGGAGGACCTCTCTGCCTGTGCAAAACAAATTGCAAGATTGAGGCTTTAAAATTTTATAAATAAATGTTTGGAAGGAATATATCTGACTGCTATGCCATTAGGACAGCTGTCTTCCTCTCTCTCCCCAACTGCTGAATTAGTACATTTCACAGAGAATTTGTGCACAAGTAACATCCCCCTGTTCTGTAGATTAACAACCTTACAACAACAAGAAGTCCAGAAAAAGGACTTGCCATTCACAGTCCTATGTATGTTTCTTTCTTTCTTTCTTTCTTTCTTGGAGAACGCTATTTCATAGCGGCCAGCACCCTGTAGCCGGGAGCCATCCAGGATCTCAGGAGATGTGTGCAATCTAGTTTAACAGAAATTGAAAAAAATACATCTGCAACAAAATAGAGGATAATTTTTTCAATCTCATTCCAATCCATACTATAGCAGAAGAGACACTTCCAAACCAGAGAAAATAATTTCACTCTTTTTGAACAAAGTTCAGTGAAGGAGGCAAGATAAAAAAATACAGTACTGTGGGAGCACCCCATAACTACTGGCTGGGTTTTGAAGAAGGATGTCACTTCTCTACGATGAATGCACTGTTTAGATGTGATGATTTGTCTGCAGTGCTTTCTTGTAGAGAGCTTGGGCAAAGGAGGATCCCTATCATTTTATTTACAAGGGACAAGCCCTCAAAATTTTAATTTTGTAGAAGCTGTCTTGCCTCCTTTCCTGTTTAGCTTTCCATTTTGCCTTTATCCTGTGATTACTAGTATAATAAGGCAAACAATCAAAAGATTGTGCTTTTTAAATTTTTTTTTAGTCTTTTGAGCTTCCCAGCTTCCTCTCTTGCTCACAGTCCTTGCACGAGCAGCCTCACTAAGATAATTACTGTAATTCATCTAGCAAAACACCCAGCTTATATTTCGGTGGCTAATTAGACAAACTCCCAAATGGGTCATTTTTCAGCCTCCCTCCTTCCCACGAGCACCAACCCTGAGGGGACTCTTTCTTAATCAGGTAGATATTTCCAAGAATGAATCCCTTATCCTCTAAATTGAAGATTTCTTTTTTTGAGAGAGAGAGTTAAGCAACTGGGGCCAAACTCAGCCATGGAGTAAGTGGGAGCCACTGCAATGTAATCATTAGAGTTATACCTGCTTACATCCAGATTACATTTGGCCCTAGTCTATTGACCAAAAAAAAAGCCAGTGGAGAATTATTATTGTTATTTATTATATGTATAGTGAATAGAAGTCTCCCCTCAGACTGGGGCCACATTATATGGTAGGCACTGTGCAAACAAAAGCCAGAGCCAGTAACTGTCCCAAAGAGCTTACAGTTTAAATAAACATAACTGACTAAGGACAGGAGAGTAAACAGAGGCATAGACAAGAAAAGTGCCTTGCTTAAAGTCACACAGCAAGTCAGCGGAAGATTTTTACAAAACCCTGCCAAACATGTAAACATAGGAGGGGGTAAATTCATCCCTTGTTTTTCCTCCATTTAAGTCCTCAGAATTATACCAGAGAGGAATATGACTCTAGGGTTTTGGTCATTTTGCAAGAGTAGTAAGAGCTCTCAGCGGTCTGCTCTTTCACCAGGACTTTCAAAAGTAGCTTTGCAAACTCAGAGATTTTTCTGGGTTTCTGAGTACCCTGAAAGATGTTTGGGGCAGTGAGAAAGGGACAAACAGTTAATCAGTTATGTGAGATTTATTGTATTTATTGTATTTTGGGTCAGCATAAGCTCAGCAACAGTATGTTCAAAAAATGCTCTGGTTTCTATTCAAGGGTCTTTCCCCATTTCCCAAGAAAAGCAAACAACATGCAGTGTTTGAACTCCGTCATTCAGAACTGTAACATGGAGTAATGTGTTGTGGAGATGTAAGCCTTTTGTGCAGCTAATACAGAAGTTACCTCTCTGCTGCTGCTGCTGCTACTGTTAGTGCACTGGAAATAATTTGGCATAAAATAGGATATGTGATGTGTAAAATCATCAAACCAGCAAAATAAATGCATGCTTTTGGGTTTTTTCCTCACACAGTTGACAAAAACAGATGCTAATGTATTGTGTGCAGCCTATTGAAGTTCAATTGTTCCTTAAGACAAGAGCTCTTAAGTGCTTCTCAGTAGCTGAGCTCTCTCTCTCCTTTTTCTTTTGCTGTAATGTTAGAGGTGGAAACAAATGAAAAAGGTTTTTCCACCGTAGAACAACGTCTTTTCTTCTGTTGCCTGGCACTAGTTGATGCCTGGTTATTTTCTGCTCCTCTTGCTTCCACAATGAGCCCCAATGAGGCTCCCTAATGATAACAAAACATCATTGCAGTAGTATTGATACCTGTTGTAATTACTGGCGTTCTGGCTTTTCAATTTTCACTATTTGCCTTGGATCAAGTAGCTCTGTGCTAATGCAGCAGAAGGTCACCAGATGAAGGGGCTGATAACAGAGAGGGACCGTTCTACTTAACATGCATGGAGGATTATGCTTTTCTGTCGTCCTAGAGCTAATCTTTCAAGTTGTCCTTTTTTGACTTTCTCAGTTTAATCAGTTTAATCTCATCTTCCCTCTTTTCTGATTACAAGGATTTGCTGTTGAAACCTTGCCTCCACAGTAAAGACCATGTGGCAATTTATTCTTATATTGATTCCCAACATCTCTTTTTCTTGACTAGTGCACCACTGGATAGGGGGAGGGTGCGAATGATAGGGGAGGCGGAGGATCCTTCTAGTGCCTTGTTTCTAACAATTCCATATATTCTTGTTCCTTGGGTATCTGAATACTTCTTTAATACACTGGAAAGCAGAAAGGGCAGCCAGATTGGAAATACTCTGAAGTGGTTAGAGTGAGTGGCGACACTATGAGCAAAATAAATAAATAAATAGAAAACTCACAGGATCATTGTAAAACTGGGGCTACTGCTAATCAAATTGTTCAGGCCAAACTGTCAAAAGGCCTCCTTAATATTTGTACACACATCCATTTATATGAAGAAAGAGAGATGTGTGCAGCATTTATGGTTTTCTATGATCTGTACTCTCCTGCTCTTTACATGGTTAAGTATAAAAGAGCAAAAAAGTGTTAGACCGTGCAAAGTGTGTGTGCTCACTGCTTCACACTTTTTGTGTGCCTCCGAGAAAGCTAAACTGTAAACCAGAAGCTTCATACCCTTCGGGTGGAGTTCTCAGAGAGGAATGTGTTCAAGTAAGTGGGGTATCTCAGGGATCAGGGCTTGTCCTAAAGGCCTACAGCAGGTGGGCTAAGGAACCCCATTTCCAAGAAGTGGTAGCAGACTGAGAGTCAGTGCCCAGGAAATGTGCCAGAGAGGCCAATGGAGAAACCACTGACTCAGCCTGCTGAGGCTTTCAAAGTTTAATACCTTCCCACTGGATCCAGAGCATAGAGTTTGTATTTACAACTGAAGAGCAGCTGGGCCAAATTTGATTAAGAGGCTTTGCAGCCTGGCACATAGAGTCACAGCACCACTCAGGTTTGGTGCCTGCCACCGATAGAAGAGGGAGCAACCCTCCCACCCCAGGCGGGCCCAGATCCCACTGACAATGTCACTGCCACTGGCATCATCACACCAGGCCTGAGGTGACCCACCAGGCCGAGAGCCCAGATGTAGGAGTAAGTTGGGGAGACCACTCCTAAGGGCAGCAGTGCTGGAGCTCCGGGAGAAGTGGGACCAGCCTCCTGGCCACATGCAGAGCAGAGCCCCTGCTCCCTCTCCTCCCTACCCCAGCCCCACTGGAAGGATGGAGTGGGAACTCAGTTTCAGATTTTGCTCTAGGCTCCCAACAATCTCCATGGCCCTGACAAGGAGTAAGCGGAAAGAAGATTGTGCCTCTGAGCCTCTGTGTGTCTGAGCCATAATCCCCACTCCTATACACGTTTACCTCTGGAGTGGTCCAGGTTATGTACCACCCCTTAAACAGGGCTGTGGGTGCAGTCACAATCTACCTCTTAATATACATCCACAGTAGAAATACCCCTCCCCCTTTTTGGCCATTGACTGAATCACAGTGAGATGGGATCTGCTGGCATGGGCAGATGTGGCTGTTTAGCCCTATAAGCTCACTCTGTTTTTCCTACATTTAATGAAAGATTCTGCTTTCTCATCAGGGTTTCTAGAGATAATGATATACTATAGCCAGCTGAGGTGAACATCTGTTTTAAGAATTGTGAACTTATAGAGACCATTTGTCTGTCTGATCTTTCTTTCTTGTTTTCCAGTGTGCCCTATTCATTTCTCTGTTAATTAAATATATGTGAAATCACTAAACCACTGGGTCGAAGAAACAATTAACAACCAAAATTAAAAAGCAGGGGTGGAGCGGACTCCTTTCTCTCTCGACTGATTCTGCTTGGAAGAAATTGCCCTAGTTTTTAGCTTGTGTTTTCTTTTCCCTTCACATATTACGTTTTTGGTTCATTGGGGCTTACATACCTAATGACAACATGGTGGAGTTAACCCAGGAGAACAATGCATCCCATTAATCTGCCTCATGCTTAATTGGTAACTACTGTATGGGGCTGGCATTTCAAACACAGATTGTAAATGTACTTGAATTAGTTACTGTTTAATTGATACAACTGGCACACATCCTAGAACCTACATGCACACACCGTAAAGAGAGAGCAAGAGAAAGCAACAAGGAGTGATTATGAATCATCTTTATATGTGGATATCAATTACAGACAGAAAATAATTGGATTTCAGATTATTTTAACAAGATGAAATAGAGCGAGGTGGGCACAATGGAAAATACCAATGACTACTGTCCGTAGTTGTGAGCCCATTACCCACCTATGTCATGAGCTGTTGTGACCAAGCCCTGGAAATACTGCCTTAAGAGGCCAGCATCTCAGCCTGCCAAAGCCCTAATTGCCAAGGCTTTGTTTGGGGTTCAAGAGACCTAGGACACTGTAGCAGGATGGGATAAAGTTTGTCTGGGCTAGCCAATGCATCTTGCCCCCTACAATCCTTCCTCATCCACACACAGAATTGAGCACAGAAGGGCCCCAAACTCCAGGTGACCCTCCCTTCCTCTGTGTATATTGGCTGGAGCAGGAAGACCAGAAGACATATTGACAAAGCCAGCCACCTTCTCTCAGCAAGAGCCAGGGGAACAGTAGCAGGAATAAGAATGAGAGTGCGGTGAGGTATCTCGAAGACCATGGGTTAGTTCCTTGCACAGGTGAACAGAGTTAGACTCATACTAACGTCTTTGGTTCTTAAAGATAAAAATACAGATCACCTTTGATTTTAAGAACAGGTAACTCATTATGTTTATCTGAGGAGTATCAATAAACACTTTTCACTCACAGGTATTCACCTGTTCCTTTAAATGATATCAGATGAATAGAGCTGACTTTTTCAGGGACTGTCTACTACTCTATGTTTCTTCAGTGCTTAACATAACTGAGCTACGGTCTTGGCTGGCCCTTAAGTATTGATGTAACAAATATGATTTTGTACCAAAAGTTGCCATGATCCCTTATAAAACCAGGCTGAGCTTCCCATCTTCTCAGATTTTGAACCATTTGCCACAAGAAAGACTAAGTGTCCTGGAATACACTGTGATTGGTTTGGTCACAGAGACCCCCTTGAGACTGTCACCTGATGTGCTAAGACTACCTCTGAGCTCATTTTTTCTGCCATTTTGGGCCTCCGGAACTCTGTCTTCTTGAGCCAGATACACTAATCTTCTGAAACAGAGACCCAGGGTCTGACCCACGCCCCCAAAGTTACAGACTTAACTGAAAAAAACTTAAGTGCTCCTGTCTCTAGCACCCAGACACCCAGCTCCCAATGGGACCCAAACCCCAAATAAATCCATTTTACTCTGTGTAAAGCATATATAGGGTAAACTCATAAATTGTCCACCCTCTAGAACACTGATAGAGAAATATGCACAGCTGTTTGCTCCTCCAGGTATTAATTACTTACTCTGGGTTAATTAATATGCAAAAGTGATTTTATTAAGTATAAAAAGTAGTATTTAAGTGATTCCAAGTAATAACAGACAGAACATAGTAAGTTACCAAGCAAAATAAAACAAAACATGCAAGTCTAAGCCTAATACATTAAGAGACTGATTACAGATAAAATCTTACCCTCAGAGATGTTCCAATAGGCTTCTTTCACAGACTGGACTCCTTCCTCGTCTGGGCCCAATCCATTCTCCTGGTACAGGTCTTCTTAGCTCGAGCTCAGGTGATAAGGAGGGGATTTCCCATGACTGGAACCCCTTCTGTTCTGTTCCACTCCCTTAAATAGCTTTGGTGCAAGGCGGGAATCTTTTGTCTCACTGGGTCCCCACCCCTCCTTCTAAATGGAAAATCACCACGTTTAAGATGGATTCCAGTACCAGGTGACATGGTTACATGTCCTGTGAGACCCCAAGCCTTCATTCTTCTTGACCTGACTCACAGGAAGGCTTGCAAATAAACAGATCCATTTACAACCAATTGTCCTAGCTGATGGGAGCCATCAAGACTCCAAACCGCCATTAATGGCCCACGCTTTGCATAAGTACAATAGGACCTCAGAGTTATATTTCATATTTCTAGTTTCAGATACAAGAATGATACATTTATACAGATAGGATGACCACGCTCTGTAGATTATAAGCTTTACAATGATACCTTACAAGAGACCTATTGCATGAAGCATATTCTAGTTATATTATATTCACGCTATTAGCATATTTCCATAAAATATATGGAGTGCAATGTCACAACAGCAAACTGTTTACCAGCCCACCAGAGTATAACAGAAGGTTGCTATATACTAACTAACAAACAAAAACAAACCAGAAACAAAATCACAAAAGCAAGGTTAAGTCTCTTAGAACTACATATTGTTTTCACCCACAGGCATGTTATCTCACAATCACATACCACAGATTACACACCATAACCCAGCACCTTTGCCCCACCAGCCTTCTACCAACCCCTTGAAACTATCCCCCAGAAGCACACCAGTCCACCCCTTGTTCCTCTTCACTGCATCACCCCAACACTATTAGCTGGGGGGATATGGTGACCAGCATTTCCTAATTTAATACTAACATTATATGTATTTCTATCTTACTTAAACAATTGTGTAATACACATAAAGCAGAAGACACTGCCCTTCTCAATGTGGGCAACGAGCAGTCTCATAAAATATCTCCTTGCCAAAAGGCTAGTATAGACAGGAAGCATTCCATTCCAGAGAAAGATGAAAATATGAAAGAGATGAAGATAGAAATATTTCTATGATGAAAAACTCAAATTATTAAACATCCTTGTAACACGGGAAAGTGAAAAAAGGCTTTAAAAATGCCAGGTCCAGATCCTTGGCCATGATTTTAAGCCCTCTTTGTGTTCTCCCACCAGGGGCCATTTGTGCACGAACACAGCAGCTGGAGGGCAATGGGGGTATGGAGAAGTTACCACTGCACAGAAGAGAGAAAGAAAGTCAGGATTGACATTACCCATTCCTGCTGCTCATGAAGAAAGATATCATGTCTTTAGTTACAGGGATCATTTTGAATCAAAGCACTAAAACTCATTAGTGATGTTCCTAACTAAGAGTTTTACTGATCTAGTCTCCACCTTTCTGGGCTAGAGTCTCACCTTCACTGAGCTCATAGGCTGGGGAAAGCAATCTGTAAGCCTAGAGCTACTGAGGGTCACAATGCTATAGCTGCAGGCTGAAATGCCCACTCTACCTGCTGAGGATTGGGCAGAGTGCTGGGTGCAGTAACATGGCACAACATTTTTGGAAGCAAAGAGATCAGGAGACTTTTAAATTGCTGCCCATGAACTACTGTTTTCCAGAAAACTGGATTACAAACAACCCTGGCCGTAAAATTGTTAGAAAAATAAAATTGTTGACCTTGGTTTATCTTTTCCTTTAGGGAGAAAAATGCCTGGAACAGTTCTAAGACATGCAATTCCGTTCACAAGGCGTTCTGATATTACATCTGCACCAGTGTCCAAATTGGATTTTTAAGTAAAAACAGCCCTGCCTTATGGGTGAATTTGTACACTCACACTCTTACTAAATCAAGATAGAAATCACACATCATATAGCCAGCTACCTTTCCCAGACAGACCTGGTTGCTCTAATCATAAACTTTCATTAGGTGAACATAATGCAAATGCACAAAGGGAAGCACTAACATGGTAATACATATTTACTGTATAACCTCATGCAATTTCTGAAATCTATTTATTGAAGCTTTTCCATAGTTACAAAAGTTAAAGAAAGAGCAAGAAATATGAGGACAAAGAGCCTCAAGAAATTACATAGAAAGAAAGAAAGCACCTCGTCACAAAGTATACTAATTTATATGGGAGAGGCTCCAGAATAGAATTATCAATAGACATCACAGATTATTCAATAGGGTTGGCCCTTTGATCTAAATAATTAGCCAAAGTTTGAGGTCTTAAATACCAGGTTGTTTTCATTATTATGAGAAATTAGTGATACAAGTCAAGTTGGTTTCATGTTATTTACAAAAACATGTTTACAAAGCCCTGTTCTGTTTCCTGTTTATTTTTAGGCCCAGCCACTCAGCTTTCCACCTTCAAGTTTTTGTTATTTTTTGTAGGTAAAATCATCTTGTAAAGTTCCTATTCCTGCAGCACAGCATTTGGGATGTAACCTTTCACTCTGCTTTGTTATTTGACTCCTATATTCATTCTGTTGAGAGGAGTTATCAATTCCATTTATTGAACATCTTTAAAATCTGTGCTTGGTTAATGACTCTGGCAAATAAAACTTTGGTGCATGCCTTTGTTCTTTCTCAGCCTGGTTACTGAAATGGTTTTCTTGCTAGTGCATTTGTTCTATCTTAATTGCAATCAGTGCAGAATCATTTGGCTTGCCTGGTATTGTTATGCTTCACGTTCTTTTCATATGATTCTGTTACTTGGGTCACCACTTCTCTTGCATATTCAGTTTAAGATTGTGACACAGACATTGTCATATTTAAGCCTCTTGCAGTACAGGCTGTCATTTTGTGATATGTGTGCACATCATAGTGCAATAAGGCCCTGATCCTTGGCTGGTTTCTCCAGGTGCTGCAGCAGGACAAATAATAAATAAACAAGCTGCACTTCAAATGTTTATTGTGGTTGTCAAGGCACTGCTGGTGCCAGCATTATTCTCCATTTTAACTGTAACCTTCGGTTAGGTGATGTTGGCAGCAACAAGGGCAGGGTTCAATGTTTAAGGGTTTCTCTTAGGATCACAAAACAGAACCAGTTCGAGCAGTCAGCCAGAAATCTGGGAAACTAAACACTACCCCTGGGTGCTTCTAAGAAGCAATACTTCCTCATTTGCAAGCACTGTGTCTGTGTACAGCAAAAATAAACATTTATTAAGAGGAGAAGAAAACACTGCAACAATGACTTGGAAGTATACAGGCAGTAAGTAAAATGTCCACCCACGGTATCCTGGATTGCGTCCTTCATCTTGGTTTCCCACCTTGCAGTGTGAAAGTCCAGCAGACGAATGTCCTTTTAACATACTGCTCCCCTCCCCGCCCCGCTCCCCCCCCCCTGCACCCCACTCATGGTTTGTTGTCCTAGGTCAGCTGCAGTCTCTGCTGCTGTTTGTCACAGACTCTGCTGCTCTCTCTGCCACTGTCAGTGCTGCTGCTCTCCGCTACACCGTCACTGCTGCCTTTAGCACCAATGCTGTATTCTGAGGTTCCAACACAGAGCCCACTTCTTAAAGATTTCAGCTCTTAGTGATTTCACTATTGGTGCCTCTTCTATGTTATCTTTTCCACCACAACACCATCTTCGTACCAGGTCTGAGGGCCAAGGCTCAGCAACCCTTAGTTCAGCTTATCAGTGAATTCAGCTTTAGTGATCACTGAGAAAGAATCGGGACTCTCAATTGAACTTAGTCTAGTCTAGCTTTAAACACTGGAGGTGGGGGCGGGGGGCAAATGGTTTCTAGAACTCTTTGCACAGGTTGACACCACCACATAGGAACACACATCCCCATCTTCTCCACCTTTCCCTTGGAATTTGGCATCACTACTCCTCATTTAGCGAGTGAGGTTCAAGTCAGCACAAATCCCATCAATTAGGGCATATTAAGTATAGTTCTGCTGCCCATTACTCAGACAATAAGGATTATAACATTTCATTACCCTGCACCCAAGCCTAAAGTGAATCTTAACCCAAACCAGCCAAAATTGATCACTTCAGCCAAGCTGATTGGAGTGAGATCACCTAGGCAAAGTAGGTGTATCTACGCAAATATGGTCTGTTCCTGAAGTATTTTCCCCGGTTCATCACTGGATGGCAGCGGAGAGCTCATTCTGAACACTGCTTACATACGTACTTATAGGTAATAGGGGAGCTGGCAATACCTCAAAAATCAGAATGAACATTTTAAGTGCGCACGTGGCAATAATAATAAATATAACAAATAGATTAACATTTAATAGACCCAGAAACAACCAAAATTTCAGGTCTCTCCTTTATCGCACAAAAAACAACTTTCCTCAAAGAGACTCTTATCATCTTTTACACTCTTTGATCTTCCAGCCCCAAACAAATTCCTGTTTCCTGTCCCTCATCTCTAAACAGACTGATCCAGTCCCACACTCTTCCTGGAGTTTTCTTTGCTCTTCTCCTCTCAGCCTCTCCATAGGATTTCTCAGTGATTTGTTGCTGAATGAGGATTCCCCATGGAGCAACCCAGTCTGATGCTAAAGATCTTGCTGTAATGTGCCCTTGTCATGGGTGAGATATTATTTCTCTCAGAGCCTGTCAGAGTTTAAGTTCTCTGGGGAGAAAACAACTGTGTTTGAAAGTGAATGAAAAACAAGCAGAACATGATGAGAGTGAAAAGCACAATCCACCATGAAGTCCACTCTGAGTAGTTACTGTCATAGTCCCTGTAAAAATATGAGACCATCTGAATTATTCTTAGTGTCTTTCTAAAAGCATGATGTCTGAAATTCATGCCTGCCTATCACTGAAGTCCTGCTTTGAAGTTTTAAGTGGGACTTAACTGGTGCATAGGCCTTATGCTGGGCCTCCGCACAGGATAGAATTTCACTCAATTCGCTATTTCTGAAAACTAGGCCTTCCCCATGTTCTTCGTGTTTCTTGGAACGCTTTCCCTTAAGACACATATGCTGCAGACTCATTATTTCTATTTAAAAACAACAACAAGACTTGCAAAGTTTTATTTCACTATTATCTTCCTGAATCTGTTTTATTTTGTTCACAAAATATGTATTGCACAGCTTACTGGTGATTGAGAAGCTATGCTATCAAATCTCCAAAGAAGTAAAGCAAAGTAAACCACAGAATTCAGAGATGGAAAATAACCATTTGTTCATCTTCCTATCCTCTATGCTTTATGCAGCCTAGAGCTTTAAATGTCTCAGATAAAAAGGACAGATCTTGACTATTAAAATAATAGAACAGCTGTCAGTAATGAAGCCGATCCACTGACTAGATGATACCAAGCCCTTTCCCTCCACTTTTCATCTCACACCCCTGTAATTGAACCTTTCTCAGGTTTCCCTATCACTTATCATACTGTCCTAGATGGTAGTCCAAAGATTTCAGCCATGGACAGGCATGCAACAGTTGGAGGATTAAGTTATCACACATGATTTGTCCCTTGTGGTAAAACGTAACTTGACATAATCCAAAGAACTATATCTTAACACGTCAGGGTTGAAAAGAGATAACATTTACTTTGCAGCAGATAGAACATGATGAAATCTACAGAATATGCAGTGAGGGATCCTTTTGTTGGCATGAATCTAGTGCAGCCTTAATTCCTGAGTGACTAATACAGTGACGGAGATCAAGGATTAATACCTGTTCCACATTTTTTACAGTAACATTTAATTATATCAGACAAACCATGAATGGTTAATCTCAGCTCCATTTACCTTATACATTACTGTAATTTTGAAGGGCAGATGTTCCATCATTGATACGTCAACAAACTCAGCTGCATTCAATGGCCATTCAGAGGTAGAGGACTGTGATGGAGTGTATAAGCCTCACACTGGACAACAAGGTGTTAAGGGATTATTTGGGGCTCAGCCAGCCCCGTCGCACCAGCAACAAATGCTCCATCTGCTTGAGGAATTGAAAGGTAGGAAATTAGCTCATTTGGGTGGCAGAGCCAGAGGTAAATCAACCTGCAGCCCACAGCTCCAGTAGTACAGCCAGAAGCCTAAGACTCTGACACAGCTGCCCAAAGAGGACCTTCCTGAGGGAAGGGAGGACCCACCCCAGAGACAACCAGAGGGGGAAGTATCCTGTGGAACTTAGACTTTGGTAATCCCCTTTACTTATTGTGGTTTGGGTTCTCCCACCAGGGAATGCTTTGGACTAAGCTGACTCCAGGGAGTGTGGAAGGGGGAGGAAAAGGCCCAGGAAGGACAGCCTTAAGCAGTCTTGGTTGCCAGACCACTGGTAGCCCCAAAGGATCCTGGGTTGAGCTGCCCAGAGACCAAAATTTCCATTCCTCAAAGAGTTAATGAAAAACAAACCTTTTGAAAGCTTTCGCACAGTGGGATCTTGTCAAAACTTTCATTTTTATTAGGTGTTTTATTTGGGTCTCTCTCTTTCTCCCATCCCCGCTTCCTCTCCCCAGTCACAGCTGACCAGCGAACCTTCAATCTCTGAAATCTTCCCTTCGAAAACTTTATCAAAGGCCATATATGGCTGCAAAATGCTCTGGTTTTGACAAAAAAAGAATATTTTGATGAAAAATATTTAATTGAAAATGTTCTAATAACCATAATATTTATACTGAATGCTCCAGATCAGGCCTTCAAAATACTGGACATGTTTACCATCTAGTATGGATTTTCTAACATTTAATATGCTATCAACCATGAGAAAGTGGTCAAGCAGACAATTGTAGAAGGCAGGGAAGCATCATAAATCTTTGAAAAACCTGATAAAACTTTTAAGATAGCTCCCACATCTAAAGCAAGATGGAGTGTCTTACGCGAGACATGCTGTTGCTGTGGTAACATTACACCATCCTTCTGGTGACTGCAGCAGCAAGGTGTCGACATAACACGCCTCAGTGGTTTTACTATCCTCAGATGCAGACAGGGATATGGGAATATTATCTCAAGTAATTCTCACTTGTTCTTGTGCAAAGACTCTCAGAGGATATGCAGCCTGAAGGCTGGCCTTTCACTTTTTCTTACTAGAGCAAAGGATTTCATTTCTCAGGCCTCTAAAGAAAGTTTGCACCTTTCTTTATGAAACACAGAGGAAAAAGGGCTTTAAATAATGCATTTCTAGAGCATTTGTGTGCAAATGCCAAAGATAGCTGAACTCTTGAACCAGGAGGCAGTTTGAAAAGCATTCTCCAACTGCACACCTGAAATTGGCTGTGAAACAGCCCTGCAGCAACACAAAGTCACTGAAAATCAAGAAGTACTCTCAGGGAATAAACCTTCATGGCTTACATTCCTCTGATCCAGCTCTGCAGATATGGCACAGTTAAAACAGGAGCCAAATGAGATTTTTCTGCTTTTTGCTGCAGAAGACTTTTGGTGGAGGGAAAGTGGCACTTTTAAAAAAAGAAAATAGTGGTTTGGTTTCAAAGCAACAAGAGCACACTAGCATTTTGACTAAGTATAGTTTAGTGGCCATTTTACATATGATTTTTTGGTAAGTTTTAAGAGGAAGAGGACAGGAGTATGTGCTGAGGGTTAAGAGTCATAATGCTTGCAGCAGGTAGTTCTTATTTATTAGCGGTGATGAGCTGACAGTATTTTTGAAAGGGACACCCACAGGGAGTTTTCCCTTTAGCCTGTGATAACCAGAGCAACACAAGCGACAAAAAGTCTTGTAGTGCCTTATAGACTAACAGATATTTTGGAGCATAAGCTTTCGTGGGCGAAGACTCACTGCATCAGATGAATGGCTTCATCATTCATCTGATGAAGTGGGTCTTTGCCCGCAAAAGCTTATGTTCCAAAATATCCATTAGTCTATAAGGTGCTACAAGACTCTGTCACTTTTGCAGATCCAGACTAAAACAGCTACTCTTCTGACACAGAGCAACACAGAGGACATGTGCATGCAATGTATGCAGAAAAGAAGGGTAAGGTACTGGGGAAGCTATTGAATTGCTTTCCTATTTAAAAGTGACCTGTCTCATAGCCATGTTGACAAAAGCAAGATAATTTTGCAAATGAATGTATACTTTCAAAAGGAATCAGCTCTCAATAGGCACCTAAATCTCATTGTTCTCAGCGGGAGCTGCTGGATTCTGAGCATGTTTGAAAATATAATGCTCATCTTCCATCCTCAGAGCATTTATACCATGTGTGAGCTTGGGTCTGCTAGCTATGCTCACTATGTCATGCACCAGATGGAAAACTGAGCAAATTCTAATTGGCCATATCTGCTGGATAACAGCAACAGAGACAGGAAACAGAAACAAAAAAAGTTAATTATAATTACAAGCAAGCAGGAGAATGTTTGTTCTACAGCAGGGGTCGGCAACCTTTCAGAAGTGGTGTGCCGAGTCTTCATTTATTCACTCTAATTTAAGGATTTGCATGCCAGTAATACATTTTAACGTTTTTAGAAAGTCTCTTTCTATAAGTCTGTTATATATAACTAAACTATTGTTGTTTATAAAGTAAATAAGGTTTTTAATTGTTTGTAAATTGTAAATGTTTAGAAGTTTCATTTAAAATTAAAATAAAATGCAGAGCCCCCTGGACTGGTGGCCAGGACCCAGGCAGTGTGAGTGCCACTGAAAATCAGCTCATGTGCCGCCTTCGGCACGTGTGCCGGAGGTTGCCTACCCCTGTTCTACAGCATTCTGGGAATGGATCTGTGTGAAATGGAGAGTGCTAAATGTATATGTAGACTCCAAACATTTTGGGGATTCTTTAGGATGAAAGATGACATACTGCATCTGTTAATATGTCACAGTGTCTTCAATTTCCTTTTCCAATTTCATATCTTATGAAAGATGCTAGAGGATCTACACTATAGCCAAAACCAACAATAATGGAGACCCAGGGCAACTGTGTATGGTTTCTTTTCCTATCTGCTTTAGTTGTTGTAATATGAACTATTGCGAGTCAAGACTCAACCTATGAAACTTGTCCCAAAACAAGACATCTGTATGACTTACCACAGAAGTGCCACTCTACGAGATCAAATGCTTTTTCTGCTTCTGTTGAGATCATAACACTAACTTGTTTTTATTAAAGTAATGAATTATATTAAACAACCTTTTCAGCTTATGAAAAGCAATACATCCAGCTACAAAACCCATCTCATCTTGATGTTTTATGGTAGATAACATTTCTTCAAACACTTTAGGCCCTAATCTTGCAAACACTTAAGTAACTTAATGGACTTTAGCAACCTCAGTGAATTAATTTTAACATTGCAAATAGTTAGATTCTGCTGCTGAATGTTGCTTTGCCTTTATAGTTGAATATAGGCATTTTCTACATTTTAAATTTCTTTTAGAGAGCAAGCCTGAGGAAATTTATCTGAGTAACAGAAATTTTGTAATGGAATGGTGTTAAGAAAAGCAAATGTAACAGCCACATTTTAAGAGACATTTGGAAATGTTTGCTATCATTTTTGGAGGCAAAACCTTCTAAGAACATTACCCTATATCTTACATTTTTCATTTTCCACTCTTTCTACCCTAAATCATATTAAAGACAAAATTCTATATTCCCTGCATTTTCTTAAATGTCCACTAGTTCTTAAATAATGCCTTTATTAGTAATATACACCTGTCATTACAAGTTTAGGACACCTAAATGTTTGATCACTAGGAATGGAACAATAAACAAACTTAAAAATATATTATAGAAACTTCTACAAGTTGCCCCTTTTCAGTGTGGGACCTTATTAAAATCAAAGCAATGGACTATTTAGGAATCCTAAGAGAGTTAGTCAGTTGCAATTCTGGATTTTTACCATATGAGGATTTAACATAGATGAACCTATCTGAGGAGAAAGTAATTTTCTACTTCCCCGGGCAGTTATTTTCCACCAGCTCTATCTCAGCTAATAATACTAGGAAGATAGTTTATCTTCTTAATCATGTAAAATGTTGATGTTTCTTCTATAATAAGAACTTGCAAATCAATCCCTTCCCGCCTTTAATCTGAGTTCTTGAGCATCATTCTTCTTTCTGGAGAAGAATTATTAAAAACTTGAGAATTTCCCCATTCTTGTCACAGGCCAGGCAGTAAAACTGCAATATTATAGAATATACTTTTAAATTCAATTATAGCCTTTCATAAGCATTTAACTAGCCCCCCCAGTGGTGAAAATAGAAAGATTCACTCCCCTTTGAATGAAATCCTCTCCTCAGTGGTGGTGAAATATTTTGATAAGATTCATTATGAAAACTAACAATGTCCGGCTCTGACTCAACCTGAGTGATAGAGGCAATACCAAGAAGACTCTGGGTATTAGCATGAGACACAGTAACTTGACATATGGAGTAGAAGAAACAGCCAGAAAATCCATCATTTTGCTTTATAACAAATAGATAAGGGAGATTAAATTCTAATGGGGGCTGATCAGAGTCCATCCCAAAAGAGTTATTCCAATTTTGACGCCTGGTTCAAACTATATTTAGAAATTATGTACAGAGAAAGAAGAAAAGAGGGGAAAAATCAACAATGGGTCTCTGAGAAGCAGGGTGGGAAGCCCAAACTACAGACAAGAAAGGAAGTCAGGCCTCAGGAGATCTCCTACAGCAATAGTAGCACCTCAAACTTGGAGGATCAGTGTATAAAGCCCAAATGCAGTTATATGACTGCAAAGGGGACTGGGTCTCAGAAGCTCTCATGCAGTAATAGCTTATCATTGCCATTTATTGAAAGATATTTGGAGAAAGTGCCTTTTCCTTCATCTTTTTAATGGATACAGAAGACTTGATTTTTTTAAAAAAGGGCTGAAGGGAATGTGCACAGCCTATCCCAGGTGTCAAAGGACTGGCAAGTGCGGCACTGAAATGTCAATTTGCCCTTGCCAGTAGCGGAGGAGGGAAAAGTTGACTTCCCTCCTTCCAAGGAAGGACTTCCTCCCGCATCCTCAGTTGCTCTGTGAGGTATAACTTATACATCATCCCAGCACAAGAGAAGACATTAACCTAAATCGAACAAAACACACGTTCTCTTCAGAACAGGCTACGCTAGTTGCCAAAATCACTTCACGTTGATGACTGTAATTCCCTTTTCACATTCCATGTACTTGTTTCAGGACAGTAAAGCCAGTAATAACCCTACTAGGTATGAATTTGCTGTTGCATTCAAGCCTGTCTTGAACTCTCAGTTCAAAGAGCAGGATTCTACCATCATACTGCTGCAGAACTTCTAAATAGCGAGACATAATTGGGTTCAGTGGAGTTCAAAGCTGTGCACCAGCTTCATCATATCAAAGCCCATTGATTCAGCAGCAACAGAAGTGCACTGAAATGCAGGCAGAGTGTTAAGGAAGTCATGAGAAGAACACATTTAGATCAGTTGTGTTAGATTTCTGGATACAACAGACAACTGATTTTTGGTTAAGCTTTCAAGAATTCAGGTGTGGTCCCCTGGAGAAGCCTTTATCCCCACCTCTAATTGCTGCAAAAATATCTCATTTTTACTAATGTACTTTGCCTATTTCATGGCTGATACTTGTGAGACTCATTTACATTTTTTTAAAATGTCAAGACTTTCTCTGGAGATTGTTCATTCATTATATTTATTTTCATGGACATGATTTAACAAACCTTCCCTGAAGAGGTTGCAGCTATTAACTTTGCCAAACAGTAGCTCAAGTGAGAGTTAAAGGCAAATGGGCTAAAGGAAAGTAATGAGCCAAAGCATTTCCAGGGTAGTGAGAACTGCCCCAAAACTCATTTAAATAATTCTTCCCCACTCGGTGAATGCAGAAAGCAGGAAACAGAAGTTGTTGGATGTTGAGATGGTAATCCCCAAACTCTTGTACACATAGAAGTACTGGTTCTTGCACCTCTTGTGGCTGGCACGCTCAGCATTCCACCCTATTCCAGTATTGAACTCTGATGTGACATCAGTGCCTGCCTTTGTGTGTACGCTACACCCACAGTGGAGCATAGGTTGCTCGATTTGCAAGTCTTGCAACAATGACATTAGGCCTTGGTGAAGATCAAACTCCACTGCAGCTCAGCACTTGCTGAACTGAGGGTAGCTCTACAAGGCAATCAGGACAGCACGTGTACAAATATCCAAGTGAGATCTGATTGAGCTAGCTCACTAAAAATAGCTGCATATCCACAGCAGTACAGCCACCCAAATACATACCTCTGATCCCAGATGGGATTATTGTACTCTGGTGTCTACCCCTTGCCACTGCTATTTTAGTGAGTTAGTTCAATCAGCATTTGCTCAGGTATTCTTGTATATGCTGCAATCATGCCTCCTTACTGCTGTGTATATGTATCCTAAGTGGGAAGTGGTAGGCCCTGGCTGGTTCAGTGGAGATCTTATTCTGGTAAACTGACTCAGTCAACCTCCCCAAAATGAGGTGTCCTTGTTCTGAGAGATGGCAGCATAGCTCCATCCTGATGTATAGTCTTCAGAGAGTGGATTTCAGTCTCATAATCTGAGTATAGACTTAATTATTTTGTAGGTTGTAAATGCCAATTACCCAAGAATTCCCCTCAAATACACTCAGTTCACAAATTTACACATGGGCCCAGTGTAGGTTTAGCCTCTGATTTAGTCTTTACTTTTTGAATCTTTTAATTATTTACTAGGCAAATTATGCCTTTGGAAATAGCTGGTGTGCTGAGGACTACACACACACATACACCAATTTTTTTTTTTTCCAAATATTTGGGCATTAAAAAACAAACAAACCCTAATATAGTCATGCAAGTACCAGTCAAGAAATCTTGGAATTTTCTGCATGTCATGTGGCTTCCTTTTCCATTACCTACTTTCCTTGCTGTGCACACATCTCATTTATGTCTCTATCAAATGTAGCAATATTTTCTTTTTCTTTTTTCAGTCCCCCTGTTTTCCCAGCACTTGATAAGCATGGAGCTCTTTTTCCACTACTAATCCCCTATTTTCAGATCTAAAAGCCTAATAAAACAATAATTATTTGCACTTCTATAGCACCTTCCAACCAAAAATTCCCAGATGGCTTACAAACAATAATAAATAGACCATGCTTCCTAACATGTGTGTGAGGGGGGTATTATTATTTCTGTTTTACAGAGCGGGAAATTGAGTCATTCAGCAATTAAGTGATTTGCTGAAGGACACACAGTGAATCTGTGGCAAAGCCACAAATAAAACTGATTTCCTGATTCTCCGACATATACAGAGATCCTGAACCAATTTGTATAGTGGAGATGCTGCGTATTAGCATAAGACACAGTATATGATAACTCTGCATATGATGAAAACCCCTTCAAGCCAGGGGGGTGCAGCAGTACCCCCAGCACCTCTAATTCCTATGGACCTCTGCTATTCAGACCACAACCCATCCTTTCTCCCTCTGAGAAAACAAAACTTCACAAGGCTAAAATTCAATATTTACTCTCTTTGCCTGGAGCCCAGAATTTGCCTGAACAGATGGTCAAACCCTCTGGAGTTCAGGTCATTCAGCACAGAGCAGCTTACACAGAATTAGCAATCTGATTGACTCACGTGATGTGGTACCAGTGGCTTCCCCATCATGGCAGCATTACTTCTCTCTCAGAAGCAGCAGAAGGGTTGTTAATCCTGCACACGCAGTATTAATTTACACAGGAATTTGCCATATAAGGCAGGTTTCTTTGGCGGCACAAAATGGCTGCTCTCTAGCAGTACTCCTTTTCCATGTCTCCCTCCCCCATAATACCCCCACATTAAAATCCACATTGGTCATGTGAGGGAATTCAGGGCTGCTACATGTGGATGAGAATTATTCTGTGTAGTTGCCTCTCTCTTCCATATACACTAGGAGGACTCTCCAAAGTAAGCTCTTTCTGACCAACACCTCTCAGGCAACACAGGTTGAATCCAAAGCCTATTGAAATCAATGGACATCTTTCCATTGTCTTCAATGTGCTTTGGATCAGGCAGGCCGTAAGTCTGGAAAGCTTGTACAGCACCTCTCAGTACTACGCCTGACTCACACTAATGCTCTTTAGCGTTCACTATAATTCAGAGTAAATCACGCCATTTGCTTTCTAAAGAGTCATGTCATTAGTTTCTGCTGAACAGTTAGATTAGGAAGGGTCAAACTTTAGTGTTTTTGAATACACCTACAATACACATGGATTTACATAATAGGCCCTAATGTCTCCTTCAGAGTCATTATGGTCTATTGAATAAATAATGTCTGTATTGAAAATGGTTGAAATACCCATTTACTTGATAGACTCTATTGACTCCTAATAAGAAGCTATTAGCGTTGAATAAATATTATGCATTTTAAAACTTGCCTAATACATTCCATTTCCATGTATTTTCATATTTACACAATGGACTGTAAAGCACATGTTGTTTCTTCTCTCAGACAGTTCCAGGCAAGCTTTTCTTTTTGCAGTTTCTTATTTTTTGTGTGGTATAAAACTAACATAAAAAAAGCCAAAACAACAAAGAAAATTAAACTATACAAATTGGTATTTAAATAACATTAAGCCCCACATTTCCAAGAAGTTTGCATAGGCTTCAGTCAGACTGTCTTGTGTGTAGTGAGGCACAGTAAACGGGCTATTTATAGTCCATTGCATAAATATGAAAAAACATAGAACATAAAATGAATGTGATTAGGCAATTTTTAAAAATACATATTTATCCAACTTTAAAAGCTTCTCTATAAGGAGCCAATAGAATCTATCAAGTAAATGTGTAAAATGATTATTTTTAATACATACATTGTCTCACTACGCCACAACAATTCTAAAGGAGCTATAAGGATCTATGATGTAAAATCTGAATGCAGGCAGAGTCTTCAAAAGTATTGTTTTTAACCAGATATCACAGTCAAAGTATTATGTGAAAATCTCTCTCTCTCTCTCTCTCTCTCTCATTTAAAAATTTGTACAGTTTGATGTTGGCAGTATTACAGGGTTAACAGCCTGGACACACAAGTGTTTTGTTGCTAACTACCAGTCAACTCTTTGAAAATCTGGAGATGAAAGAGTTTTCCTTAGACCAAAAACAGCAAGGAAATGTAGGGAGATAAGGTTCCAACTTAGTCCTTTGCCCACCCTACCATGGACCAGCATTGGTGAGATCTCCAAGCAGCAAGTGGGCTCCAGTATCTAGATACAGTGATGTGAGTTTAGCTATAATTTTGTTTGTTCCATTTTTCTATTTCAGTGATGTCATAAACTCTCTCTGAGGCTGGGGGGATTCGCTGAGTGGTGGGACAACCACTGTAACATGTCAGCATCATCTTATGCTTCACAGTCCCCTTGGTCTTGAGACAGATCACGCATGGGACAATGGCCCTCTCTCCAGGTCCCACTTCAGCTTCCACCTGATAGCACCTCTCCTGAGCCCCAGAAACCTGATCCTGCAAAGCATCAGTGGAAGGGTTTCCATAGCACTGGGTAAAGGGGAAAGCACACCACAGAGATATTTTCTGCATGCCCCCAAACCAGGGGAAGCAAATCAGGCTTCTCTCTGTGAGCAAGGAATGAGTGGTGTTAGTGAGTCACTGAGTTGCTAATAAGAGTTGCTCTTAATTCAGTGCGAGAAACTATGCTCCGAAAAGCTCAGCACCTCAACTTCTGAAATATCTAACTGACCCATGCTCTTTCTCTCCATATCTCCAAATTATTTCTCCTGCATCCACAGCCACTCTTTTCTTCACCTGGGAGAAACAAAAACTAGTGACAAGAGACCCCTACATCCAGCAGGTGGGGCTGGATTTTTTTTTATGGTCTCTCTGAAGAGATTTTTTTAAAAAATGCACATTTCCTCTAAAGCAGCTCTGCAGTGTCCAGTGCTCATAGCTAGAAATCCAAAGTCCTTCCTTTCTGCTGGCCGCAGCAGAGTGGAAAGAAGTTGAAGGCAGAGAATTGGGAAAAATAAGAAGGCAGAAATAACATCAGCTTTTATTAGTTTTTCACTGCAAGTGGTGCAGTTTTGTTTTATTTTTGACTGTTGCAAATGAATGTAGAGATTCTTTCCATGTTAAGTCTTGTTTTTCTCTCCCCACCCTCCACAGAATAAATATGAAGGTTTCATTTGGTCACTCTGAGCCTACAGCTTTGCTAAACTATGATGATACTCTCCATCTAAAAAAACAACCAACCTAAACAGTTCAAGCTTTTTATAGCTCTGGCTCCCAGGCAGCATTCACTACAGTAGCAGCACTGGAACGCGTAGAAGCCAAATAATGCTAATGGGGCAAACAGAGTGTAACAGCTTATGTGTGCTGGTTATATCCTGAAACAAATTGTTTCTTAATGCTGAGGTCAGACAGGGTTTAATTAGGAAAAATACAATTGGTGTAAAATTTTGCAGCAGGCTGCTTGTTTGGTGTCATGCCAAGTCAACATCAAGCCTTTCCAAATGGAAATTTTCATTAAAGGCCACTGGCAGCCTAGCGAGGCTGAGTTTCAACTTTTACTAGTCTCCTTGTAAGAGGAACCTGAAACTCAGCATATCTGTTGCCTAATTAAAGGCATGTCCCCCTTGCAACTGTCCACACAAATTGTTCCTGCACGTATTACATTCACTGTAATCCAGATCCACCAAGGAGCTGCTCTTCTGATATCTTGCCAGGCTGGATAAAAAGGAAGCTAGACTCAGATGTGACCTCTTTTAATCATTAAAGGCATGAGCAATTTGTATTTTATTGCCTTATTGGTTCCATAGCAAGGTGGGGTGGGACCTTCAGCATCACAGCAGAATTTAAAGCAAATTTCTAAACCTTTTTTGTTCAGCTGTGACCCTTTTTTGTTCTGTCTATGCCATATTCTCAAGGATTCCTATTGATGCTTGTAGCACTGATTCTGCTCCTTAAATTGATTATTACAGCCTCAGTGCTCATGCTGCCAAGGTTAAGGTTGTATCAGCATTTCCATTATAAACCCTGCTGTTCAAGAGAAGAGTGTTTAACATGACTGTGAAAATTTGCTCCAGGGTGGATTTTTTTTTCCTTCCACCTTTGTGGGTGAAATTAGTGCTCATAAAAGTGAGGGACTGAGAGTGCAGGCTAGGGAAAGGCTAGCATTGTGCAAGCTTCCCTTACACAGCACTTTCTCAGCACACCTCAGTCCTGATCTGCATCACACCTTGCTATCCCAGTCCTGGCAAGGGCAAATTTAAGGCTCGCATCTGTAGCCAAATGGGCCCCAAATGGCAGGGCCTGGGGGTTAGGTTGTGGAAAAATGCCTCAGAAAACAGTGTCAACCTGCGGAAGGAGGAGCTGGAGGGAAGTTGTGGCAATTGTAGAGGCAGGCCAAGGTACTGGAGAAAGCAAGACAGATGGGAGAGTGAGGCCTAGGGGAAATGTGAGCCAGGCTGCAGTGGATGGAGAGGCAAGCCAGCTGATACAGGTGAGAAGTTACTGGAAGGGAGGCAGCAGAGGCCCAAAAAGACAACAGAGTAACAGTAATTTGTTCAAATGAATAGAGGCCTTTTTGTTTCATTATTTCCCCTCATTAGGTCAGAAGATTCCTGAATCAGCTCTTCCAGCAGAACCTCCTGGCCAGAGTTCACAAGTGTGGTTTCTGATAGGTTATTTCCTCCGGCTTCACGTCTCCCCTTTTTATATATATATATATATATATATATAGCTTTCCTCTCTTCTATTGAACCAATGCTGTTGGTGAGAGAAAAGCTTTTGAGATTACACAGAACTTCTTCTTCAGATCTGGGAAACTTTATCGTCAGAGCATACATATTTTAACATGCTCAAAACTACCTAAACCAAACAAGGACACTACACCCGAGAAGTAGATTGCCTCATGGAATGGCCACCCAAATACCCGGTGAAACATTGCTTCAGTACAGAAATAAAACCCACTCCAAGCACACTCTCCTACTTGTCACCTGCCACCCCACACTGGCACCCATATGGGATATCCAAAAAAAGCTACAACCTGCAGTTGATGGGGAAACCATCCTGCAAGCAATCTTTTCTGAACTCCCACTTCTGGCCTTCAAACAACCCCCCAACCTCGCCAAGCTCATCAGAAGCAAGCTCCTCACAGACCAGTACATACCACCTTAAAGCAACACCAGCCCTTGCCAGAACAACAGATGCAAAACCTGCAGCCGTATCTCCACTGCTACAATGATCAACGCCACTCACAACACACCTTTCAAGATTCATGGGTCATACACATACCTACCACAACATGTGGTGTATTTCATCCAGTGCACTAAGTGCCCTAATAGCAACTATCACTTTGCAGACAATCACTTTGCACTCTTGCATGAAATTGTGCAGGAAAATAAAAGACAAAAAGCATCACAAAGCAATTGTTTTATATCTGAGCTATCAGTCCTCATCCTCAAAGGAAACTTGCACAATATTTTCAAAAGATGAGGCTGGGAGCTAAAATTCATAGCTTCACTAGACACTAAAAATCATGGAATGAATAGAGACACTGGATTTATGGCCCATTACAACAAGTTGTAACCTCCTGACAACCTCACACCCCTTCTTCCTTCCTCCTTCTGACTGGAGGGGTGTCAATGGGCCATTTCACCTTGCATGGTCCCTTGAAATGTGTGTTAACTACTTATGCTAAACAATCTGTTCCATCTTGTATTTAGCTGTGACACTGAGTACATTTCCCAGACCTGAAGAAGACATTTGTGTAAGCTGAAAAACTTGTCTCTCTCACCAACATAAGTTGGTTCAATAAAAGATATTACCTCACTCACCTTGTCTCTCTAATATCCCGGAATCAAAACAGCTACAAAACTGCATATATCTTTTCTCTCCTCTGTTCTATCTTCTCCTCCAGTTTCTCCTCCCCTCTCTCCTCTCTTCTGTTTTTGTTCACTTTGGGGTATGCACACACCCTTCTCTTCCAGTCCCATGGGCTGGCTGAGATCTCCAGCTCCCTCTTTCCCTTCTCTCCTGGAGCTAGCTAGCATCTTCCATCCTCCCCTGCCCATCCTTTTCCCCCTTAGGACTGTCCCCTGGTGAGGCTGAAGCTGGAGCCTAACCTGCTTAAGAGTGGCCTGGGGCTCCCAGGCAGCTGTGGGGATCTGCGGACCCACCACCTGTCCTGGCTGAGGGCCCAGGGGGCAAGGACATGGGCAGGGGGCTGCTCTCAGAGGCCCCTTTACCCCAGGCAGGCAGAGGGGGCTAATCTAGCCCCAATATGATGGGGGCTAATTTAGCTACAACTAATCAAGAAAGAGATTGTGGAGTCATCATGGATAGTTCTCTGAAGATGTCTATGCAGTGTGCAGCAGCAGTCAAAAAAGCAAACAGGATGTTAGGAATCATTTAAAAAAGGGCTAGAGAGTAAGATGAAGAATAACTTTTGCCCTTATATAAATCCATGGTGCGCCCACATCTTGAATTCTGAGAATGTGGTCTCCTCATCTCAAAAAAGATATACTGGCATTAGAAAAGTTTCAGAGAAGGACAATTAAAATGATTAGGGGTTTGGAATGGGCCTCACATAAGGAGAGATTAAAGAGGCTAGAACTTTTCATCTTGAAAAAGAGGAGACTAAGGGAGGGATATGATAGTGGTATATAAAATCAAATGGTGAGGGGCTTTGAGGGGAAGAGGAGGGGTGCGGGCAGGGCACTGCTGGGAAGATTCCCCTACTTTTTAGGAAGAATGGGTGACCGCTGCTCCCAGAACACTGCTGTTGCCCCATTTACATTAGAAGGCAGAGAAAACTCATGGGCATTTTCTCTCCTCACCACCTCCCAGATCCACCCCTACCTCCTGGATCTCTCTGGAGCAGAGGTCCCTGCTGAATTGTGCCGAACCGTGTTGCACATTTGTGAGGCATAACAATCCTACTAATGGCTGCCATGGGACCTCTGAACTTCATTTACTCACTAATTCAGGGCTCTGGAAGTGAAAAGCTAGTGCATTTAACTGGGATAGGTGGAACCATCTCAGGCCAAATATGCAGGAGCCTGAGCCTTGCCCATCCCCCCAAAATCACCCTGCACTTTTTTCAGGCTTAGAGTGGGTTCAACTAAGTCACTCCACAGTTCTCAGCTCTCTCCTTTTCTTCCTAAGTTCCATGCGGGGGTAAAGAATAATGAAAACATCATTTTTTTCCAGCATTAAACAGGGAGAAATAATAATATCCATCTAGTTACTGTCTCTGCATCACTGTAGAGAGTGCATCTAAAACCTTGTGTCTGGCTTCCCACTGCAGATTTAAAGAAATAGTCCCCCTTTCCTTATGCCATCCTCCTTCCTGCATTTGAGGATCAAGGCAAAGCGCTGACCTCAGAAGTCAATGGGAATTACTCAGACCCTGCAGGGAGACAATCTGGCCTTTAATGTTATCTGGCACAGGGAGATCTAAGGTAATGAAAAAAGAGAGTGACCTGGACTCATTTTGAGGACATACTTTATTTACCCAATCTATCCTAATGGGTTTGGAGAACTCCATAGGGCACATTTTTACAAGTGTGTTTTGACCCCACTGGCTCTAATGCCTGCAGTTACAGTGTGTTGTGTAAATCCTTCTTAGTTATGGTCTGCTGTGCCTGTCTGGCTGCTGTCCATGGTCATGGCAGTTGAAGTCAATGGTGGGAGGGGAGGCAAGGAGGAATCAGGCCCAAGAAGTGTCCCCATGTGTTCTCATACACTTCAGCTGACATTCATCAGCTCAGCCTGTGTTAAGCAAGAGAAGAAAGGATCTTTAAAGTCTATCGGAAAAATTATATGCAGATTAAAATATGTGTAACATATGCATTACATGCTATATAATCATGTACCTATACATATAATCATATTTCAATACTGTGTTGCAGAAATTTACCTAGAAACAAAATGTTTTTGAAAAATATTTTGAAATTTGGTTCACTTTTTTCTAGGATTGATTTTGTTTACTAATGCATGCAAATAGATGGTCATTACTGGGACTTATTTGGTGAATATTGTAACATCCAATGTTTGTTTGTATCAATATGAAAAAATATTTTAAAAATATCTAAACAGTGCTCAGTGGTGGTGGCTTATGACTGAGTTGGTGTAAGACGTGCAAAGTCTGACCAGGCTATATGGTACAGTCCCATGCTGGATCATGACAGAACCAGAAGGAATCTCTATAGGAAGCAGACTGAAAACAGAAACGATGACTAGTTTGTGGCTCCCCATTTCCCACCCTCCCCCGATCCCAACATAGCCAGATAGGGACTATGAATTCCTAGTCAGTTAGACTCTACCTGATTGGAGGGTCATGAAGGTGGCCTATAGCCACTCTGGTTTCCCCTCCGCCGGAGTTCACACTTCTGTAACTCTCTCTGCTGTTCCTTTCTTTATTACTTTTCTCACCAAAAAATCAGAGGGGCAGGTTGACAACTTTGATGGGAATATTCACAATTTCTATAATTTTGCGTAGCAAGCTCTCCTGTTTTGTTAAACACATTTTGTGTGTGTCTTGGAACATATGTATTTAGATTTGTCTCTGGCACCTCAAAGGGGGCGGAAAGAAGGACTAAATATAGCTTTTTGCAGTAAGATACTCTTTCCTCTGGCTTAAAAACCTCCAGCTACTCCCAGATGCGCACAGTGGGTAGTATTATGACAATGACAATGGAACGAATGCCATTATTATTCTATTTAAAAAAGAAAACAGGCTTTCTTTTTAACAAAAAAATTACAGTAAACCCAAAGAAAGAGTTGTTGTCATGGAATTACTATTTACAAGTGCGGAAGAGTGAGCCCCACCTCCGCTTCATAACCAGAGCAGAAAGAAAGGTTCTCTGGCATGTAAAGCCGGGAGGCTGCAGGGACTGAAAATGCCGTTTGTACAGATGAGGAGTCCCCTGCTGAAGTGGGTGATCAGTGGACCAGGGTTGGAGCCATTAACACACTCAAAGACACAGCGCTTGATGATCACTTGTATTGGCCATTGCCATGCAGAACACATATCACATGGAAGCTGCTGGGTAGAGCGGTGTAGCACCAAGCCTCTATATTTGCATGCAGCACAGGAAAGCAAGAAGTGCTCGTCTCCTGTTTAAAGGCAGCAATTGCTGCTGCACTGGGAGCTTTGGCCTTTTCAGTGAGGGACCCAAGAGACAGCCTGTCAGAAGAGAAGTCTCTAGCTCAAACTACCAAACTTAGAAAGTGTGGGTAGTAAAAATAAATTAAAAGACTCAGCTCAATCTAACCAAAGAGTTGGGAGTGAAGGGGGGAGCCTGTTTTCTTATTTTCAATGGGCTGCACACAGCAGCAAAGAATCTGGAATTCAGTCAAGGCCTTGAAGATAAATTCATTAATTCAATTTTGCAAACAAAAACAAACAAAAAAGTTGATTTGTGTGGTGAATGTTTTATATTTCCTAGATGTATTTTTCCTGTTTTGTACAGTTCTGCCTGGAACTCTCTACAGTAATTCCCACTGACTGCTGTGATACTTAGCGTACAGGGCAGAAATGATCAACTGCAGGGTATTCTTCTATAGTCTTCTTTTTTTAATCATGTTGAATTCCCTTTCCTTTCATAATCCCTGCTATTCCCTCGGGAGCTGAGTTAAGATTTAATTGTTAAATTTGCATAGTAACTCAGCAAATAAACTCTCCAGTCTCCTGCAGACCTTTATCCATAGAAGGCTTCATTTTAGCTATAAATTACTCACTTCTATCTCTCAGCCATGTTGGCATTTCATGCTCATGAGGGAGGTGCAAAAAAAAAAAAAATCCAGTGGCATTCCATGTGTGTGCTTTTCCTTTTAAGAGCCCCTCCTGAGTACTATAGCATAATTCTGGGTTACTTCAGCAATAGTGACATATCATGTGGATTATGTCTAGTTTATCAATAAGTGTCAATGTAGTAATATAATAATTATACTACTGAGCTCTTAGAGAGTGCTTTTCATCCATAGATCTCAAAGGAGATTACAGTAATAACACAGGTGGGTAATCTAACTAGACTACCATTAAAAACAATAAAAAACAGAGTAAATGTAAATGAACCTTCATTACTGTTGAATTATGCTAAAATTATTAATTTTATCTGACAATTTTCCAGCTAAAGAATAGTATCATGTAGATAATAACCCAGCTGCAGTTGTTGTAGCAAGGTATAAAAAAAGGTAGGGTATCGTTGCAGTGAATCCAACAGTAACAGAGATTTCTGTAATTCTCCCAAAGTCCTAAAAACAGTCCATAACATCTCATGCCACCTCCTCATAGGGTCTCCTACAAATCTTGACTCAGAATAGACAGTAACAGTCTGGACTTCACTGGACTTATCATTGGGTTACTAGAACCAGGTAATTATTGGTGTGATGTGACCTAGCGTCAGTGATACAGCTTTATGATTTAACATTGTGGTGATAAGGATGGCTACTGTCCCACCTGAACTTACTTCTGCATTTCTGTCCTGTCCTCCTCTATTGCCTTTTATAAATAGATTTCCATTTTGAAGTGCTATAATTTTGTTATTGGGGATGTGCTCCTAGATGGCAGGAAGGAGAGTAGGATCAGATTGTCATACGCCGCTAGTGAAGGTGTGTGATTATGGGTGAACACAAGGAGCCTCCCCCTTTCAAGGTCCTGCATTATAAGTTAGGACAGTTTCAGTAGTCTCTGCATGTGAAGAAGCATAAGGACATACCTCTTTGTGTGCCACCAGGGGTTTCCAGCACCCCAAAGGAGGTGGGGTTACTGCTCTGCCTGTAGTCTGATGAGTGGAACTAGAGGATCATGTGGCACCAGAGGCTCAGGATTGCCAGGCAAGCCCAGGCTGTTACCATTTAATCAACAGAACCTCAGCATGTAACATTGGCCTCCCAGCATGCTTTCAAAATTAAAATACGTGGGTTCATATTCTTGCTCTCTGGCTTCTGAACCTCTGGGGTGCACTTGCTTCAGGTTTTAAATCTTTTCCCCACAATGGTGAGGGCGAGAAACTCACTTTTAAAATAAATGAAAGTGGAGATTCTCATGTAATCTCTTGATTCTAGCATGTGGGTTTTGGAAAAAAACAAAGGACATGAAATTTGTAATAAAAATCACAAGAGTTAACACTGACAAGGATCTTTCCTACTGTTTTACCTATGTGCATCATCAATTAATGGTAATGAAACACTGCCCTTGGCTGCCCCTCCCACCCATCCTTAACAGCTGTGGCTAATGGTCATAATTTGGCCCCAGACATCAACATATAGTTCAGACTTCTCTCCCTGATAACCAGAATGCTCCAATAGACTAATGTCTATTGTGAATGTAGTTGTAGAACGATACACACTTTGACCGTGTACATGGAAACTGTGTCACTCTACTGACTGATGCATTGCTACTTTAAGGGATTCTAGTGATACTTTACAGGAACTTATTATGGTCTAATATGGACTTAAATTAAATGAGACGATTCAAGAGCAACTAACGCAGAAAAGCAGCAGTATAAAGTATCTATACATGAACAAATTCACTGAACTTTGCTGGCCACATTTAGTCTGCTATGGCAAAGCAGAGGCTAAAATAATTGTTATGAGGACTACAGACCAAACAATTAATTTGTTATGAGGACTACAGACCAAACAATTAATTCAATGAGATTGATTCACCAAGGCTCTTAAGCATGTCTTAACTTTAAGCATATAGTAGACCCACTGAAGCCAATGGGACTATGCATATGCTTCAGGTTAAGCATGTGCTTTGCTGTTTGGCAGAAAATTGTGGCCTAACCATGCAATCTCCTAGGGGTGGCCAACAAAATGGTGACAAACAGAATCCAGTTCATATCTCTTAGGCACTGTACATGTCTATCTCCTCCATTTATTCAAACAAAGACATGCCTTGATAGTCAAAGCCTACCATTGTGGAGCTATTCTGACCATAGCCAACTACAGAAAATTCTCAGTCTCATTGGTGTGGACAAGCAGAACTACCGCTGAGCAAGTAACTTGCACCATATAAATGCATCACATGAATTTAATCAGCATCTTCTCCCATACTGTCTGCAATTGGATTCTACGTTAATTGAATTTAACATTTTGTGTCAAATTTTAAAATGTATGGATTCATCACGAACAATGCCCTGTGAGTATTCAATTCAGCGTGAAGATAAGGCATTGGTGAGTTATGACTGTTCTATATGTCACACGGCATTGTTTCAGTTTTGATTCCGGAGCTACACAAGCACTTCTGGCAAGAACACTTATGCATGTGAATTTCAAATTCTGTTTCTGAGGAGACTTGTGCATGTGATTCCACAATTTGCTCTCCACATACAGTAGTTCTTAGTCATTCTTTCCAGGGACATGTACTACATGGTATGTCTATGCCAAATGTATTCCATATTATGCAAGAGTAGTAGAATCCTGCCAGACATTATTACATTCTAATGCCATATCTTCCTGATAAATGCTATTCAGTCCTATTTTGAAGAACGGGTTGCTAAAAGTACAGTGATTCCCTTGTTTCTGGCTTGTAACCGACTAACCTAATATAAAGGTGAAACAGTTAGTTCTATAAAGTCTGAAAGAACGATTGTACCAGAGAAAGTAACTAAGACCAAGCAAACTCTATGGTTGAAAAAGACATGCCTGGGTCTGGATAACTGAAAAAATGTACATCTTGGAACATAAGTTTGGTTCAGAGACATCTTCCTCTATCATCCAATTGGATTTAAGGGAATCAAACTGTACACACACAATGGGTTGTTCACTTGATGTTTTACTTTTCTCTAACATTTTGTACAAGCCAAGGTGAGAAAATATCAGTTGATGCGGATTGCTTGCCTTCCTTGCCTATGACAACAACTGGAAGATGTTGAAATATGTTCACCTATGACAGGTGATGTTAATACTGTGCTACACAACACTCAAAAGCAACTTCTGATCTGAAACATGTCCTGTGCCACAGAAAGCAGACGGTTGCTTTAAAAAGGATGTCCATAAAGCACAACAGTGTTGATTTCAGATGCATAAGTCTTCTTTTACATTAATGATGAGTAAAATCTAGCTCCTTATAGCAGATCCTGTCTTCTGTTTTTATATGTGTACAGCACACATCACCATGGAGTCCTGCTTCTAACTAGGCACTATTTTAATACTGCTAATAAAATAATAAACTCCGCCAATGCCGGTCCCAAGCCCGGATGAAAAAGGAGGAGGGTTGGGCATGGGGCTAGCAACCCCATCCCGTAAAAATTTACCTGCTACAGAAACGAATAAAATAATAACAACAACGATATGTAGCACTCATTGGCTGATTGTTCTTATTAAGATCCAACCCAGATCTATTCATTCCATACAACCTGCCTCAGAAAAACCCTCTGTATCTTTTGGCCCAGAACAATCTCAAACCAAGACCAATTCACACAGTGCTGCCAAGAAGATATGAGCATCATCATTACTAGAAGATGTTGGAGAGGCATTGGCCATGTGCTTTGGATGAAAACTGATTCCATCACCAGAATAGCAAGAACATGGAACCTGAAGGCAAGCAAAAACAAGGCCATCCAAAAACAACATGGCAAAGAGCTGTGGAAGCTGACCTGAAAAAACTGGGGCACAGCTGGGGAACCATTGAAAGACTTATCAAAAACAGACAGGAGTGGAGGAGCTTCGTTGCTGCCCAGAGGCATAATCAGAACATCATGATGATGATGAGATCTATTCAATTTGCTTGAAACTCAGCAGAGAGTGGTCCAAACCAAACAAAGTTTCAGAGATCTTTACTGACAGCCAGAATTCAACTTCTGAATTGAGAGGTCTATAAAAATCTTGGGAAATCTACCTCAGGCATGACCGTCACTATGTTATGACTCTGAGCCACAGCCTGATAAAACAATTGCCACATGTGGCACTTTTTGTTACAAGTTCCCTCACCTGATTCTACATGAGAAAAGATTTCTATTGGTGTAGTAGGACCTTCTCAAGTAGCACCAGAGGACTGCTGTGATAGTCTTACTCTGCAATTGATTATTTCAGTAAATAGAAGTAGCCTTTAGTTCCCCAGAGTACTTTCAATCCAGTAACCAAGTTCTCGTTAACAAATTTTAATCGTGAAGGAAATTGTCTCTGACAAAGAATTCCAGCTTCAAGAGAAGATCTGAAGAAGAGCAACACTAAAGATAGGTTTAAGAATAGCAGCCGTGTTAGTCTGTATCCGTAAAGAAAACGAGGAATACTTGTAGCACCTTAGAGACTAACAAAAGCTTATGCTGAAATAAACTGGTTAGTCTCAAAGGTGCGACAAGTATTCCTCATTTTCTTTACTAAAGCTAGGGCTTCTTCCAGTTATTATCCATAGACTGATGGGAAATTAAACATTTTTAATAGAGTTTTGAAAGGCTGTTTGCAAACTGTTGACCTAGAAGGAAATCCTGAAAATCATTCATTACAGATTTCTTACATAATTGCTGACATGTCTGACATGAAATGTCCCAGATGTATCCTGCAGGACTGCTGCACAGAAGCAGCATGAAGGTTAATGTTAATGTTCTCCAAAGCCCTAAATCTGAACAAAAGTTGCTACACAGTTAGAGATGGATGAATAATTTGCATTGAATAACTTTTTCAATTAATACAGTCACTTTTTCAGTTCAGGAATTGTTGTGATTTGCTCAAATTTATTCATTAATTATTACCACAAATGATTTGCTGAATGTGTCTTTGCCAGTAGCAAGTCATTACAAGATTGCTATTCAACATTTCAGCTGTTTTGACAGGACATATTTGTCACATTACATGTTTCTGTTCCCTGATTGGCTGAATGTGACTCTTTAAATCAGGTTCTGAGTGAATACTTATAATTCTCAATTAGAATTTTTCTTTTTGCAAATATCCGATAATATTTACTTAAACTATGCTGTTTTAATGAATACTTCTGCTAGTAAATTCATTCACTAAAACAGCTGAAGAAAGTCAGCACAAAAAGGATGTGAGCAGTCAAAACAAATTAGTTAAATTATTCAAACAAACTATTATCTGAGGGGTTTTGGTAATGTTTGCCTAGTTCTGAACACAATTCCACACAACAGAATGGACAAGACATAATTTAACAAAAGTCAGACAAGTGAATGGTACACAGATCTACTCACTAATGTCAATTCCAGCATAGCTTTTTTGTAAGAAAACAAAAATGGATTTATAAAGACAGGACAACTTAAATTCAGCGGTCCATTTCAGCTTGTGAAGCAGCAAGGTCTAACTACACACACAAACACTAACAGTGGCTAAACATAGAAAGCTAGACACCTTGCAATTTCACATCAGGAACAAAAGATCAGTGCTCTTCCACAAAATTAATTTGTTCCAAATTTCCGACTACACTGTCAGTACGTAACTAATTTCAAATTATAATCTGAGGAGCACATATATGTGCAAAAAAATTATAAATGCATATAACCTATCTTGTTTTTAACTGTTTCATGCTGAGGTTATTATACTATAATATTTAAGATTAGAAAGTGATATTTTGGTCAAGTTTGATCACTAATTTGCAACTATAAAAATGTAACAGTATTATTGAGGAATTAGGAATCATGATGATATTATTTCTGCTAAAGGAAGAACATATCTTATGACGTGGAAATTACTTTTTGATTTGAGTTACTTTGGAGTTAACTAGAGGGTGCTATAGCACATTTATACTGTATTTTGTTATACTAACATGGCCGCAGTACACTCATTGTTGTTGGTTAGAAGTGTTGCTGTTGCTCTTTCTTAATGCAGTACACCACAATAGGATTCACCATTAATTATCATAAGTCAAAATATGTCCATGGGACTCATTCTCCTTTCACATACTTAAGTTTTACACTATCATAACTCCATTGATTTCAATGGCGTTATTACACTGCTCTACAGCCAAAATACTTCTGAAATAAACGTAGTCAAACTTTACTAATTCTGGGTCACTGAGAACGAAAATGATGCTTAAAATTGTTGATTGGCTCTAGTTTTCAAGATATGCTATTGGGTCAGTATATACAACCCTTGACATGGGAATGGCGGAGGATAAGTGAGTTATAAAGGGAAGGGATCTCAATTTAAACCACAAATGACTAAAATACATCTTTGACTGGATCTATGAATAAATCTATGACTAGGTTTGGACAGTACTTGCTTTTTAGGCAAAACAATGAATGATGCAATCTGAAGCTGGTATTGCGTCATACATGAGATGAATTGCATCATGTTATTCCTAGAAGTCATGGATGATGCAATCATAACGAAGCTTACATCACTCTGCTGAACAAATTGCCCTATATCAGCTCTAGAAATAATATAGTGTCGTGCTCTCTTATTTGTCGGTGTTTGATTTTGCAAAGGGACACATTTCTGTTTAGCCAAAGTGAGCAGAGATGCCTCGTACTTGTGTGAACCGTGCAGATAACTTCTGCTATGTTTGTGGTGAAGTGACTTTTGCATCACAAAAGCGCAGTATAACCACTATGGTTAAGAAAGTCTATCACCTTTATTTTGGCTGCAAAATTGGAGATCAGGACAAGAGGTGGGCCCCACACATATGCTGCAACACTTGTGCAACAAATCTTCACCAGTGGTTGAACAGGAAAAGGAAATCTATGCCTTTTGCAGTGCCAATGATTTGGAGAGAGCCAACAGATCATACCAGCAATTGTTACTTCTGCATGGTGCCTCCAGTTGGGAAAGGTGTGTCAAAGAAGAAAAAGTGGACTGTGCATTATCCAAACATTCCATCAGCTATACGCCCAATACTCCACGGAGAAGGACTGCCGGTTCCTGATGCACCAGAATCATTCTCACTTGAGTCAGATGAGGAAGAGGATGAAACTTCTGGTCCTGAACCATCAATGTCACAGGACCCACATTTTCTCCCATCCTCCTCCTCTGAACCACACCTCATAACACAAGCTGAACTGAATGACCGTGTCAGGGATTTGGAACTACCCAAGAGTAAGGCAGAGCTGTTTGGCTCCAGACTACAGCAGTGGAATCTCCTGGCACGTGATGTTAGGGTTTCCATGTTCCGTGACCGTCAAAAGGATCTTGTCCCATTCTTCTTCATGGAAGGTGATCTTGTAGTCTGCAACAACATCAGTGGTGTGATGGCAGCCCTCAACATCGTTCACGATCCAGATGAGTGGAGATTCTTCATTGATTCATCGAAGACGAGTCTTAAAGCTGTTTTGCTGCATAATGGCAATGTTTTGCCATCAATTCCAGTTGGTCATGCAGTCCATATGAAGGAAACCTATGACAACATGAAACAACTTTTGAGGGGCATAAACTATGACCAACATCAGTGGTAGCTTTGTGGTGATTTGAAGGTTGTTGCTCTCTTGCTTGTTCTGCAGACTGGATACACAAAGTACTGCTGTTTTCTCTGCGAATGGGATAGTCGTGCAAGAGATTCCCACTACATCAAGAAAGATTGGCCACTCCGACAGTCATTGGAGCCTGGGAGGAAAAGTGTTCAGCATCCACCACTTGTTGAATCAAGGAAGATTTTGTTACCACCCTTACACATCAAGCTGGGTCTGATGAAGAACTTTGTCAAGGCCATTGACAAAACACAAGCAGCTTTCAAGTACCTCCGTGGAAAATTTCAAAGGTTAAGTGAAGCTAAGATAAAGGAAGGTGTCTTTGTTGGTCCTCAGATTCGTGAACTTCTTCGAGATGATGCATTTGACCGTGCACTGCGTGGCAAGGAAAAGACGGCATGGAAAGCCTTCTAGTCAGTGGCAATACATTTTCTCGGAAACAACAAGGCAGACAACTACAGGTTGTTGGTGGAAAACCTCCTCAAGGCATACAAAAGCCTTGGTTGCAACATGCCACTTAAGATACATTTTTTGCACTCTCATCTAGATTTTTTTCCGCCGAACTGCAGAGCAGCGAGTGACGAGCACGGCGAGCGATTTCACCACGACATTGCAACAATGGAGAAACGCTATCAGGGCAAATGGAGCCCATCAATGCTTGCAGACTATTGCTGGACAGTGACAAGAGATGCTTCATTTAATGAATACAAGAGACAAGCCAAGAAGCGCCGAGTAGACACTGAATAGGACTAAACTATGTACATAATAGTTTTTTGCCTTTTGTTTCATAATACATTTTATTTATATAACCCTTCTGCTGATTTTTAAAGTGTTACATAAACAGGACAGGTGAAATATTATCATGTAAAGCAACCATAAACACATGAAAAGGCCTAGGTTTACAATTTATGATTAAAACTCTACTTTCTACACAATATACATAGACATAAAATGTAAAAACTTAAATATCTTAGAAACAGTAGCCAATCAGTTGTTTTAATTGTCATATTTGAATTCAGCACATCAAAATACATAATAAATATCACATTTTATCTCTGAAGCAGATGACTTCTAAAAAATTGTAGACCAGTGTTATTGACTTACGTTGCTGTGACAGAGGATATGGCCTCATTACTCTTGACTCTTACTTTTCTGTTCTGAAACACACTGTTAGCTGCAGTTTCACAAGCCATACAGCTGAATGTGCCAGGGCACCATTCTTCCAATCCCCTGCAAAAGCCTTCTCTGTTTTATTTATACCAATGGGTGATGTGCAGATGCTTCTCATTTCTAACCCTGGTCAGTCCAAAACTGGGTTTCAGTTTCAAACTAGATGGGTCTGAACCAGATTCCTGGATGTGAAGAACCCTAGACTTTGGGGAAGTCTGGCTCTGGATACAGCTCCAGGACCAAATTTCCCCTACAATAGTTACGCTGATGGTTCTGAAGTGTGTCACTAAAGGAAGAAAAAGTGGAGTTATTGAGGAAATGCATGCATGGTAAATAAAAAGCAAGCAAGCAAGAGAGGGAAATTGAAGTCCTGGCATTACTCGGTTAAGTTCTAGGATTTGTATCAAGCAGGAAGTCAGACCAGATGATCACAATGCTGGCTTTGTAATCTAAGAAGTTCCATTCTACATATCTGTCCAGGACTGCACAATTGTTGGGCCAAAACGTCAGCTAGTGGTGTCACTGAAGTTATGCTGATTTACACCAGCTAAGGAGCTGAGTCTTAAGTGATTCACGTTTTGCTTTTCTCAAATTTTCTCAAAATGTCATCAAAGGGAGTACTTTAGCTGCAAAAATATTGTGAAAATAAATTGGGGGATTTTAGTTAGTTCTGCACATGAGTATTCTAAACCAATAAGGACTTGAGTACCAAGAGGATCTGCATACACACGCCAAAACCCTGGTTGTCATTGGGGATTGAACTCACAACCTTCAGCACCAGCTTCTAGGACTGGAGCTAAAGAACTCTTTTGGCTGTAAGAAAGAAATAGGCTGAACAGTGTCTTGGATCAACCACTAGAGGGATTCATGATCACATGCACATTACAGTTTAGCATATCTACAGTCTTACATCAAATATCGTATTGAACAACTAATCTATCATTCCTATTGACACTCAACCCATACAGAAATAAGTCCTGGTGAATTTCCATATTGTTTCCAAGAAATCCACAACTTCAGACAAAAGCTAGAGACTTTAATCTGAGAAGAGTAGCACACATTTTCTCAGGGTCTATATGCACTGTGAAAAACTTTTCATCTGTCCTGCTTGGAGGTGTAATAGCAGCTTGCTGCTCTGATTCTAAATGTCACCCAGACAGACAACAGTATTGTACAAATGAAAAATTGCCCATTAAAGGAGGCTCCTCTCTTTCATGCCTAAAACACCTTGATATTGGCTCAAAGCAACCTCCATTAGTCCAATTCAATGTCAATTGGCTCTAGCAGTAGAGTTCAATTTTCAATCTTTGTGCCAAAACTGCACTTCCAACATGTAACCACCAAGTTCATGAAATAGTTTCCCTTCCATCATCCAAAATGGTACCTCCTCCTTTCATATATTTAGCGGTCTGCTTTTCCTAACCAGCAGAGGACAGAGCTACACAGCCCGTATGTTTATGCTACTCCCTCTTTCCTTTGTGTTTACTTGGTAGCTCAGTCAGTACTACAGTCAGGTCTCACTTCTTCACTACGAGGCCCCCATTACGTTCACCCCTGGAGCTAGCTCAGCTACTGTTGCACTACAGATGCTCTGAGGGCCCATCAGCTAAGATCTAAGGCAAATTTTATAGCATGTTTGAGAAATGTCTTACCTGTCAAAAAATTTGTAAGCCAGACACACGGACTTCAATTCACAAAATAAAATTACTATTTCAGAAGAGCAGGCTTTCATTCTTTATGTCATACTCATGGGATCTCCTCCAGGGGTTGCTGCTGCTAGTTAGACTGTCAGTGGCGGGAGTCTATGGAAGCAGCACTTGATGGAGAAAAGAAGCTCACTCACCTGTAACTGGAGCTCTCCGAGTAAACTGCCTTTGACATCCTTCCCTGAGTCCTGAGAGTCCTCCGCTGAAATAATCTTTTATCCAGACATGTGCCCACTATTTGGATCTGGCAGAGCAAACTTTAGTAGGAATCAGCCATCTTATTTTATTGAGCAAAAGGGAGGAAAGTGGGGACCTTCTCAAGGCAGGTCTCACAATGCTGAATCACACTTGTGAAATTACAAGTTACAGTGAAGCCAGTCAAATTGCCAAAGGAAAAACACGACAGAAAGCCAATGCGGAACAATCAAACAAAATATTCCAGAATAAAATAAATTTCAGGCCAGCGCTGAAAGACATTAATCACTAACCATTTAGGGTGTTTTATGTGAATGGGAAAAGGAGTAAGGTCCCGTCCTGCAGTTGTGCTGTTTGATGCAATCCCAAAGAAGTCAGAGAGAGAGAGAAATGCAGGATCTGGTCCTAAATATCAACTTGCTAAACTAGCCCTAGATTGTGGAAATATGCTGATTTCCACCAGCTGAGGATCTGGCCCAAACCCACTCACATATTTCTGGAGGAAGAGGGTGAAGTTCCAAATACAAAGTCCCCTTCTAAACTTCAGAGCCCCAAACTCTTCTGCACATTTTTTTAGCTTAGGGGAGGTAGTAATTTCATTTTCACAATTAGGGGTCCTCTTTAGCACTGCAAGGCTTTGCTTGGCTATTTTCTTGCTTTAAAATGCCCCTGAGCGGCTGGGACAGTCTTGATTATGAAAAGACTGTACCACTGGGTCTTAGGTTTCCTAAGAGCCTGAATGATTAAAGTGATTCTCCTTCCTTTTGAACTCAAACAATTTCCAGAGCTGCCTTCGCTTCCCAAAGTAACACTATCGGTCTAAGGCAGGGCACTGAAATACCTGCCTCAAGTCTGCCAAAATAGCTTAGCGGAACTCCAGACAAGTTCACAGGCTTTAGTAAATCACTTCAGGACTGGGCAAACTATGCATCAAGCAGAGCAAAAACAGAATAAACCACAAGCAGAGGACAATAAATACCATGTGTAGCTTACACAGACACAACTGGGGGGAATACAGGGAAGAGGAGAGGAGAGAAAATAAGGTGCTGGTTCTGATCTCAAAAATACAGCTCGTACTGATGCTTATCCTTAGAAACTGGCTATTATACTTGCCTCTGTGTGTATTTGGCTCCCAAACATCAAGTTCGAAAAATCACAGACGAAAACTGCTCTAAACCATATCACTCACTCAGGAATCCTGATTGTAAGCAACACCTTTGTATCTGTATCTTTTCCTCTATACCTCCACTGGCTGTTACTTAAATAGGAGTTGACAGTGCTCAGAACCTCCCACACATAGTCCCTGTACAGCTTACAGGATCGAGACCCCTCAGAAACCTGGCCATTTTAACAGAAAATCTAAGATGGCAGTGCTGTTCTGACAGAGACATCGAATCTGTTTCAGTCAGTTTCAGTTTGCTCAATCCTTCTACATTCCAAAAGTAATAAGCAAAGCAAATGACACTCATTCCTCCTACAAACTCAAAGAAAATGAACCTTTTCTGAGACTCAAAACCAGTTCAGAAAATCTTTCTGCCCTGTTATTTTGTATGTTAATAACCTTTCTACTTCTTGATCCTGGTGATAAAAGAAAGTTGTGATATTTCTGGGCTGAATACAAAAATAATGAACCAGAAAGCTCACAAGAAAGTCTGTGGTCTCCAGCCCAATTCAGGAAAGCCAACTGTTCAGATATGTCTGGAAAAGTTCAGCTAGTCATCCATGCTTTGGGGTTATTTGAATGGAACTTTTGAACCTTAGGTTTTTTTCACTAGAACGTATGTTAATTTCTTTGCCTTATGGTACTGTGACCCCACAACATAGATAGCCCATGCACAATAATAAAAGGGTGCATTATGTCTTTTGGTCCCCTGTGTGGGGTGGGTGCATAACACAGGTCACAACTGTGCTAAAGTATTACAGACGGATACTTAGAGTGGTGATCAAATCAGAAACATTAGGTATAGTTTTGATCATCAGTCCTTGAACCTATTGATGACGATGTCTGTAAAAAATACCCACCTACAAGCAGCTCACTATTTTATTTTATTTTTTGCACTCTCATTTGCTTCCGGGAAAGTATCAGTGACGTATTATCCTACCAATATCTTTTGTGCATATATATCTATTTCTGTATAGCTTGCACATTGGAAATGTGTTTTGGCTTGTGTTCAAATGCACTTCAGTGCCTTGAAAAAGATCTTTGTTGTTATAAAGCAGTACTTAGATCGTTTCCAGTTTATACACAACTGCTTCTAAACCCAGGGACCTGTATTTTTGGTTGTCTATCACTGAAGAGCAGCAAAGATTAAAGAAGTGCAGGCCTTTAGTTGCATACTTTAAAATAAAACAGCCGCGGTTTTCAGAAACCTCTTTTAAGGTGTAGTAAATCCGACTTTCTAAATGCCCAAGGCTGTGTTTATCTAAAAGTACCTTGGGGAAGATTGCTACGTCTATTAATCTGTTTTCCTGTTTCCTTACCTCAGGGCTTAAAGGCTACAACACCATCCAGCAAGAAAGCTGTTAAGAAAAGTCTCCACAGACAGATCTCTCCCTCTGCTTTCTGTTTTCAAGCAACACACTGCAGGTGTAGGAAAATCATTAAAGAAAGTTATAAAGCAAGAATAGTAGATGAGTGTAATATGATGTGGACAGATGAGAATGGTTTCTCTATAAGAAGAAATTGTGCCCCTCTATCCTGTTAGAAACCTTTGAAAGAGTTAACAAAACAGTGGATAAAAGAGACCCAGTGGGTATATTTTATTTAGACTTTCAAAAGGCTTTTGATGAAGTTCCTGAGAAGAGGCTATAAAGGAAGCTAGGTAGCCACAAGGTGAGAGGTAAAGTCCTGTCATGTATTTTAAAAAAACCTGCTTAAGAGAGTGGAAGAAAAGTGTAGGAGCAAATGGCCAATTCTCAGCATGGAAAGAGGTTAATAGTGGGGTTCCCAAAGGATAAGTAGTGGGTCTTATGTTCAGTATATTTATTAATGACCTGAAGAAGGTGGTGAATAGAGAAGGTGGCAAAATTTGCTGACACATAAAATTATGAACGTTAGTAAGACTAGGGAGGATAGAACTCCTGAAAAATTTAAGAAAAACCGAGATTGCTGATTAAATTCAGCACAGACATATCAAAAAGAACCCATTAAGTAACTCAAACACACTAATAGGTTCTGAATTAGTTATTTCATAAAAAATATCCAAGCATCAATATGGACAGCTCAAGGGAGGTTACTCCTAAATGTGCAGCAATGGTCCAAAAAAAAGGAAGAAGACATCAGATTGCATTAATAAAGGTCTAAAAATAATGATGAAAATATGACACCATGACATTGTGCTAATCAACAGTACTGTATATCTTTGCCTTGCCTATTGCATTCAGTTTCAGCCACCTCATCTTCACTAAGAAAAAAATAGCAGAAAGAAATAGAAAAAGTTCAGAAGAGAGCAACCAGAATGACTGGCAGCATGGGGAGGAGGACTGCAACAGGAGACTTTAGAAGGCCTAGGATTTTATTTTTATGGTTCAGAAAGTAGAAGAGTAAAGCGACTCATAACAGAGCTACAGGATACTATATATACGTAGAATCAGAGGGGTAGCCGTGTTAGTCTGGAATTGCAGAAGTGACAAAGAGTCCTGTGACACCTTAAAGACTAACTAAAGTATTAGAGCATAAGCTTTCGTGGGCTAATACCCACTTCGTCGGATGCAACC